>ML677377.1:34830213-35012672 GCA_007922305.1 Dermatemys mawii
AGGTATATTGGACTGAACTCCAAAGGAAATAAGCAGTTTTTGCAACACTAGATCATTCCTGCTCTACCCATCCCCACATCTGAGCCCAGTGCTCTCTCTACCCAGGCATTTCCCTCTGGGGGTCTCTGGATCCAGTCTCTGAACCTGGTGTTAGACCTCTTACCTCACTGGAGTAAGAACCTTCTCTGAAGTCGGAGGTCCATCCACAGCGACTCTTCTCCAGGGACGGTAGGTGATCCTTTCCAGGCCAGGCTTCTGGCCACTCCCAAGGAGAGTCCTGGCTGAGATCAGCTTCCCTTGGATGCTGGCTAACTGCAGTCCTCTATTTAGGATGCTCCCCTCTCTAGGAGCATCTCAGAGAGCTCAACTCTAGGCTCAGTTTCTCTTGGGAGCTCCTCCCCACAGGAGCTTCCTGTCCCCCCTTGGAGTATTCCTTTCTAACTGAGTTTAGGTAACCTTTATTTACTAATCCGCCACCTGGGCCAGTTATGGGAAGAATAGGACCTAGCTCCCCATAAAGGACAGCTACCATACATAGCTCCACATAGAGTGTGGATGATTTGTTCATTAATGATCACTTTTATTATAGAGATGAGAGGTTTAGCATTTCATAGGGTTGAATGTACTCAGACACCTGGCCCATGTCAAAAACCTAGCTAGAGTCTCTTGTCTATTTTTGTATGCATTTTGTTATGCACCTGCTTTTATTAATGTCAAAAATAAAAGCTCTGCAGACACTTGGATACACAGAATTGTATTAACAGTAGGAGTGATTTGAAAATAAAGACATTACATTTGTGATTGGATGAAAGATAATGCATGAAGGAATTATTGAGTACTTTGAGGGTCCATTTTTCTCTTCCCATATATGAATAAGTCCCATTCTCATGAAAGAGACACAGATGCTGTGTGAGGGCATGTGAAATTCACTAAAGATTAAATCCCTTTGTTTTTAAATGTCCCTCAATCATCTGCCAGAAAAAGCAACATTTATCTGATAAAACATTTTGAGGGATACACCTCTAGGAGATCCATCCAGCATAGGGGAAATGAACGTTGAGGTTCGTCACCAGATGTAAAAAGTCTAGTTAATAAAAGTTATTTCAGTCAGAGAAGTTTCCAGTGAAAAACCCTTCTTTCTTTAAAATAGATCTTGCACAACATTTAGAATTTTCTGAAAGGTGCTAAAGCACTTTAGGCTCCCAGACCCCCTTTAAAAAGGTCTCTATTTATTTATCTGATACATATAATGTAATAACTCCATCATAGATTCTCTCTCAAGGTTTATTCAGCTTCCAGCCCATGAATGATAAAGAGGAAGAGTTATATAAACAAAGGATTATATTATCAGAGATCTTGCTTAGTCATAATGATGGTTCCTCAATCAGACAATGTAAAAGAGCAAAATCCAGCTGAGGTAAGTCTCCCAGAGGCTCAACAAGGATTCCTTTCAATTCACCTGACTGAGTGTCTATTTGTGGACTAAGTGGTGTCTACATTAGGTGTTAATTGTGATATATGCAGGATTCAAACAAAATAAGTCTAGCTGTTGTATAGTAATGCCTCCTGGTGCAGAGGTAGCATATACAGCCTAAATCGCTTTCTAGCAGAGCAGGATCTCTCATGAGCAGGGTGAGGCAAGCAGGGCTGTTGCCCTAGGTGCCAGCTTCTAGGAAGTGCTATACCACTACATCACTCAGCCTTTTAAAAATATATTTTAGGCTTGACTGCTGCGGGATGGGGCAGTGAAAATGTTTTCCACTACGGCTGGCACCACCGCTCTTGCCGACTGAGTGCTCTGAGGGCAGGCTGACTTCCACACTGACCTGCATGCCCCATGCCCACGAGAGAGTGGGAATATAGCAGCAAATATTTCACAGGGATAATTTCTATACACTGAACTCCACTTTCTACTTACAAAGCAGCTTTACACTTTATTATATTCCATTTGACAACTTTACAGACTACCATTACAATTTCAACTCAGTTAAGCAATTCAATACATACTCTGATAAATGCCTTTCAGTGTATTGTATATATTTAACTAAAAAAGTACAAAACAAGCACAGTGGTGCAATTGTCCGGGCACTTTCAATGTTGCTTAGCAAAATAAGCGAGAACCCTGTTTGAAAGCATGTTAATTTTTGGGGAAAAAATACTGAAGGTATATGAGTCCCTCATTTGAATTTTAACATCCTTTGCACAGTTCCAAGTATTCCTGAGAAATATCTGTAAAGTGTCACTTTTACTTGTAAATCTCTTCATATTTCGGCAGTGGATCTAAGCGAGCCATAACCTCCGTCACCAGATGTTCCGCTGATCGCGCAAAAAACATGTAAGGAGTCGTGCATCCAGGGAGAATGCATAGTATCTTCTTGGTACATCTAAACACAAACAAGGGAGTAATTAAGTCAAGTTTCAACTAATTTTTCACTCATATCACTATTTTAAAGATACACAAAGCAAAAATGGCATAGCATTACCCAATTTTGTCTTCAAAGCTGGGTTGCAAAGGCAGCATAACAAAGAAATGAGAAAGAAGGGTTATTCAGTAACTACAGCATGATACATATATATTAGGCAGATTTCAGGAGAAGAGACTGTTCAGCTTAAAAACAGGCAAAACTCTAAGAATTCCTTACTACTATACCTGTATATTTAACAATAGTTCAGAACAAATGTTACTTTAGTGGCAATCAGGAGTTTATTACCAAACAGAACAGAAAGCTGCTTGTAAAAGATGTTGTTCAACCAGAATCTATATTGTATAGTATGATTTGATGATCTATACATTTGTCCTAGAAATCAAACTTCATTATACTGCAGCATTTACTTTAAAAGGTAGAAAATGAAACAGACCCACAGCTCCAGAAAGTGACATTTCTCAGTCTGATTTCAGTAGCCTTGCAGACTTCTCAAACCTAAATTCTGTGACGCAATAGTCAGGATGAGCAGTAAATACAAATACAGATAGGAACCCACTTGCTTGTACAACCTGATGGTAAAAAAATTCTAAGTGCTCAGATCCCATTTAAATAGGTGGCAATTCTGAGCTTTCCCTACAGAAGCAAATTGACCCTTTGCTGACAATGTATGTCAGTGCAGGGTCAGAAATGATAAAACTGGGTTTGGTACTCTATGAGAGAGCATGGCTGTAGAGCTGGGTTAATAATGCATTTTTCAGTTTACTGGCAAATTTTGAAAAAAGTCAAAAAATTGTTTTGGGTTAGATTGAAAATGAAAATTTTTGGAGAATTCAAAAGTAAAAATTTGTTGAGTTGAATAAAATGTTTTGGGTGACTACATTAAATATTCTGTGTAGATTGTGAGCATTTTTTTGAATTTTTAAAATATAATAAAGGAAGATTCTGAATGAAAAGTGTGTTTCAAACAAAAAATAATTGGGGGGGGGGGGCCCCGAAAAAAACACCCCAATTTGGCAAAATCAACACCAATTCATAAATGTATGTGTCACCAATCTTGCATTTATTGCCAAAAAAGTCAAGGCACCAAGGGAACTACAACATACTACACATCTGCTGTACCTTGATTTCAAAGAGTTCCTCCTGCGGTAGGTAACTGGGGGCTTCGTGTACGTTCTGTGGGGCACTAGTAAGCCAAAGGAATTCTCTGGATTTACACTGACGGAACTGAGCTCAGAATCTGGTCCATTTTGGGCCATCCAGCACTGTGCTTCTCTCTGTGGCTCCCTGCGTCCTCTAATTGCAGTTCTCCATCTACTTTTGCTTCTAGCTTTCTCTTCCCCTATCTCTCTCTCTTGCAGCTTCCCTTTCGTTCACTATTGTAAGTGACCTGAAAGCGGGCCTCAGGGGGACATCTATTGGGTTCCCTTTCTCCCTCCCATATCAAAATAGGATACAATATTTGTTGGCTGATTTTTAAAAAACATATAGCAACCAATTTTTTAAAAAAATTAAATTGGGCCTCTAAACTAACCCAGTTTCCTCTGTGTTTAACTGAGGAGCTTTGCAGAAGTGTTTCATTATGGTAAAACTGATAAAGACGTTTTATTGCTATTAAATGCACAAAAGATTCAAAGTCAACCATTATCTACATGTAATAAGTAAGATGAACATGAAGATCAGTTTTGTATAGATGAACTCTTGGGCTATTCATTCTATACAATGAAAAATGTGAAACCTTCATGAATGAACACTAGTATTCTTAGCTAGCACTTTTCCTGAAAACAGCAGATAATGCATTAATATGTTGCCCCATTCATCAAAGAGAACAAGATGGTGGATTTTTAAATGTGTTCAGATAATCGGGAGTATATTAACAATGCTTCTCTGTTCTAAGAGCCCCACTACCTGTCATGATGCTAACGTGTGGTACTGGCTGATTTGCTTTCAATTTGAATATTGCAGAATGAAAAAAACCTCAAATTCCGGAAGCTGCATGTAAATTAAATAGCTTGGTCAGGTTTACTTGCAAAAAGACTGGAGTAAGCAGGTGCAACTCCTTTGAATAGTTTCTGGGCAAAATTCAGCAGTGAAGTAAACAGGGTTATAAAAGGTGGAGAAAGCATAGCAGGGGACAGTTGGCAGAAAAAGCAACGAACTAGAAGATGTAAGATAAAGCAGACCATCCCCTCCCCCAATTCCTTCCTTCTCCCCAGCACTCCCAGGCCAAATTCAGCAAGGACTGGCTTTACCACGAGGCAAACTGAGACAACCGCCTCAGGTGCCAGACGGGGGTAGGGGTGGGGGGCCACTAGGCCCCAGAGTGTAGAAAACTGTGTCTGCTGCTGGTGCAGCTGTATTCTCTCTGCTTTAGATGCACAGAGATGGTGGCGTGCTGTGCTGGAGGAAGGAGGCCACCAGAGACATAACAGGCAGGCAGGAGAAAAGGTGAGAGGGAAGAACAGAACGCTGCAGGAGCTGCAGGGAGAGAGAGTAGGAGGAGCCTCTTCTGTACCTTTCTAGCATCCCCAGGAGCCTGGACTGATTAACACAGCTCCTCAGGGAGCTTCCTGTTTCCTGCTCCTTCCCTGAACCCACTTGAGGTGAAGTAGTAGGAACCAGTTAGACCCTTAAGACACTGATGTCTTCCCTCACTCAGGCCCTGCTACCAGCCTGCTTATTTGTCCCCTTCAATTGAATGTTGATAGTCACTATAGCTGGCACAGAACAGAAAGCTGGGGCAGCATTCAGAAAAAGAAAGAAAGCAAAGGAAGCTTTTCTATCTAAGCAGGAAGGAGCTACCCTGAGATACAGACACAAATGTTCATGGTGAGCCCTCTGGCCCCAGTGAGGATGTGAGTGGTAAGGAGATGCCTGTTAGTCATAGTGCAAGTGACCTGGCAGCTACTGCAGCATCCATATCGCCATCTCAAATGGATGTAACCATGCACATAGCTGAAGAAAAAAGTGTAGATCAGAGAAAAGTGTGGTGGAGGCGCAAGAAACAGCTGCTGCTGGGTTTAGTTCCTTAAGTCTAGATGATCCAAGACTGTGGATCCAACTGAGCAGTAACCTCAGGGTAATCTCCAATGGTGACAAGTGGAGAGGCCATGGCTTATGTACTCAAAACCCCAGAATGCTGCATACTGTCTTTGTTCCAAACTCTTCCAGTATAATATTCCAGCCACAGTGAGTTCTATAGGAACAAATGACTAGAAAAATCTGGCTAGAAATCTAGCATGCCATGAGAAGGAAGCAAATCATCAGAGAGAATTCCATAGGTGGAAAGAGCTTGAGATGAGACTAAGGTTAAAGGCCGCCATAGATGGTCAGTATCAAGAGAAGATTGCATCAGAGTCTCTTTACTGGCAAAATGTTCTGAAAAGGCTAATTGCCATTGTGAGAATGCTTGCTACCCAAAACCTAGCACTGTGTGGCACTTCAGATCAGCTGTATGTGCCAAACAATGGAAACTTCATTAAAATTGTGGAGCTGATGGCTGAGTTTGATGCTGTACTCCAGGAGCATTTAAGAAGAGTCACCACCCAAGAAATGTACATACACCACTACCCTGGAAAAACAATTCAAAATGAGATCATACTGGCAACAAAAGTCAAACAAAAGATTGTGGCAGATCTGAAGTCAGCAAGATATTACTCTGTTATTCTGGACTGCACACCTGACATCAGCCATACGAACAAATGACTTTAATGGTGTGTTTTGGAACAGAACCTAGTGAAAATGTCCCTGCAATGGTGACTGTCAGAGCATTTTCTAGAATGCATTGACATTGATGATACTACAGGAACTGGTATGACAAATATGCTTCTAAAAAAGCTGGAAGATATGGGAATTGTGATAGCTGACATGAGAGGTCAGGGCTACGATAATGGTGTCAAGATGAGGGAGAAGAACAGAGGAGCGCAGACATAGATCCAAGAGTTAAACCCTCGAGGTTTTTGTCTCCCATGCAGTTCTCATTCATTGAACTTGGTGGTCTGTGATGCAATATCAGCTTCTATTGAGGCTGCTGAGTTTTTTAATGTAATTCAAAGCATCTACGTATTTTTCTCTGTATCAACTCATCGATGGCAAATTTTGAAGCAACATTTGGGAACATTCTCTCTGACACTGAAAGCACTCAGTGCCACATGACAGGAAAGTCGAGTGGAGGCGATAAAGCCTATCAAATTGGGAAGACAGATGCCACAGTAGACATAACGGAGGATAATGCTATGACAGGAACTGTTCATGGGAAAATAGTGGCAGAGGGAAATGGAAATACCAGAAACATACATAACTTCAAATTTCTGTGTGGCTTAGTGTTGTGGCATGACATACTGTTTGAAATAAATGTTGTAAGCAAGAGACTCCAAGGTGTTGACCTTGATACATCTGGAGCAATGGAATAACTGGACAAAGCAAAGTCATACCTACAGTCTAACCGGTCAGATGATGAATTTCAAAACGTTCTGAAGAGTGCACAGAAGTTGCCAGAGAAACTTCACACTGATGCTATTTTCCCACCCATTCAAGAATGCAAGAGTCACCGAATAAGACATTTTGATTATGAGGTATGGGATAATCCCATAAGAGACCCCAAACAACAATTCGAAGTTGAATTCTTTAACCAGGTGCTAGATTGTGCAATACAGTCAGTTGAAGAACGTTTCATGCAGCTCAAGGAACACAGCAGTATATTTGGGATGTTGTCTGATATTCCAAAACTCCTCACTATACCTGAAGACAACCTACACCAGCAATGCAGGGCACTAGAGACAGTGTTATCAATATCGCGCATGTCACCATGTGTTGTGAGTGATTTAGGTGATGAACTGAAAGCGCTTTCAAGATACATTTCAGCAGGATCAACTCCAAAGGCTGTTCTGGAATATCTGTGCACAAATAAGATGACCACCCTCTTTCCAAATGCTTTTGTTGCTCTGTGCATACTTCTAACATGTCCTGTAACAGTTGCCAGTAGAGAACGCAGTTTCTGCAAGCTGAAGTTAATAAAAACACAGCTGCGCTTCACAATGACACAGGAGAGACTAATCGGCCTTGCAACCATCTCAATAGAGCAGGAGCAGGCCCATTCTGTGGACCTTCAGGAAGCAGTTCAAATCTTTGCAACCAAGAAGGCCAGAAAACACCACTTTGATTATTCAAACCGATAAAAATGCCAGTGTTTACTATGCAGAAAAGAAAAGTGACATTTGCAGTTCAGGCATTTGAAAGTTAAGTGTTACTTAAAATTTGTGAACAAGGCACTTTAGGTTAGTTCTCCTTTATCGGGGTCGGTAGAAGAGCAGTACTATGAGAGGAGGAGAACAGGAAGAAGGCAGAACTGAGTTATTGTTCTGCATCTGTTAAACACTATGCTATTATTGATCATAGATTACATCTATACACCACCTTTCTGCCAGAAGATTCCGTAAGTATGATTACAGTGCATGTATATCAAATGGTATAACACCTACATACCCACTTCATTTCCTCCTGGGTTTTACATGCTGTTTAACACATACACTGCTGTTTGGGCCAGGAAGCAGAAAACATCAGAAAAATGAGGGAAGGAATTTATCTAGGCAGAGAGAACTAATCCAGTTGCCAGCAAGCCAAGACTTATTACTGTACTCTTGCAAAAACTGCCAGAGTTCTTCATGCCTATACATGGCTAGGATCCTAGTTATCTGCATCTGTGAAGACTATACCCTAAAGCACAGTATACTGCAACTCCACCATGAGAGACAGGCTCAGTACAAACTCAGAGGTTAGAGTTCCATCTACCGAATCACCCACACTTCCATATTCAGTGGCTTGGCTTTTCATACACAGTTAAAATAACAGAAGGAAATTTTGAGCCTGTTTTCAAGCAGAAAGGAAAAATCCAGTTTAAGTCCTTGACACACAATATAGCCATGTTTGGGTAGCAGACTGAGAGCATGCGTAATTCAGTGGGCAACTTAATCATAGGAAGATAAGGGAGGTATCATTTGATTTGTAAAAATCTACAGGATCATAATTTCAAAAGTGTCACCCTCTACTGCATGACAGGGAGAACTTGCTATTCTATTCCCCCAGGGCCAGATTAAGGTTATGAGGGGCCTAAATATGAATTATGAAGTCAAACATTTCTCTACATACATTTACATATTATTTATTTATGTAAAATTAACAAATTTAGTCTACTCTCACCACACTCAATTCTTCAAACAGATACTTCTGAGTAAGAGAGAGCACGAGGGATGCTACACTGTCCTTCTCCTGGGTCTCCTTCCTCCTAGGCAGTGGAGCACTCGTCTGTATGAGGGTGAACACTGCAACATTCTCCATCCTGCTCACCTCTTTCAAGGTTGTGCTTCTTCCCTCAGCTCTTCCCTGACTCAGTGCAAAGCCCTGCAGGTGTTTCCCCCAAGCAATGGACTCTACAACACATATCCTATCTCCCTCTGACTGCAGCCTGGAAGGCAGCCAGCTTTTATTATGTAAAAGGAAACCACTCAGGAGTAAAATCCAGTGAAGTAGAGAAAGAGGTAGTGGGAAAATTACATTGGGTGATGTATTTTCGGCGGTCTTGCTCTGAAAGCTGCCTCCCGGTGTTGCACTGGCTGAGGACAATGAATTATTGTTTTCACATTGAACCCAAATACTATTTGTGGGATGATACCCAGTTTGTATAGTTAATCTCCAGTGATTCACCGCATCAGGCCATTCTGTCACCAAGCTCTGCCACAATTAGAATCATAGAATAGAATCACAGGACTGAAAGTGACCTCGAGGGGTCATCTCGTCGGGTCCCCTGCACACATGGCAGGGCTAAATACTATCTATTTTAGAATGTGTGATCAGCAGCTCTGACATGAGGTTTTCTAAGCATGAGCTCGGTGTACACCAGCTCCCCATGATTTGCATTTGTTTGTTTTAAGCTTTCTGTAAGAAAAAGGTAACAGCTAGAAGGCACATGGATCTTTAGATGGTTGCCCAGTCATAATATTTAGCACTTTTGTACTATGTTAGCTCTTTAAAATCACTGTACAAACTTTAAACAAACTTAATCTTAAGGCTTTCAGCTTTTGAATGACTAGGAGTTGACAAAACAGAGCCATTCCCTGTTGTGTTCTCTGCCTCCCTGAGCAAACAGACTTCATTTAAAATCAGCATTGTAAAAGAACCATGAAGGATCTTTCAAAAGAACAGTCCAACCAAGGCTGCTGTAGTGACCCCGTTGTTATATCAGCTCTGGTGTTTAAGGCTGGTGTAGAATGAAAGGAGAGAGTCCTGTTTTATTTGCATGTTTCCTTGCAGACCTTGCTTATTTTTTTCCCTTAAGTCCTAAGAATTTAGGGCAGAGGTCAGCAACTTGCGGCACAAGTGCCAAACGCAGCACGCAAGCTGATTTTTAGTGGTACTCTGCTGCCAGCCAGGGTCCCGGCTGCTGGCCCCATTCAGCCCGCTGCCGACCTGGATGAATGGAACCCCGGGCAGCAGCAGGCTGAGCAGAGCCTGTGGCCGTAACCGCAGGCTGGCATCAGGCTGATCGGGTCCAGTGGACGGGACTCCGGCTGGCAGGAGCTGGCGGATAAAACCCGAGACCGGCAGCGGGCTGAGCCACGCTGCCAGTCTGGGACCCTGGCCACCGGTCCTGGTCAGCCCGCTGCTGGTCTGGGGTTCCGTTCCAGCTACTGCTTTGCCTTTTCTTTGCAAGCTCACTCCCCCTCACCTGGCCCTGGCTATGTCCCCTGCCTGACCCCAGTAGGGCCTAAAAATAGGAGGGCCTTAGGCTATAGCCTTATTAACCTATTGGTTAATGCAGCCTTGCCCACCTCCTGCTTCCAGCTTGAAGTCATCTGGTTGATGGGGATTTTGGTACTACAATGTCCTCAGAAATGGGTCGAGATGGGTATCATTCCCCTTTCTGCCACCAAAACATGCCAAACTAGCATAATTATGGAGCTGTAGATTTGACAAAATGTTTTTAAAAAATCAAAGTTTTTGTAATTATACTTTACCACAGGCATTGTGGGAAACATGCAGCCCTCACAAAGTTACACTGTGACCCTCGACTGACAGTACGGTTACACTGTGACCCTCGACTGACAGTACGGTGTTATCAGTTAATGCTCAGAACAGGACTCTTTGTCACTTCTGCTCAGAACATGACACCTTAATCGTTTTTTTAATGTTACAGATTACTGTAAATGGAAGGAGTGCATCAAGTTGATTTGCCATCACTGGCAAAAAAGAAAAAAGCAGTTCAGTGGTATTATCGGTTTGCTTATCTTGCCAAGAGCTGTAATGACACACTGATTAAGACGTCACAAGCCCTCTGCAAACAGCACGCATGTAGTTATTCAACAATGCATATAACATAAATTACTTTGGGATTGTATGTAATGTATTAGAAAATTCTTGTCTTTACTTTGGTCTTGGTCATTCTTAGGTATCAATGGGGAGACAAAGAATACCAGCTAGTAGCCATATCTTTGGAGGATACCACCACTGAGTATCTGGTTACACGGAATGCTTGTGGCACGTAACATGCTATAAGAAATGCACACAAACCGAATATGGCAAGGTTGGAGAGAAAGTTCATCAAGCAACAAGAAAATTGATGGGACAAGCGCCAGCTGTGGAAAGACTTGCCTTATTCTAAGTCCGAAGGTGTATGCTTAGAGAAAAGCACCTGCTGCTTCTGTGGTTAGCCCAAAGGCATTCACTATGCACAGTTTCAACATGTGAGACATGCCATTAGGAAGCTGCTGCCATTCATGGTTCACTGAAGTTTCTTTGTAGCTCTCACGAAGAGGCTGATGCTAGAATTATCTTGCATGTACATCAGTGCCACAAAGAGAGGTGCAACTGAACTCCAAATTTTTGCACAAGACTCAGATATTCTAGTGCTCTCTGTGCAGTTGTGATGGCATGCACCCCATACTCACATCCTACACGTTAGTGTAATAATCTTTGCACAAAGTACGCCTTGAGAGGTATCACCGGAAAACTCAGAACTTGCTGATCAGTAACATCATGGTAAAATGCATGTAGCAACATTATGTGTAAAGTTATGAACATAAGCTGACATCATGACTGAAGTGTGTTTCCCAGATAAGTTGGAAGAGCAGCTAAGCCAGTTTCCCTAAAACGAAAGGCAAGCTGATGCCCCAGCCAGATGTTAATAAAGCTGATGGGACATCACCTATCAAGTGTCTATTCTTTGTCATGACAATGGAACATGGACAAAGAGATCTGCATCTTAGCAAAAAAAACAGCTGGAGGTCTCCTTCCTCCATCAGATCTCCATCTCCTGGTTCTCAGCTGGGAATGTTTTTCAATGTGGGGTCTGAAATTATAAAAAGGAGGGGCAAACACCCCAAGAGATCTGTTCCTCTCTCTCCCCCGTCCATTTCACTCTTTGCGCCTGAGAAGACAAAAGAAGCAGCCGCTGGACTCTGGGGATGGGACCCTGACTGGAAGAGTTTGGTCAGTGACAGTCTTGGAAGCATGTGGTGATAAATTTTGCTTTGAATCCAATGTAGTTTGTTAAGCTAGGCCCTAGAAAGTGTTATAGTTATTTTCCTCGTAATCATTTTGACTTTTATGCCTCATTCCTTGTATTCACTTAAAATCTCTCTCTGTATAGTTAATGAACTTGTACTGTTTCACCTAATCCAGCGTGTTTATCTGTGTCCAAGTAACTATTTAAGATAACAAGCTAGTGTATATTATTCCCTTGGAATAATATATTGGACTTAATACATTTGAACTGCCTAGGAGAGGGCTGGGCAGCACAGGACATACATTTTAGAGGGTGTGACAAAGCTCCAAGTTTGTACTCGTGGGTCCTGCGCTTCCTGGCAGATTTAGGGGCCTCAGAAACTCATCTAGGCCCCAGAGTGACCTCCCTTTCTCAGTATAATTGGCAAGAGTCACCACCTAGTGAGTTACCTTCATCACAGGCCAGTATGGAAGATGGAAGAAGGGGGGAGCCCGGGCCCGCCCTCTACTCCGGGCTCCAGCCCAGGGACCCTAATAGTATCAGCTAAGATGGCTGACCTTTTATCCACAAAACACAATACAATTCCCTGGGCTACTTCCCCACAGCAGTCCCTGCTTCTTCAAACTCCACTTCACCCTTACCTCAGGGCCTCCTTCCTTCTGTACGATATGTTGTCCTACACTCAGTCTCACCAACAGCACAACCTCCTTCCACAGCTCCTGACACCCACAGCCCACCTGACTAACTGGGAGGTTTTTATCTGGATTCAGCCAGTCCCTGACTGGCTTCAGGTGTCCCAATCAGGCTAGCTGTTTCTACTCCTTTCTAGAAGGTTCTTAATTGGCCCCAGGTGTCTTGATTGGCCTGAAGTAGCCTTTGTTTGGCTATCCAGGGAACAGTGACCTGCACATCCTGAGACTAATATACCTGCCTTCCAGCACTCTCCTTTATCCTTCTGGTCTGACTCTGTCACAAGGGAAAATCTGTGATTGGGAATATGTTGGGATCACCCTGCAGAAGTAACCCAAGTGTGGCTGGAAGTTTGCAGTGACACACAGACACACGAGGTGCTTGGCATGCTGGAGGCTGTTTGTGAGCAGCCCAGGTGGGATCTACAGCAGTAAGACACTGCAAGGCACCTAAGGTTACAGGGCACTGGTGAGACAGCCCCTCACTCATCTGGACTGCATGGTGGTATGTCGCTGAGCTGCTACCCAAGACTTTCAGAAGATTCTGTTTTTGTGTGTGCTGCTGAGGAGCAGAATCGCAGTGTATTCCTCAGAGACCTGTTCCTATCACTCGAACCGTTAAAAGCCACCACTCTGCCAGATCTCCACGCCCTTTCAGAGTGTGACATTGCTGGAGGTTGGCTGGAAAGACCAAATTATCTTACTGGACGGCTTTTGTTTCAGTCTCCAAAGACCCTCTCCTGGCTCTGGATGTGCTTGGAAGAGCTGAGACAGTCACTGATGAGGTCATAAGTACACGAGAGGTGATTATATGCCAAGTTTGCCATTTGAAGGCCAACATTATGACACTTGCCAAGTTACATTGGTAGGCGTTTTCCAGAGGCAGGCAGACAAAGCAAAACTGCCACAGAGAAGGGGTGCCATCTAGAGTGCAAATGATCAAGCAGTGGAATGTCTCTGGGATGATCAAACATATCCAAAACTACCATTCCCTATCAGGCACGAAGAGGTGTCCGAGGATGGACTGGTCACACTAGTCATGTGTGAAATACCATGTGCTCCCCAATCAATCCTTCAGCTAATCAATGTGCAAGGATCAGGTGCTCACCACCGTGCAAATGTTTAGCCAGCAGCCTTCCTTGTACAGAGAAGTCCAAGTGTGATATGGACGAGGATCAGTGTGACAATGGGCCTAGCAGTGATGACCTAGATGGGGAGGACTTTGGTGAATAAATATTTTCAGTCCTACATGTCAAGAATAACTTCCCTAGGATTGCCAGAGATCAATGTCCTTTTTTATGTAAGCAATGCATTCCCATGTTAGAGTAGAATTAAAAAAACATTAAGTTTTCAACATTTTCTCCAATAAGTAGCTATATAATTGTTCTAGGTTTGCCATGTGTGGCACCACTGTGTGCGTGGAAGAAAGGGCTTGCAAATGATACCCAGCTTGACCCATTTCTGAAGACACTGTATTATCAAAATTCCCACCAACTAGAGGACTTGGAGCTGGCCACTGGGGGAAGGAGGGAAAAGGTGGAAGTGAGTCCCTCCACTGAAACGATTCTGTAGAATTTTTCGAGTCAGAGGACACCTCTCTTACCTTCCTATCACTAAATTGCCCATGGAACGTGATTTCACTACATTGTGCTCCTGGGCTATCGATAATATTTCAGCACAGTTTTCGGAGTCTCTTTAATACATACCTGTTCATGGATGATTTCGGAAAGCTCTTTCACCATGTCTCTGAAGTTTGATTTTAGTCCTTCGTGGTACTCTATTTGGTCCTCCTTAATGAGCTGCTCATTGAGTTCCAGAGCAAGTCCACAGGCCTGTATAAACTTCCTGGGGATGAAAGAAATAAGCACTGGGCATTATTGTTTCTCATTCAGATTTGCAGATTGGAGCAAAAAAAACCCCAAACAGATACATGTGACTTTGTTTACAAATTCACCCAATGGGCAAGCACAAGGCAACATCGAATCCAAAAAGCAACCTCCAGGTTCTCTCTTGGGAAGCACTGAGCAAAAAGGATGTTTATATTCTATTCCCAGCTGTTACTGTTACTCTTGGATGAAGTTCTCTCTTTCACATGACCACTTCTCCCCTGTCTGAGGCTGTGATGAAATAACCGTGTGTGTCTGACTTTCAAAGCTGGTTTTGAAAGGGACAGAGCTGCCCGGACGGCAAGACTGCGCAGCAGGACTAGGGGTACAAGATGTCTTCCCTCTTTCTTTCGTGGCAAGCATAAGTGTCCAGCAGAGTTGAAGGGGCTGCTCCCTCACTACTTCCCTGGGGTACCCAGTAGTTTGACCAGATGTCCTGATTTTATAGGGACAGTCCCAATTTTGGGGTCTTTTTCTTATATAGGCTCCTATAACTCCCCCATCCCTGTCCCGATTTTTCACATTTGCTCTCTGGTCACCCCAGTGCCCCAAAGGTGACAGGAAAGAAGTGCCCACTGTCTGTTCGGTGCAGTGGCCAGCTACGTGGGTGGGAGGCAGCTGCATCCAACAAAGGGGGCAGCAACAGCAGGTGAGCAGGCTGCATGTGCCTTGTTGCTCCAAGAGGAATTCTAGATACCAAAGGCAGATGAGTAGGGAGGAGGAGAGACGGAAGGATGAAAGTGGGGAAAATCCGACAACGGCCCTAACTGAATGGAGGATGGGAAGTTAGCTATTTCATATATTTAGTTATCTCTTGGGAGGCACAGAGTTGGGCACAATTCTAAGACCACAGAGAGAATGACAGGATAGAGAGGTAGGTAGATTGATAGACAGACAGACAGATACAAGAATAACTTTTGTTTGAAATCAAATATCTTTGCAAAAGTAGCAATGGAAGCGAGAGTAATGGAACCATATGGATGGTGAATGGATTTATTTAAATATTTTAAAGTTCTTTCTAGTTTGACAGTCCCCCTGGGAAAGTCTCTCTTGAAAGATCAGGAAATGAAGCATAATTTAAAAAAATTAACAAACCCACACCTCAAGTCTTTGGTTTTTAGCTAGACATTTCCCACTTCTAAAAAACAGTTTTGCTTAGCTGTTGAGACTGGGCACCTGAGAGCTCATGAAAGCTCCAGCTTTAAAAACAGAGTCAGCTTTAGTGTGCAGCAATGGCTGGTGTATTTATTTATTATTATTATCATTATTATTTCATTTCATTTCTTGTAACACCAAGTGCTCTAGTCATGAACCAGGATTCCATTGTGCTAGGTGCTATACAAACCCAGAATGAAGAGATAGTCGCTGCCCCAAAGAGCTTACCATCTAAGACAAGAGACGAAGGACTGGATACAGACAGACCGATGAGGGGGGAGTATAAAGACCAATGAGACAGAATGGGTCAGCGTGACGGGCAGTGGTCTCAGGTTTAGGAGGAGCCAAGGTGTTTAGGATACTTCTGGGCCAGGAAAGTGGAAACCAGTCTCCTTCCACAATCGGAAGGACAGTACCAAACTTTTGACTGAGTATTTCAAATCTTAACTCTGATCATTAAAAATATAAGAAAAAACATATAGCCCATTATGGCCAGCAGGCTAATTCAATTCCTTAGTAACCTACCTGAACATTTCTTTTAACTCATTCACCTTCTTCGGGGGATATTTGCTGGACTGATTGTCATTCAGGAACGCTCTAGCATAGGCCAGTGGACCAGCATTAACCTAAAACCCAAAACGTGAGAACTCATTTATGCTGAAGCTTTTAGGTTATTTTCAGAGGTTAAAACGTTTGTTTTAAGATATTACTTCATGCCACTAGATGTGCATTTCTATATGGTCATGGGACAACAATATGCTAGTACTGTTTATGCCATAAAACAGAAGGCACCTGTAGTTCAAAATGTTAGGCTTTACTTTTTGGGATGTAAAAAAATGATTAACTGATATTCTGAGTCATTTACAATAAGACATTATGATGATATTGTCTTGATAAATACATTTTAATACAGAATTAACAATATTAAGCAACATGTTGAATATTGGTTACATACAGTATTATGATGTTATTAACATTTCCCTTTTTCCCCAGAAATTGTTTAAAGACATTATATTAGGTATATTCCTGGTTTGAATCTCCTTAAGAGGGCAGCTCCCAATATAAACCTTTCAGTCCTGTTCAAATTCTATTGCTAATATTTGTTTTATTTCTTTCAGGATGTTTTTCCAATTTTTTATTTATCATCATCAGTCTCACATCATGTGCATGAAAAAGGGCCTGGCTGTCTTGCATTTCATACAGATCTCTGGGGCAATATTATGTATTTTGTTATACTGATACGGAGAAACAAACAAGCTGTCAACTAAAAATGACTGACCTTGCACTACGTTCATATTAGAGGGAACATTCATTGTCTGCGCCATCTCATCCCATTATTTTGCTGTTATTTCACATTTTACAGTCTCACATTCAGATTACACATTCTAGCCATAATCTTGATTGCTGCTTACTTTATTGAAAATCACTTTCAGAGAAGAAAAGCACCAACAAAGCTATCTGTATTAGAAAATTGTACACGCAGGTTTGAAGTTTCAGCAATCTAAATACACTCAAAAGAATGCAGGATGTGAGTTTATCAGCTACAATGGTTTGCTTTAAGTGTTGTGCTAGACTTTACTTTTCTACTTATGATATTTACATTACAATTGATATTCCTTCATTTCCTTTTTTGGGAGTGACCTCTTGAGACACGGAGGCCATGTCTCAGACTGGGGTCAGGTCAGGATTCATGAAGCTGTTTGGGTCTGTCATTTCCAGGTCCCTCTTTCAGAGCTGTTAAATATAACCAACACCTATCACAAACAAATAATGGGCCTGATTCTGCAAACACAACTGGACATAGTGTTTACTCCCATGAGTAGTCCCATTGACTTAACAGTGATAAGAACTACAGTCAGAATTGTTGGCAGGATCTGGCCAGCAGTGCTCCAATGAGATAGTTAATGATTTCTGGAAAGTAAATACGCTGCTCTGCCAACAGAGTAATAATTTCAAGATGTTGTGCTAATGAGGGGCCTTACCTGTACAGAAACACAACCCTGCAACTTGAGCTGCAGCTGAATCATGTCAACCTCATTGGAGGAGCAGAGTTTTTGCAGCTCTGCTGTCTTGTCTTTTATCTCATCAGTAGCAACATCAATGGGCTTGAGATTAACCTGTTGTTCGTTATTTACCGGAATTCTCTTCTTCACGTATGGAAATGAGTTTGAAGCTATTAAACATATCAAACAGAATGGAGAGTCTGAAAATCTTCTCAGTAGCCCCCTTCCCAAAGGCTCACAGAACAGATATAAACTGGTCCTATCCTGAGGATCTCACAAGCAAAGGTGAAATCCTGTTTCAGCTGAAGTCAGTAGCAGTTTTGCCACTGAGTTTCAAGAGGAGTCAGGATTTCATCCATAGTGTTTAGGCAGGACACAATCACAAACAAGAAGGGCAGGAAGGGGGTGAGGTTGAAGAAATCAGATCTAAAACATTATGGAGGCTCACTCCATGTCTAACGAAAACTAAAAATTTGGCACAGGATATTCGAAATGTAAAAATAGTTTAAAATTCTGCAAATGTTGCCAATCAGTAAATGTGGAGGCTCCAGCATGGCATTGGGGAGCACAGAGCACTCACTGCACAGAGGTGGGACAGGGAATCCAGGACAGGGACTTGGCGGTGAGGCTGCACCCAATCCTGACACAGTGCCAGGGCTGGATGCAGGGGATAGGACTCGGTGCGGGGGGGTCTGAGTGCAGGGGTGGGGGTCCAGATGTAGGGGGTAGGGACTCGGCAGGTTCTAGATGCATGGGGGTTGGGCTCAGCAGGGAGGGCCTTGTGCAGGGATGGGGCTCGGCAGGGTGGGGTTCTGTAGTGGGGGGGTTGTAGATGTGGGTACTGGTATATGAGGTGTAAGAGGGTTTGGAGGACAGGGGAGAAGTTTCCCATACAGTGACCCCCCCCCATAGCTGAGGAATGATAGGGGCAGTGAGGGTGGGGTGGAGCCAGGGGAGGTTTCTGGGGGTGAGTCTGACCCGGCTGCTCTGTGAAGGGGAGGTTCGCTCCTCCCCCATCCCCAGCCCAGTCTGGACTATCATCTGAGCCCTGCACACAGTAGGAACCACTAGCCGGAGTGTCCCCAGCCCCAGATAGGGCTGAGAAGGGCGGGGTATATGTGGGTGCGGTTCAGCAGGATGGGAGTTCAGTTACAGGGGGCTCCTCCATCCTCTGCTCCCACAGTGATGCTCTGGGAGCCTGAAAGGATGCAGTCATGCTCCTGGGGAGGGGAACGTGAACATTATTGTGGCTTCCCTTTGCTTTCCCTTCAGAAAGTCTTTTTTTCTGTGGGGAAGCAAAGAAATCTGTGGGGGACATAAATTCTCTGCCCTCACTGTGGAGCAGAATTCCCGCAGGAATAATTTGAGATTCAGTGTAATTGGCTTACACTTTAAACATTCCACATGTGGGAATAAAATGTAAGAAACCAAAAAGAACAATTCTGCATGATTCTAAGTTATAGGGGTATTCCTGCCATTTTTGGGGGTTAATCAGCTGTGATGTGTGTTAAACTATATTTGCTGATTCCTATTCCCTAATATTTAGAAGGTCATACTCACTAGTTAGAATGGTCCGTCTTTTGCACTGCTCTTCCACAGAGCCATGTCTTTTCCCAGATAAGGTATAAGGAGATTCAAACACAAATCTGCTAATGTTGTGATTTCTTTCAAACTCAGTCTTTCTTTCAGAGAGCTCTTTGTCTTCAAAGTAGGGCTTCACATAAGTCACTTGAATATGAGCATATTTGGGATCAAGATCTTTGACATTGACCTATGACAGAGGAGAGTTATTTACTAGAAGAGGAAACAGGCACAAACTACATGAATGACCAGTTTAGATATTCACGTATTTATCCATTATGAGTGTAATTCACCCTGTGCAGAGGATCAGTACGAATCCTGTACATCACTTTAGTTCCATTTACCCGCTATTTCAAGAGCTTAAGTGGCACAGAGGCCTTGGACTGGCCCTGCTGCCTCTGGTGAATTTCACCCACTGGAATTCCTTTGGACTCCTGCCAGACAGCGTCAGGTTGCTTATGCGATGAATTCCCAGCGCCTGCGCACAGTAACAGTCCTCCCCTGCTCACATAGCACTATAAAGACACAGTCACACCCTGGGATGGTGACAGACATTTCAAAGCTACTGCAAGTAGTTACTGTGTTCAGAACACTGTCAGGTTTACGCTCAGTGCGATCACAGCAAAACAGACATGTCAGGACCCGCTGCACGGGAGGAACTCCCATGAATGGAACATGTACTAGGGAAATCCCAAGACCTCACCCTAATAAAGGGGAGGAGTTTGCAAAAGGGACAAGGGACACCTCAGGCCTGCCTGGCAAGTCCTGAGGACCCACAGCCAATCCTGTCCCCAACCATATGGGCATCAGCCCCTCTATGCTACTCCCTGTTCTCTACCTGCGGCTGCGTGGCTCAGCCTGGAGAGGGTGCAAAGCATGAGTTAATACTTCATTCACTGTCACCTGGAAGCCCTCCAGATCTGTCTCCTTCTGGTTGGAGACCTGCCTCCTCCAAACCTCCCAGGGCCCCAACCGTGTGATGTTTGATGGAGGGGTTCTACAGGAGTGAGGAGAACAATGTAGCTTTGGTCTCCTTCCCTTCTGAGAGGCCAAAGGATAGGGATGTTAGAATGGATTCTCCATTCTTTTGATCCTCTCTACTCTACAGCCTAGAGCTCACTCTTTCAAGCATTTTGTTAGAGGGCTGTCTAGACTCAGTGTTACCACATGCCATTTAACTCCACCTTATTTGAATCCTGGATAATTCTGACATTCTCTGCTCCAAATTTTTCTCCATAAAGTTTAAGAAGCCTCATGTTAATCTCCGACAGGCCCGTCAGCTTAGGTTCCTTGTAAATGTATTCCTTGCCATCCTCTTCTTCAAAGAAAGTCTAGCGTTAATCAGAAAGACATAGGCGGTGAATGGAGAGATTTTGTGACATTAAACATTTTATTTTAAAAAGCTCATTTTAAATTCTTTTTTAAAAAAACTTCTCAGATAAGATAGGCTTATGTGTTAAAACGATCTCTGTGTAGTAATAGCTACAAAGTTGGTGAAACTTTTCAAGTGAAAATCTGGAACCTGTACCGGGAAAAAGGCTGAACATCATTTAGTCACATTACTGTAAATATAGTTAGAATGATCCCAGCACACAGAAAATTGAAGCCAGTTGTTGCTCCATGTACATTGTATTAAAAGGGATTCTGTTCTTGGTTTTAGAGAAGTCTAAAGTGAGAGAGACACATCAGACAATGTGCACTGCAGACAGCCACTCTCAGAGTATGTCGAACCCGTAAGAACAGTAGGCCACATTGCGCCACCAGTTTTTAAGCAGATCTTCCCCCTGAACACACCAGTGATAATATTCTGAAAAGTCACAATGATTTTCTGCAGAGGAAAATATCTATGGTCGCTATTGGTTCTGTTTTGCTTGAAGTGTTTTTTATACATTATTAGTTAACTCATTACAATAATATTTATACAGGGTAGGATTTTCAAAAGCTTCTAAGTCACTTAAGAGGAGAAATCTCATTAAAAATCAATGGGACTTGTATCCTAAATCAGTCAGCTGCTTTTGAGAATCCAGTGTCATAAAGCTTTAACAACACATTAACAAGGCATAGAAGCCCTGTACTGAAGCGTTTATTATGTAAAAGAGCACAAGGGAGCAAAATACAGAACCATCTTGAAGAAGCTAGTGGTCAACGCAATGAGAATGCTTCCTGAATGAGACAGCTGAGCAAAGACAGGGTGCTTGGGACAGGTAAGTCGCCAGGCTGATCTATGTACTTACTTGTCCATAAAAGGCCACCCGGTAAAAGGTTCCTAGAAGTCTTTTTCTTGTGTGCATCACCTCCAGTATTTTAGTGTAAGCACCATGAAGCCTCCTGTACAACTGAGTAAGTTTCTGGAAAGCAGAAAAAGCCGGGTGCATTTCAACATTATTGAAGTAGAATTATGTGAGCAGGAATTGGGAGCTGATCTGGCAAAGTGCTGAGCATTCTGGCCCTGATTCAGCCAAGCACAAAAGCTCTTTTGAAAATCCCAGACTTAAGCACATGCTTAATGTGAAGCACAAGAGTAGTCCCACTCACGTTAAACTTTAGCACACGAGAGCAGCATGTTGCAGGATTGAGCCTTCAAAAGCAGGGCTGCTTGAAATATTTCACACTCAACATTTTTCCAGTGAAAACCGACCTTTTCTGAAAGCTGAACTTTTTGTGAAAACCTGCTGACATCTTTGAAACTTTCTGTTTTTCCTGAAAGTTTTGTTGACATTGTAATTTTTGTGTGTTAAATCAGAATATTTATTGAAAGTATATGCAAAATCTTTGTCCAACATTTTTGTTTACCACAGATGAGGATTCCAGTAAACAAAAACACTGGAGAACTATTCCTAACAAGATTTCAGTAAATTCCGATATGAAAATGATGACAAAACATTGTGGAATCTTCCAGGAAAAGCAGAAGATAGATCTATTTCAAACCTTACAAAATAGAGCTTTGAAGTCCCCCAAGAAACATTTTTTGACCCACATCACTTTGGTGCCTTCTTTCATTCCCTCACCTTTCCTAAAGCCATAGGAAATGAAAGATGTCCCTGAATGTCCCCTGTGTGACTCACACATAGGGCCAAATTCAGCTCTCAGCCAGGTAGGCCTGGCTCTCAGTGAGGCCAATGGGATCATCCAAGGACAGCAGGTGTGTGGCCCATGGGGTACAGAAAATCACCTGGCATCACGGAAACCTGTCTTCAAGAATGCCTTCCCTGCGGATCTGATCGTGCCTTGCACCTGTTCAGAAGGAGAGTCACATATACAACTGCATGCTGGAGCATAGCTCACATTCCTTCTGCCTGGTTAGTGACTCAGTTCCATGGTCTGCAGCCAGGAGTCTGCAGCAGAGCATTAGGCGATTGTATAGGGCACAACTAATTACTCCTGGCTGGTGTCCTGCTGAAGTAGGCTTGGACACGTTGGGCTGCATTGGCTCTTGAAAGAAAGATCGAGGCACATAGGAGAAGCAAGTATCCATCCGGGAACAGGAGGAAATGTTTGCCTTGGTGCAGCTGAAGCTCTGGTGGCTTTGGGTGCCAATTAGTGTCAATTACCCCAAGGTCAAAGGAAGGTTTTAAAAATCCTCAAAGCTTTGAAGCCTTCCCAAGTGGAAGGGAACTCAGAAATAGGGGCTTCTTTGGGCATGTGTGGTGTGGATGGTAGCTATAATCTTTGCTAAACTGGGTCCCTATTTAAGAGATCTCTGTGTCTGCAGCATCTCATGGGAATGATTAGCCTCCAGATTCTTCCTTTAACTTATTTGGTTTAATATTCATCAATAATACAGAGTAGACAAAAGAAATGATACAACCCATCACATCTACTCATCACTCACAGACTAAGAATTTCTTTACTAGAAGCCTGGGGAATTCTCATGAACACAAAGCCAAGCTCCAGATAGCTACCTCAAACTCACGGCGCTTTTCATAAATTGGAATGATCAGTTTGGAAACCTCTGAAATCGTTTCGTAACGTTCTGCCTTCCACAGGCCATCTACGCATTGTTCTAACAGCTCCACTAGGACTTCCTGTAAAAAGCACAAAGTGGAGACTGTTCATAGCTAGGGAGAGGTACCGTGAAAGACATCAGAACAGCTCAGCAGCACAAGGGTGGGTGACACATTCTTAAAGAATTATTCTTATTCAATCTAAGGTTCTGTGCTTTGGATTCACACCTCGCTGTAGTGAACATCCATCATCCCAGCATCTTCTTTCATTGCTCCCTCTTCATCAATATTGGGTGTAATTTTCCTGAAGGCTGAGCATCCATTAGGGAACAATTCTGTGGAAGGCAAAAGAAAAATAAGTTAGAATTAAAATATTATTCAACGGTCTAATGTGGCGGATGGAAGACCGTGACCCACAGTACAGCTTTGTAATGCAGATCCTCACTGTACTTGGTGCATTCGTGCATGAAAAGCTAACCTTACTTTCTTGTTGTGTGTTATACAGGGGCTTATGTTTTAGCAGTGTTAATACACACCATCATGCCTCAGCATGGGAGGTGGTGTGGGGTAGCAAACAGGGCACTTATATGAGTGTCAGGAGACCTGGGTTCTATTCCCAGTGCTGCCACTGACTGACTGTGTGACCCTGGGCAACTCAATTCCCCTCTCTGAACCTCACTCTCCCCTCCCAACCTTTGTCTGTCTTGTCTCTTTGGACTGTTAGATGGTTTGGGCCTGGACTGTCTGGGCAAGTACAGCACCGGGCACAGCTGAGCTCAGATCTCAGTTGGGGTCGCTAGGTGCTGCCGCAATAAAAATAATAATGTCCAAAAGCCCTTTAGCGAAAGAGTCGATTGCAAAGGAAAAGGGACGAGAAAGGTCTCAAGGCTGGGCTGCCTTTGGACCTCAAAGGGAGGAATAGAACCGAAATAGATGAATCAGTACGTTAGAGTGTGTGGCCTCCAACTGACCCCTCTGCAGCTGCAAGGAATGTGGGGGAGTATTAACTAATCACTGAGGCATGGACATATATTGCCCCTTGAGTCAGCCATACTGTTCAACAAACTGTCAGCCTGCACGTCCCCTGAGACCCGGGCTTTATCCAACAGTCTGGATCTGTCTGATGGCAGGGCCAGCTGGCCTGCTCCTTCAGATGGACACCACCCAGGACTTGGCCAGCCTCTTCCATCTGGTAAGGGCCCTACTTCTCAGAATAACGCCCTCCTCCACCAATAGCCTTGGCTTTCTCTACCACAAAGCAGTGAATGTGTGTCTCATTTAGCAACTACTGCACAGAGTCATCTGAATGTGCATGCTGAGTGACGGGGAATGAATGCGCAGGGCTGCCTGTTTCTAGTGGCATGGATTCTGACATTGAGAATACTTCCTTGGGCATGGCAAAAGTGTCACTTTCCTGCACGTGCGGTGGGTGAGCAATGCCGACTCGCGCACCCTTTGGAACCGTTCTTCTTTTTCTGCTGGCTTTGGTCTCCGTTTCTCTCCACTCACATGAATGGAGAGTATCCAGATTTGCAACAATCATCTATGTTTTGCACATGGAACCAGAAATGTTTTCAACGAACACAAAATATATACTTCTGCGGGACTTCGGCCTCCAGTATGCCAATAAGGAGCCATCAATCACCTCTGTGAAACCAGGGCTTCCTGGTCTCTGCTCCCTTCTTCCTAGTTTTTGCAGCTCAACTGCAGTCAGAGATATTCAAGCTACGGTTTCAATGGCGCCCTTTAGATTAAAAGCTCAGAGGGAGCCAACAGGTGGAGTGCAGTACATTAACTGTCAGAGTAGGGAGTTATTCGAAAGGAAAACTTTGTTTTTACATGCAAAATGGTGATATTTTAAAACCAACCAGTCTGCCCGCCACTTCCTGTTCTGCATTAAGCCACAATGTCCCCTGTCACCACTGGCTCTTTATCTAGTTGTACAGGGCGTAGAACGATTCCGGTTTCACGGCACTCAGCCTGTCCGGCCGCTGCAAAGGAACACACTACTTTGAACTCTGTGCAGTGCCACTTGGAGTGTGATCAAAATAGTGGGGAGTCTGTTTTTACACTGATTAGGACATTTCCGTCCGGTGTCTGAAGACTCGGACTGGCGTTTATATGTGTACATTTCTGTACCGTAGTTTTCCCTTTAGTAGTTCAGGGGTTCTCCAACTGGGGGTTGGGACCCCTCAGGGGGCGTGAGATTATTACATGGGAGGAGGGGGCGCGAGCTGTCAGCATCCACCCCTAACCCCGCTTTGCCTTCAGCATTTGTAATGGTATTAAGTGTATAAACAAGTGCTTTTAATTTTAAAGGGGAGGCGGTCACACTCAGAGGCTTGCTGTGTGAAAGGGGTCACCAGTACAAAAGTTTGATGACCACCGGTTTAGTTCACTATTTTAGCAGAACTCTGTATAAACCTGAAAACAATCATTTTCCAAATCAAGTGAATTAGATCTTGAAAACATGTTGATGACCTGTAAACTCAAAGATGGGCACAAAAAAAGGCTGCAGCGTTCCCCACCCCAATAGTAAACTCTTACTTTTTCTGTGAAGAAACTCTGCAACAAGGGCTGCTACATGGACATAACACATGGCAGCCTGCAAAATAAGAACATAAGAACATAAGAACAGCCGTACTGAGTCAGACCAAAGGTCCATCCAGCCCAGTATCCTGTCTACCGACAGTGGCCAATGTCAGGTGCCCCAGAGGGAGTGAACCTAACATATGACAACGAAGTGATCTCTCTCCTGCCATCCATCACCCCCCTCTGACAAACAGACTCTAGGGTCACCATTCAACAAAACAGGAGCAGTTACAATGTCAGCTGGAATTTCTGCCTCTCCACACCACTTGTTTGCAATGGAATTTGCAGATTACCTCTGAAAAATCTCCATTTTTGACATGGATCTTTGCCATGCTGTCCAGCCATGTTTTCCTGAGCTCTGGGGTACTAGCATAGGACTTGGCTAAGCTGTACTGTAAATCGATCAACATTTCAGGGTCCTTTTCGTGTTCTTTCATTTGAGCTGTAGCCATAAGCACGGTACGGATTCTCTTGGTCAAATCTTTGACTTCTGAGGGGAAAGCAGTTGCCTGGCACAAAACAAATCTAATTAGAAGCAAACATAGAAATAAAGATGTTCGAGGTTTTGTCACAGAAAGACAGATGTCAACCCTTCAGCTTACTCAGTCTGCAATGGATTTAATTACTATGTACACTGCATGTAGCAATCTTCACATTCAAGGTACAGGAGGTGATGCTGACTGGACTTTTGATACATTAATCCTCTACTGTGTCATTTTGCTATGAAATCAATGCATTTCCCCTTGGGTCTGCGAATCCTATTGTTCAGGGTCAAATTTTGGAACTCTTACTTGAGTTGCTCATGCAAACAGTAGCCAAATGGACTTCAGTGGGACTACTTATGCTTTTGTACCCTTCTGGATTGGGATGTGAGTGAGAACGTGCTATTCAACATGAGTACAGGCTACAGAATTGGGCCCTCAGTAGTTCCTGAAGTACTTGTCACTTGAGTCAACACCTGCCTCGCTTGTTTGCTGTCTAGTGTGGTTTATCATTTTTATGTATATTGTACTAAAAGTGTACACAGTACTAAAAAAATGCTAAGTAAAAACTAGAAATAAACAGACATACCCTCTTCCCTGAACAGTGTATTTCTTAAAGGTCCAAATGTATAAAATACAGCCAGCAAACTAAGCATGGCTCAGTGAACTTCAAATGCATATAAACATTCCTGTGCAGAACAGAACTACAGATCTTTGCCCATTACCTACCAATTCCAACGACCAGTTTCATTCTATCATATGCTTAAGTTCTCCTCCTCTCCGTCTTTAAATAATATGAACATTGTGGTCTTATAAAACATTTCCCAGGTTTTCCCGTCCTAAACTGGCAGTTACATATTGTAAAATGTGACCAGACTGCAAGCCCTGTATATTGATATTTACTGAAGCAGACAGAATTGCCTTCCAAAAAAGGTAGACTGCAAAGCAACAACGAAATGATGATCATTGCAGCTCTTGTACAGAGAGTGAGTGTCTCAGGTTTTTATTTCGAATGGTTAGCTTTAATACATGAGAAACATGTGGTCCTCTCCTCCCTCCCTTTGCTGGAAATCCTTGGAAAGATCCTTGGATGACCAGACAGCGAGGCTATACAAAGCAATAACCTCCACTGCAGTTCTCCCTCCCATCCAGCTGCAATCAACATGACAGTTAGACTGACACAGCCGTCATAGTCATTGAGAGAGAACTGCTGTGCCAAAAAGCTTGTTTGCTCTCACTCAACACATGCAGTTCAGCAGATGGTTACAGGAGTAAATAGTATAAATACATGACAGTCAATCTTTAACTATGGTCTCTGTGTACATTTCCCAGACCATGCACTTGGTGGTGATAATGCAAACTTATTATTTATTTAATTACTCAAATTTACCTTCATAGGCCTATCACTGTTTGCAAAGTTATTAATAATGAATAGCGACTCCTGGAACCTCGATCCTCCATTTAGTGCCACATCTGCTATTAACTGGCTCACTGCAATTATGATCTGTTGGAAAAGGGACAGGTTCTCATCCATGTGCTTTGTTGTCACGATTGTATAAAAAGATGTTTGAGAGTCAAAAATCTTTCCGACAGAATGAATACAAATAATCGTAACCAGGGCTCCGTGTCTGCGACTGCCGGGGCTTCTGCAGCGGCCAGTGTGCCCTGGGGACAGCCACACTGGCCACTGCTGATGCGGCTCTGCAGGGCCCCGCAGCCAGCCGCACCAGCTACTGCTGGCGTGGCCTGGGACCAGCCGCACCGGGCTGCTGCTCTGGCGGCTCTGGGCAGCTGGCCCCGGGGACTGCCTGAACCGTGGTCCTGGGGGTGGCGGGAGCAGCCACAGATTGGTGGCTCCTGGAAGCAGTCCTGGGGTGGCTGGAGCAGCGGCTGGCTCCCTGGGGTTCTCCCCCACACCACAGCAGTGGGACCCCTGTGGCTCTCCTCCCCGACAGTGGCAGCAGGTCCCCCCAGCAAGCTGGTGCTGTGGGTCTCCCAGGGCTGCCTCTCTACAGCTGGGGCCATGGGCTCCTCAGGGCTCCCCCCACCCCCAAGATTCAGTCAGGGGTATTCGTAGTATCAGTCATGGACAGCTCATGGCCCATGATTCTTCGTTTCTTGCCCTTGACCTGTCCATGACTTTTAGTATAAATACCTGTGATTAAATCATAGCCTTAATTATAACCGATCTTATTTCCTTGTTTACTCCCCAAACTCTGATGTTATTTAAACCACAGGACATAGTTCTGCTGTCAGACCATCACATTTTTAGGACAAGAACAATCAGACGACAAATCCTGGGAAAGGAGTCATTCGATGCTAGGTTATATTTATCTCTTTTGTGATTTATAACAGCTTGTAGCCCATCTGCTACTCTGGCTGTTATTAACATTACTGAAAACAATACAATGAAAGCCAGAAACAACCCCCCGGAAGAATTCTTCCCACAGTCCAACAGGCAGGACTTTTCCCGCCTGGCCATGGACAATCACCCCTGTTCTCTTCACCCATCTCTTAGCAAAGCATACTCTGAACATCAATAATCTCTGACTCTTTAACAGCAAATGTATTTCATCCATAAAGACCCTGGGCTAAATTTTGAAATCACAACTTAGACCAAACTCCCAGGGAAATCACTGGAATCAGTCGGATTTCTGACCAGATAAGGATGGCAAGATTTAGCCTACTTAAAAAAGTCAAACTCCTTGATGTATAGGACAGGCTGAGGTTGATGGATCCCCATAATACCCAGGAGTTCTGGGTTCTATTCCTGAGCCCGCCTGTTGAGTGACCACGGGCAAGTCACCGCCCTGCTTGGTGCCTCACTTTGCCCAGCTATAAATTGGGGAGGGATGACACTGACCCTCTTTGTAAAGTGCTTTGAGACCTGCTGATGACAGTTAGGGTGGAGTGTTAATATTTTAATCTGTCATGCTGAAGATCAGAATCACACTGGACAGGTTCTGTCTTTGCAGGTCTGAGCCCTGGAGATGAAGCAATGAGGTGCACCACGGCGCAGCCGTTCATCTTTCACTGACCTGCAGGTGTGTTCTCAGAAAGGTTTTCCTTTTAGTGAACTCAAAGTTGTTCCTCATCAGAAGATACAGGAGGGCCGATGCCTCGTTCCTGGTGGAGGCTAGCTTCGAGGTGCAGCACTTCAGGACCTCATAGCACAAGGCTGCACACATGGTCACTCTTCCTTTGAAAAATGCTGAGGGAAACTTAACAAGAAGTGTGCCAATGTTAAAAACACACCCCTGTGACATACATGAAGTACACACACACACACACACATACACACACACACACATGCACGCAGGGCCATGCTTTGTCTTCATGTCTGAATGCAAAAGGGTCTAGATTGGTGTTAGGCTCCTATAAATACTCGTGGCAATGAATTTCAGGGTCTTATTTTTAATTGCTGAATGTTTATGGAACACCCTAGCTTTGTGTGGAACTCTGAAGGCACACAAATGAGACATATTCTGTCCTAGAGAGCTTGAAATCTGTCAGATCCCCCCAAACGGAGCTAGCAGACAAAGGAAGAACTAGGCAAGGGAAGGATGAAGGTTAAAACAAACACAGACTGTTATCCTGAGGAGGAAGTATTATCTCCTCCGATATTTTCTTCCCTGAGAATGAGGTGAAGCAGCAGGAGAGGAATAGCAGCAGCAAGGAAATTTGTAATCCAAGCAAATCTCTGAATATGAGAGAATTGTGGCTGAAGCCGTCTCCGCTGGCTGCCTGGACTTGCAATCGGCTTCTTCCTAGAACTCACTGGATTGATGAAGGGACCAGGGGTCAGAGCAGGGAAATGACCTGGAAGGAGGACAGGGGAGAGGGGGATACATGCTACCATCCAGCCCGCCGCAAGGAAACTGCAGCTTCAGAGATGAGGCAAGCTCGAGGGTGGCACAAGGACCTTTCTGGTGGAAATGGAGAGGACTAGACAGTCACTGAAGAGTGGGCAGGGTTCGTTTGTGGGCCTGGAGCACACACACATGCTCAGCAATCAAAAACCAGCCTGCCTGGCTCAGCTGACTTGGGCTCACACTGCAGGGCTAAAATTTGCAGTGTAGATGTTCAGGTGGCCTGGAGACCCTGTGAGCGGGGAAGCTCCCAAAGCCTGGGCTCCAGCCTGAGCCCAAACGTCTGCAATTTGTAGCCCCACAGCCCGGGCTCTGCGACTCAGGGCTGGGCGGTTTTCGCTGCAGCGTAGCCGTATTTCCCCAGACATCACGGAGATGTTAAATGCTGCCGTACTCGGTGACAAAGCGTCAGGCGTTTCGTCCAGCGAGGGAATGTCTACGCAGCAGTCGGGCAGTGCAATTCCCAGAGCGGCTGCAGCAGCCCGGACTAACTACCTGAGTCCACTTCCCCAGGGCCGGGGGGCTGTACTCGGGTGGGTAGCCCGGGCCTCCACCTGTGCTACAGTAGCCACAGTGCTACTTTTACCGCGTTAGTGCGTGTCTCTCTACCGCGCTGGGTTGCACCCTCCTGGCTCTGATGTAGACGCATCCTGCGTTGCCACCAGCATGAGCGTTTTCAGAATCTGACTCATCACCTCAGGCCTCGTCTACTTCAGCAAAGCCTTGCGAGCCGAATGCCCAGTCTCCCCCTGATTCGGGGGAATACCACGGACTCCTCTCTTCTCTTACTCTTCCTGGCAGAGGAGGAGGGGACACCCGGGGGTGTGTGTGGGTGGATCCCAGCGGAGTAGTTTGCTGAGGGGATGGGGACTTGTGAGCTCCGTTAAAGGTCGTATTCAGTGGCCAGAATCCTGGGCAGACATTTTAAAAAGGTCCATAAGGAAATGAACTGTGAGGACACTCCTGTGGAGCTCTCAGCTTTCCGCCATCACCCGATTTCTGAGCAACTTGCAAGAGGCTGTTTGGTTTATTTTTTAAATTTGATTAAGTAAATGGTAATATCAGCACCACCAGCGATGGTGACTGCACCATCCATTATTTGTCCAAGAAAAGTCAACAGTCGAAAGGTTACCTATCTCCTACTCTACAAACAGACTGAACCAGTAGTAGGGGAAGTCTGATCTCCTACGCATAATGCAGGTTTCTTGCATTGAGTTCGTAATACAAATAATAACTACAGCAGCTTATAGTGAGCGAGACAGCAGATAAGCCGTATATTCATTGTCTTTGGCCAAAATCAACATTGTAAGGAAAAAAATTGGGAAGAAGAGAAAAAAAACCACACCAGTGTAATAATAAAGAACTAACAAAGTGTGTACACGAGAAACCAATTATTAAAGATTAACCGCTGCTTAAGTTGCTCTCTTCCACTCGCACAGGCAGGAGATCAACCACAGTTCAAGCATTTCTACTTGGCAGCTCCCCTAGGATCAAGTTTGGTCAAGAGTGGGATGAGAGGATCAGTGGGGGATGTATTTATATTGGGTACTGGTTCTGGCCCGCAGGCATGGAGTTACTCCACACACAGTCTGGGACCTGCAGGAATGTGTAGTCTTTGGCTGACACAGAAAGTTCACAGTCTTTTCCTTGTCTATAATATTTGTCAGTCATTCCTTCCACGTGTCAGTTGCGGGAAGGCAGCTCTCGGCGATACAAAGAGAACCCATTCCCCACAAAAAGGGAGTAAACTTGGCTGTTCCCATCTATGGGGCAGATCTTCAGTAGGTGAAAATTGTCCTAGATCTCAGAGGTGCCGCCCCAGTGAGTTCTGAGTGCCTGTCGGCAGAGGGGCATCTAGATCCTCGGGTCTGGAAGTGCTGAAGAAGTGCCAAGGGGCCGCCAGACCCATGCTTTGGGTCCAGTGGGGTTCTGCCTTACAGCCCACAGCCCACAGAGGGACCACAAAGAGAGTGGTTCCAAGGGACGTCTGAGCAACATCCACGGAGAAAGTGTCTCCATGCTGGGCCTGAAAGACGAGTAGCCCAAGGTGGCCTTAAAGCGGCAAGGGAATTTCCCCTGTCTGGGGGGAAAGCCTCCTGTGCCAGCTACCCCCACCTTGCATAAGGAGATGGAGGACGAGTGTCAGGCTTGAGGGGGGTGAGAGAAACAGAGCCTGGGCATGGTGCAGTGGAGCTCTGCTTCTCCTGACCCTCCACTGGCAGGAAGTTCTCAGGGACTTTTGCAAGTGACAAAAGTTAAAGCTGCTTCCCTGCAGCTTTAAGTTACAGCAAGGCCAGTGGACCCAGATGAGGGATTTGCAACCAGCTCCCCTCATCTCTCCTTGTTCATAGGAGAGAATCAAGCCTGATGTGGATCAACTGAATTAGCCCCTTAAAATACATGTTTCCTTTGTAATCCATCATTTTGGGACCACTCCCGAATATGAGACGAGTGTTTTATGTCAGCATTCTCCTCAACAATACAGGGACTGGCAGCCACCGAGAGTATAAACAATTAAGAATAACTGATTTGTACTGAGTTTCCACTAAGGAAAGAAGCAGAGCTTTTTCTTCCTCTCTGTTTTGAGCAACTAAACACAGCGTGAGCTCAGTTTTCCTACGCCAGTTCTGTTCTATGTCTCTTCCCTGTTGTGTTGCCAATTTGAGGTTTGTATAGAAGGGAAGATTTTTGAGACACCAAGCAATAAAATGTATCTAGTGAGCGAAATTAAAAAGATTTGTTTCCTAATGTTACAAACCCATCATGACAGAAGGCTCCTTCCTGCTTCATTACCATTCTCTCTGCGCTAACGGAGGTGTGTTAAAGGAGGTAATATATGCATCCAAGTTGCAGCAGAACTACAACCAGAATACACCATAGCGGGAACAAAGTTACTGGTGATGGTGCACAAACCAAAATCAACATGCTGGGACTTTCAGATCCCATAACAAGTTTGCAAACAGAAAATCCAACCTTGTACCTGTCTTTGAGAGAGAATTGTCCTGGCCACTCTAGCGTCACTCTGCAGTTAGAAATGACCTTTAAAGTCTGACATAGGTAGGACAAGGATGCTTGGAACCCATGGGGTTACAGATGGCAGAGAAAACACTTGCAGATACTATCTCCTGGGTCTATATCCCATTTTACAGAAGCAACATATTGCAGGGGAAATGAGAAAACTTCACTAAAATAATTTTGAAAGTCTCTGAAAATATATCAAAATCAGCTCTGCTGTAGATGGTCAAGACTCCACTGAAGTTAGCAAGTTGCCCTCGTGGACACCAGCAGGGAACTTGGCCCACCATAGTTTTTACTTTGCTTTGGAACCCCTGGGCATAAGGACTTAGCTGTTGGGGAAGTCTCCAGAAGCTCGGGGTCTTGGAACCTCATAAGGAGTTCCAGCAGGGCCGGTGTGGATTTGCCTGTTCGTTTGAACTGCACAATAATTGGCTGGGACAGGAGGAAGTTGCTGTGTTCAAACACAACCTTGGGCTGCTTTTGTGCAAAAAGGAACTATCGGAATGTTGACAAAGCTGCCGGAGAAAGTGAGCACGATGCTACCTTCCGTAGATGCAGCAGGTCCTGAGTTCTAGTCCCACCCTGGCGGCTAACTCATTTTAATGCTGCCTATTGGCCCAAATGCTTCAAGGAAGAGCAACATTTTGGAGAGACTGATACTGATCTCTTACAGGTCCAGGGAACACCGTGGAGGTCAATGAGTTACTTCTGAGTCACATTCAATCAGTCAGGAGAGCGTCTTTAGCTCCTGGTGATGTCCCCTGTTATTTTACCCAGGCCCGAAGAGTGTCAGTACATTGCTGACCGCTGTTCAAAGGGACTTTATCTGGCCTTGCTGTTCCATTACCTAAGAATCTCTTTTTTAAAGCCCCCTCCAAGCAGCACAGGCTGGCAGTGAAGGTTGCGGTGGGGCCTCCCCAGCCTGTAAGAATTCTAACCGGACCCTTTAAATCTGCCCCACCTACCCAGAGATATCTCGTGACTGTCAATAGGGACAGGAGGCATCATTTAACATTTTGGGGGCACGGGACCGGCTCACACGTCCCCTCTGCACCTACCTTGCTAATGAAAGCTCTCAGGGAAGCAAAGACGTGCTTCAGAGCCGCTTCGGACTGCCCGTTTTGGAGAAAGGCGAGATGAATATCAAAAACCTTTTTCATGAGTGGGTTATGGCCATCGTTGTTTAAGAGCTGGGTCTGGAAAGCAAGGAGAGAATTCATTCTGCGGAAATACCCAGTGTGTGTGCCTCGAAAAAACCCAGTTATCTACCTTTCATAACGCTTGTTCTTCGAGATGCGTGGCTCATGTCCTTTCCATTCTAGGTGTGTGAGTGCCCACGTGCGCGGCCATCAGAGATTTTTGCCTTAGCGGTAACCATATAGAGTCGGCCATTGCGCCTTCTGGAGTGCCGCACTCATGCCGCGGTATATCAGGTGCTTCCAGCCCTACACCCTCTGAGTTCCTTCTTGCCAGCAACTCCGACAGAGGGCCAGGAGGGCAGGTCATGGACTGGACATGAGCAATACAGCTTGAAGAACAACAGTTACAAAATCTAGGGAACCGTTTTTAATTCTTCAGGTGCTTGCTCACGTCAATTCCATTCTAGATGACTCACAAGCAGTATTTACAGAAGTGGGCTCAGAGTTCACAGTCTTGCAGCTTGGTTCTGCCAAAGTCAGAATCCTCTCGAGCTTGCTGGGTAAGCACATAATGAGACGTAAAGGTGTGGATGGACGACCAGGCAGCGGCCTCGCAGATATCCTGAGTCCATCCTGTCTGCCGCCATGACGAACAGCTGCATCGACTTGTGAAACAGCTTAGTTCTGTCGATATAGAAGGCAAGCGCCCTCCTGACATCCAGGGCGTGCAACCTGTGCTCCTCTTCTGACTTATGAGGCTTCAGAAAGAAGACAGGGAAGCGTATGTCCTGGCCTGTATGAAACTGTGACACTACCTCGGGCAGGAACACTGGATGTGGCTGCGGCTGGGCCTTGTCCTCGTAGAACACCATATAGGGCGGCTCCAAAGTAAGCGCCCTGATCTCAGAGACAGATGTTATCGCAACCAGGGACAAAACCTTCCAGGAGAGAAGGGAGCAGGAAGCCAGAAGTTTGAAGGGGGGACCCATGGGCCTCAACACCACAAGGTTGAGGTCCCAGGGCAGGGATGGGATCCCGGACGTGCAGGTAGAGACTCCCCAGACCTTTCAAAAACCAGACCCTCACGTTGTGAACGAAGACTGACCTGCCCTGGAACAGAGGGTGTAAGGCCAAGAGAGCGGCCAAGTGGACTTTGATTGAAGACAGGGACAACTCTGGAGCTTGAGGTGCAGAAGATAATCCAGGATCACCTGCAGCGAAGCCTGCTTGGCCTGGATACCCTGGTCCAAGGTCCAGCATGTGAATCTTTCCCACTTGGCCAGATAGGTCACTCTGGTGAAGGGTTTTCTGCTACCCAGCAAGATCAGTTGGACACAGGCCATGAAGTAGAAGAACGGCTAGCCCTTGCTAGGCAAGGGAAAGGCGCTCTGACTGTCACGTTATTGAAATTATCTGGGATCATATAAATCATTGGTGCAACCAAGGTCCTGTAGGGGCACCAAATCTTATGTAAAGGGGGTCATATAAGATGTCTACGACCAGATTGTGGTCTGCTGATTGTGATTATGCTATTTGTATGTGTTTATTTTTTTGTAGCAAATGTTATGAATATTGGCTGTATAGTGTCTGTATTTCAAACTTATACTGGCTTTTGGGTGAAATCCCAGACAAAGTCACTGTTGGCCTGGCCTTCCTGATAGCCCATCATGTTCCAGTCAAGCTAACAATGAATTTTGTAGATGCCTGTCCACACCCGAGCTTCCCCAGGAATGTGGCCTGGCTGCTTAGGTGCTGAATCTTGAACAGTCATGTGACTGGACCACATGGCTCTGAAACTCCATTTTACAACTGGACTCTGCATAGCAAGAAGGAGGTGGTCTCCACCTACAAGAGGAAGTCTATATAAACCTGGGAGAAAGATCTCCATTTTGTCTTCAGTCTGCCACTTTTACCCTGGAGGAAGTTTGGCCAAAGGATTGATGACCCAGCCCTGGAGGGGCTGTATTCCCGAGACTTTGATTTGAACCTGCAGTTTATTCTACAACTGATGCAAGAGATTTGCCATTACTGCATGTAACTGATTTCTTTTAACCATTTCTAACCCTCACCTATATCTTTTTCCTTGTATAATAAGCCTTTAGATTTTAGATTCTAAAGGATTGGCAACAGCGTGATTTGTGGGTAAGATCCAATTTGTATATTGACCTGGGTCTGGGGCCTGATTCTTTGGAATTGGGGAGAACCGTTTTCTTTATTTGGGGTATTGGTTTGCATAACCATTTGTCCCCAGGACAGGTGGCTGCTGGTGGTGATACTGGGAGGCTGGAGTGTCTAAGGGAATTGCTTGTGTGACTTGTAGCTAGCCAGTGGGGCGAAACCAAAGTCTTTTCTGTTTGGCTGGTGTGGTTTGCCTTAATGGTGGAGAAACCCCAGCTTTGGGCTGTAATTGCCCCTTTTGAAGCCATATGTCGTGATCTGGCATTCTCAGCTGGTCCCACCAGGAACAGCACCGTCACACTGACTAACAACCATGAGCACTAAGAAGGAATTGAGAGGGCATAGGATCAGCGGTGCCTAATATACCAACGCATGAGCACAGCACTCAAGAGGGTGACCCAGCTGACCCTACAGACACCAGTACGGCAAAAATCTCCGATGGCCTTGCATGTGGGTGTGCGCACACCTAGAATGGAATCGACATGAGCAAGTGCTCGAAGAAGAACTGTAAGTGATTAGGATCCCCTTGCATAACAGAACAGAACATTTCTTAAGCCAGACAAATAGTTCTTCAGTGACTTGGGTAAATAAGTACAGACAAATGATGGTAGAAAAATGGGAAGTCCTCCCCAAAAGCTATATTATTTGGTCAGAGATTTTATTTTCTACACTAGATAAAAAGTCAAACGATATTACCACATTTGCAGAAGTAACTTCAAAAGCTGAACCGCTTATCTTATGTCTCTCACCACAGCTCTTGAAAAAAAACAAACTTGTATCCCAGACACCCGGGTACAGTTGTGTAGCACTTTTTATATGGGCTGGGATCTGGCCCCAGAGAAGTATTTGACCAACTACACAAAACACGGGCAATACTGTGCGTGAGTTCTTGGCTTTTACTATTTGTTTGAATTCCTAAACATGCCTACTAGCCAGATACATTGACTTATTTTATTGAACTAACTCAGTCAATAAAAGCATAAATGCCTAACACCCAGCTCGGGTTTCTTTATTTGCACTATACTTCCATGTGGCACGTCTTTATGACCATGAGCACAAAGGAAAAGCACATTAAGGTGGGAGAGCCTTCAGTCTAACACAGGGTTTGCAAAATGACACTGTTTTGGGAGTCTGCAATACACCAAAGGACAGTGCTGATTTCAATGCTCACCTTGAAACACTGGGTGAAAAACGAAATGGTGTCCAGGACTGTCAGGGACACTTCTGTGGCCGTATTGCCTTCCAGTAAGGCCTGGTGCACAATGTCTGCATCTGAGGTACCGGCATCTGCGAGTAGGAAGTAAAGGAGAGTGATGGAACCCTCCAGAACAACGTGCAAATGTGGAACTTGGGCACACGCAGGGGTCTAACTCTGGCCCTCCTGAGACCTAAATGCGGCAGGTGCTCTCCTTACCCACACAGGCAAGGGCAGCGATGTCACCCCACGGAGGGAAGCTTGTCACGGGCCTCTTGCCACTTCCCTCGGCCCCCTAGTCAGACATAGCATGACCTCGCTACCCACCAGCAGCCTCGCCAAGTTAGATTCCTGGCACAGAAGTGGGGCAGGCTCTCTCATGGGGGAGGGATGAAGTGCACCCATGTGAAGAAAGGCCAATACAAGGCCTATATCCCACTTAAATCCCATTTAACCCCGTTGGCACTGGCCTCATGCTGGGGATCTGCAAGGGGCGAACACTGCACGGGTCGGACGCCATGTGGGATGCACAACTCCTGTCTGCTCTGCTCACTCACTAACCCCAGATCACCAGTTGTCCCTACCGGCAACCAGGGAGCGGAAGCGAGGTTGGAAGAGGAAAATTCCATCTACAGACTGAACAGGGATGATTTTTAATACTCCCTTTGGAATGAAGCCCCTGAGAGGGGATCAGGGGAAAGCTGCAAAGCTGAGCAGCCTGATGAAACAAAAGGGAAGTGATGTCGCAAGTGGCAAGACGCAACCGTCTAGTCTGATAAAACGAGGTTACGACCCCCATCTCGGTACATACTGTGATTAAGCGTAAACGAACTTTCCAAGCTGCTCAGGTGCTGCAGCCGGGCCTGCATCAGGCCAGCTCTGCTGCGAAGGGCAGGCATTGTCTGGGATTTCCTGTCGACTCCGAAGTGCTTTGATAACCAGGCGTCGTGAACCCTGAAAGGAGACCCCAAGATGTAGACTGGGACGGGACGGTGGCACTGGGCTGACACCATTACCACTGGAATATGAAGCAGGCAGCCCTGAGTCCAATCTGCTTGTCAAGCTCATGCCAAGACCAAGCAGGGCGTAACGTGGTTCCTGGGGCAGACAACAAAACCCCACAGGGATAGCCTGTCGCTGCTGGACCAATGGAGCACGGTGCCAAGTTAGCCCCAACGGCGGCTCTGTCCCTCAAAGTGTGAATAAGCAGCAATGACAGGGCTGAGAATCGGGCCCCGAGCCAGACCTGTGAACCGAGAACCACCACTTGGATTCCCAAACGTGCGGCTTCACGCAAGCAGAAATCTACACAAATAAACCTCAGTGAAGGGCTGGCGAGGTCAGACAAATGGCTGGGAAGTTGAGCTTTATCAGTGGGAGCTGAAGGTGCCCTCTGCTGAGCTGGTGGAAAAGGGAGACCACTGAGGGAAGTGTAGCTTCCCTTCTCCGCTAAAAGCGGAAGGGGGGCCCCCACTTCCTCTCCCTGGCTGGGGTGAACAGGGCTCCCCTATAGCTCCCTCTCCCCGCACTGGATCTGAGTGCTCCCCTCTTCATTCTCATGTAGCCACCATGGGGCCGGTGGCGTGGGGGAAGAAACCGCTAGCAAAAAAAGTACCATACCTGGCTATATTTCTCTTCCCTGCGTATCTGAAGTGGAATAAACAGACTCTAGAAAGAAAAACACTGTAAATGTCAGGAAGGATACCGGGCTGTTTCACTTGTCTGCGTGCGTGGGTTCGAGTGTCTGTATTTTCACTCAGCATATAGGCCCTCAGCCCCTCCTATCTACTCACCCATCTGCACTGCCAGACACAATAGCAAGTGAGACTGTGCTGGTATTTCCAGGGCCTTTGATGCGATCACCTTCTCTGCTGTTATGCAGCGGATCGCTCCTTGCACAGAACCAGTGCCAATCACAGCCAGCTTGCCAGCCTGGCTTCCTGTATTTAACACTGCTCCTCTGGGGCTACCTGTTATCCTGTGGTCTGCAATAGCTGACCCTAGATCATCCCCCCGTGAAGCATTATTATATCAAACTACTTTTCTACCTCCTGGTAAGCTGCATCTTGTGTGGAACGGAGCAGCATGTACTGTGCAAGGAGGGATGGTTTCATTTGACCTACCTATGTTATATAACAAACGCATCACACGCAATTCGAAGCACAGATACGATCTCCTGATACTTACTCCAGAAGTACGAGGACGTTTATCAGCTCATGGGGGGATATTTTGTTCCAGTAGGTGAGAAGTGTATCTGAAAATGAAACAAACTCACTAAGAATGTAGAACATTTAAGACCGTCACAGGAGGTCTTTGCAGGCTGATCAGTAGCCTGTGGAAATCTCTCTTTGCAGCCACACAACCATGTGTCTTTTCGTACTGGCCATGTGATTCTTTACCCCCCAGGAGGCCTTTGCCCAAGACTGCTCGTCCAATGCGACAGTGCAGGGAGCTGCAGTGAACGTGTTTCCAGCCTTGGAGGGGAACAGCCGCTTGGCTGCCCTCCTCCAGCAGTCGGGGTCAGGCGCTCCCCTTCCCCACTGACAGAGCAGAGCAAGTAAGGGATCTGCCTGTCTCTGCAATGATGGACGTGGCACCAGCAGGCTCGTCCTTTTTCCTGTCATGGGAGCTCCTCTACATAACCAGGCTCCAGCTGGGATCCCTCCCCGCCGCAACTCCGTGGTGTAGGAATGGCCCGGGTTTGAGGCCCTTGATTCTAGTCCTAGGCCTCAGCAGCCCCGGCTAGCTGTGGGAGATGGGTGGGCTTAGCAAGAGGAGGTGCAGCCCTCCCCCCAGAAATGAGTTCACATTTCTGGTAACGCGAGGCTCAGCCAACGAAAACAGAGGGCGCACAACGGACACCCCCACTTCTGTGATACCCCAACGCACCCTGCTGCGCATACGGTATGGAGACCACCTGACGGTGCTTGACCAGTCCCTGGGCCCATGCTGGTGTCTGAGTGGCACAGCCTGGGTAGGGGGCGAAGAGGGTGTCTAATTCCCAGTGGTCTCTCTAGAGCTGCGTGCGGGCAGCACTGCAGAATCTCCAGGATCTCTGCTGCACTGGGGATGCCCCCTTTGCCCCCCGCCACCGGGACCTGTCAGGCGAGGAAATGTACGGCTGCTCCTGGTAGCCCTGCATCGCTCCTGTCCTGGGGGAGATCCCCTTGTCTTTACAGCTGCTACATGCCAGGGCCATACAGGGGCTGTGGTAGGCACCAGACCCATCTCCCAGAGCACACGGAATGGAGAGTGTCACTGACCTTCCGAGACCATTTTAATGACGTAGAGGTAGCACATTAGGAGACTCCTGATCTCGTACTGGTCCAGCCTACTGTGATGCGACACGTTGCTCCTTGTGGAACTTCTCCGGCTCTAACCACCACAAAGATACATGTTAGAAAACCATCCCAAGGCACAGCGAGCCAGGGCCCTGCTTTGCAGGTAGCTGAGGCCGCTTCCCCCTGACGGCTAAACGGTGGCTTAGGTGAAATATGCTGGTGGCTGCAAACTGCATGTGAGGGGCGGGATGGTCCCAGGTCACCCAAAGCAACATGAGAATGGGCAGGAACTGGCACGTGCCGGGGTCTCAGCTGACTAAGGGAAACGCTGACTGAATGAGCCCTGTCATGGAGCAAGTGCAGAATGGAACTGCACACACCCTCAAGGCTCCCTGGGCCTGGCTGAAGCCCACACAAGTTTGTTTAGCTGGGTTTTTTTGGTTTGTTTTTTTTAGCTAAGCCCCAGGGTCATGCCAAATAGACAGACATTTTTAGTTTCTGATTTATTCTTGAACAGGCTAGAGGCATGAGTCACTGCACAACACAGAATGAGCATCATGCTGTTTGTATGTGCCTGATTGTACCAATTAATACAATGCTGGAAAACAGGAGGTGCACAGATGGCATCTAAGAACAATGCACATAATATACCATGCAGCTCTGAAGACCTGCACCTCTGTTGCTGTAAAACTGAACTCTGGTACATCACATCTATTAACAGAGAACTGGTTTTCAAGTAGTCTGGAAAAAACACCTTCTATCACTTGGAAGAGGACTCCTGGCTAATGAAAGTCCCTTGATAAGAACTGTGCTGAAGCCAACACCACTGGCTGCAAAGCAGAGTTGGATGGTCTTTCCAATGGGACTTATGCACATGTTTAACGCTTGGCTGAATAGGAATGGTTCAGTGCTCACGTACTTGGCAGAACTGAGGCTTTAGGGCTCTTAGTGGAGATACTGAACGTTCTCCAGGGCCCGCCTCTCCCAATGAGAAGCTCTGCAGACGCCCTTCTGAGTGTGCACAGGCAGAACCAGTGGCAGCTCCGAGAGCTCACTCCTGTTGCCTTTTTATTCCCAGAGGCCCACGTTTTTAAAAGAGCACGTAGCAATTCCACGTCTGCCCCAGTTACATGTGCAAATGCCTGCTGCTCACTTGAAAGCTGGGGCAAATCCCCAGTCTCTGTTCATGCAACTTGGGCTCAGGCAGGGAACTTGCATTCTTAAAATCTGGGGTCAGATTCTTCCCTGGAAAAGCAACAAAAAGTCCTGTGGCACCTTATAGACTAACAGATATATTAGAGCATAAGCTTATGTTCTAATACATAAGATTAGGCTCTAATACATCTGTTGGTCTATAAAGTGCCACAAGACTCTTTGTCGCTTTTGCAGATCCAGACTTACACGGCTACTCCTCTGATACATTCTTCCCTGGGTCATTTGACCAACGTTATTTCCTGTGAAGTGAGGTGGGGGCTGCTTTTAAACGGAGCTGTTTTTCCTACAGCTGTGTCCTCTCCACGTCTTCTCCCCTGAAAGCAACGATCATTGGGAGGCAAATACTATGGTGCTCTGCTTTCAGCCCACACACAGAACTCACCAGGCCTTGGTCAAATGTGCAGTGACCCATGGAAGTCAGTGGGGATATGTGTGTGCGTGTGTAGCAGTCACAGCCTACATGCCCACAGAAAGTAGAAACAGTCCCTCTGAATTCTGACTTTGACCTTCTATAAATCATTCACAGTCTCTTAGATCAATAGATTAAGGTACAATTAGCTTGTCCATAAAACACAAGTATCATTTTCTGTTTGCTTTAAAACTGGCTTGCAAAAGAATGAGCAACGTGGTGTTCATGTTTTTTTGAACAGCCCAAATGTGCTATTGCTTTCTGCCATCCCACATGCATTACATTTTCCCCGGTGGTGTACTGATCAGGAGAACCCGTTGCCCCTTCTGAATTCAGAGATCCTTTCGAGTCCTCTCTTTTAATACTGTGGCCATTCAGAAGTGCTGTAGCATAGCCTAAAGAAAAAGAACAAACCCACAAAGGCACAATTAGCGACTACACACCATTGGGAAGGGGCTACATGAAAGATGCCTGAAGAGATGGATACATGACTTTCAGAGAACAAACGGCAAGTGTATGAGTACCGCTGAAGTAACGACTAATCCAGAAAGAACGGACAGGGTCATGCAGAGTTTAGACAAAGTCATACAAAACTGGAAGAGGTTGTTTAACAGAATAGTAGTGTAATAACAGTAACCTCATGAGATCTCTTCCAACCCTACTATTCTATGATTCTATGTTCTGGCTCATATTCTGTTCTACTTCCTCGCTCTCAGTAACACATTATTCCACTGGTTTAAGAATAGCAGCCATGTTAGTCTGTATCTGTAAAGAAAACGAGGAATACTTGTAGCACCTTAGAGAATAACCAGCTTATTTCAGCATAAGCTTTCGTGGGCTATAGCTCCCTTCATCGGATGCACAGAATGGAACAAACAGAAGTAAGATGCATTTATACACACAGAAAATAAAAAAAAGTTGTAAATTACTATACCAATTCTAAGAGGCTGTTAAATTTGGATGGGCCATTATCAGCAGGGAAAAAAAAACTTTTGTAGTGAAAATTTACACTGTTTTGCAAATTGGACACTGTCAACCAAGGATTAAACAGGGACGTTGAGTGGCTTTGTCATTATACTAATTGATTGCATTTTCCTAGTTTAGTCTTGTCATAAGTGTGAAGTAGCCTAGAATTAGTGTTTACCTGTAAGGGGTTAAGCTAAAGGTAACCTGAGAGGTGGACAACTGACCAATGAGAAATTCCTCAGGAGACAAAGGATTTTAAGTTTCAGTTTCTCTCTGGGTCTCTCTCTGTTCACCTCGGCTATGGGATGAACACAGCTATGTCTTTCACTGTAACTACAAGATTCTATCAAGTACTGTAGTCAGTAAGTTTACTTTCTTTTTATCACTTGGAGGGTTCTCAGTGGTGAGTGTTGGCTGGGTGCTTCTTGAGATTGTAAGATTCAGCAGAGATATCAACAGTGGGAGAAAGTTGCCTCGGGCGGGGAGGTTTGGTTTCTGAATCCTTTTGTTGATTATGGTAGATGCTGTTCTATTGATAGTTATAAGGGATTTATTCCTTTCTTTTTTTTCTTTTAATAAAATCTTTCTTTTAAGAAGCTGACTGCTTGTTTTTCATTGTGTAAGATCCTGGTTTTGGATCGGGCACGTCTCGCAGGAGCAGGCGAGGTTTGTTTTTTTCTCTCAAGCTTCCCAGGGAAGGAAGAAGTTTGGGGGGTTAGTGGAAAGGGAAAGAAGGGTCCCCAAACTACCCTAGACCTAGTTTGGTGGTGGCAGTGTACCAGGTCCAGATACAGAAGACGTCGTGTTCTGGGGAAAAACATTTTAACCCAAGCTGGTAAAATAAGCTTGGGGGAGTTATTTCTTTTTTCATGCAGGTCCCCACATCTGTACCCTAGAGTTCAGAGTGGGGTGGCAATCCTGACAAGTCTCTTTTACAGATTCTAATCAACTGTCAGACATTGATAAGAAACAGTGTAAATTTTCACTACAAAAGGTTTTTTTTTCTCCTGCTAATAATGGCCCATCCAAATTTAACAGCCTCTTAGAATTGGTATGGTAATTTACAACTTTTTTTTTTACTTTCTGTGTGTATAAATGCATCTTACTTCTGTTTGTTCCATTCTATGCACCCAATGAAGTTAGTTACAGCCCACGAAAGCTTATGCTGAAATAAACTGGTTAGTCTCTAAGGTGCGACATGTATTCCTCGTTTTCTGTACATTATTCTACTGGTAGTCCCATTGATTTCAGTGTGAGTAAGGGTGTCAGACTTTTGACAATTGATTTGATAACTGTTAAATATTAACAATGGCTCAGTTCTGTCAGCCCTTTCTCAGCTCCCACTGAATTTACCCAGGGAAGGAGAACTGCAAGGTTTGGCAGGACACCTCTCCCCTGAGCATAATGAGGGAAATCAATTCTTTTAATACTTCTCGTGGCTTCCCCAATGAACAAAGTCCTTTATAAACATTTCAGAAAAATGTCCATCTAGCAATAATCATCCCTTGGAATAATCTCATTGGTTCTGATACTGATGCTTAGGGCACTGCGAGTATGTCTATACAGCCCCGAAAGACACACCTGCTCTAACTCTAATCTAGCCAGAAGAGCTGAGAAGGGCAGTGAGGCCATGACAATACTTCAGGGAGGGCTGTACAAACTCACTGGGACCCTAAGGACACACACACACACACACACGTTGTTTGCCTGTGCCAAAGCCCATGTTGCCGCGTCTTTGCTGCTACTTTTAGCTGTGCTAACTAGACTGAATTTAGGGTGAGTATGCGTCCATGAGCTGCCCTCACACCTCCGACTGCAGTATAGACAGGCCCTTGCTACTATGAGCAGTCCTACTGATGTCAACAGAGCTACTCAGTTGAAGCATGGCCGAATTTAGCCCCTGGGACCTTAAGGACACAAAGTCCCTCACCTTAAATGACTGCTTCTTGGAGCAGCTGGGCCTAGAACCCAGAGAGGAAAGGCAATTCTTGATTTAGTCCTAAGTGGAGCATAGGATCAGGTCAAAGATATATAGCTGGACTGCTTGGTAATAGTGACCGTAATATAATTAAATTTAACATTCCTGTGGTGGGGAAAACTCCACAGCGGCCCAACAATGTAGAATTTAATTTCAGAATGGGGAACTACGCAAAAATGAGGAGGTCAGTGAAACAGAAATTAAAAGGTACAGCACCAAAAGTGAAATCCCTGCAAGCTGCATGGAAACTTTTTAAAGACACATAATAGAGGCTCACCTAAAATGTATATCCCAAATTAAAAAAACATAGTAAGAAAACCAAAAAAGAGCCACCGTGGTTAAACCACAAAATAAAAGAACCAGGGAGAGGCAAAAAAGGCATCCTTTAAAAAGTGGAAGATAAATCCTAATGAGGAAAATAGAAAAGAGCATAAACGCTGGCCAATGAAAAGTAAAAATATAATTAGAAAGACCAAAAAAGAATTTGAAGTACAGCTAGTCAAAGACTCTAAAAGTAACAGCAAATTTTTTTAAAAAAAATACATCAGAAGCAGGAAGCATGCTAACCAACCAGTGGGGCCACTGGGCGATCAAGATGCTAAAGGAGCATTCAAAGACAATAAGGCTATTGTGGAGAAACTAAGTGAATTCTCTGCATCGGTCTTCACTGGTGAATATGTGAGGGAGATTCCCAAACCTGAGCCATTCTTTTTGGGTGATAGATCTGAGGAACTGTCCCAAATTGAGGTGTCATTAGAGGAGGTTTTGGAACAAATTGATAAACTAAATAGTAATAAGTCTCCAGGACCAGATAGTATTCACCCAAGAGTTCTGAAAGAACTCAAATGTGAGTAGGACTACTATCATCTGTAACCTATCATTTAAATCAGCTTCTGTGCCAAATGACTGGAGGATAGCTAATGTGACGTCAATTTTTAAAAAGGGCTCCAGAGGTGTCCCTGGCAACTACAGGCCAATAAGCCTGACTTCAGTACTGGGCAAACTGACTGAAACTATTGTGAAGAACAAAATTGTCAGACATATAGATGAACATAATTTGTTGGAAAATAGTCAACATGGTTTTTGTAAAGGGAAATCATGCCTCACCAATCTACTAGAATTCTTTGGGGATGGTGGTCAACAAGCATGCGGACAAAGGAGACCCAGTGGATAGTGGTGTATTTAGATTTTCAGAAAGACTTTGACAAGGGCCCTCATCAAAGGCCCTTAAGCAAAATAAGCAGCCATGGGATAAGAAGGAAAGTTCTCTCATGGACTGGTAACTGGTTAAAAGATAGGAAACAAAGGGTAGCAATAAATGGTCAGTTTTCAGAATGGAGAGAGGTAAATAGTGTGTTCCCCAGGGGTCTGTACTGAACCCAGTCCTATTTAACATGTTGATAAACGATCTGGAAAAAAGGGGTAAAAAGTGAGGTGACAAAATTTGCAGATGATACAAAACAACTCAAGATAGTTAAGTACCAGGCAGACTGTGAAGAGATACAAAAGGACCTCACAAAACTGGATGACAAGGCAACAAAATGGCAGATGAAATTCACTGTTGATAAATGCCAAGTAATGTACATTGGAAAACATAATCCTAACTATACATATAAAATGATGGGGTCTAAATTAGCTGTTACCACTCAAGAAAGAGATCTTGGAGTCATTGTGGATAGAGGGCAACTTCATCCACTCAAAATGCAGCAGCAGTCAAAAAAGCGAACAGAATGTGGGGAATCATTATGAAAGGGATAGATAATAAGACAGAAAATATCATATTGCCTCTACATAAATCCATGGTACGCTCACACCTTGAATACTGCGTGCAGATGTGGTCGCCCCATCTCAGAATAGATGTATTGGAATTGGAAAAGGTTCAGAAAAGGGCAACAAAAATGATTAGGGGTATAGAACGGCTTCTGTATGAGGAAAGATTAATAAGACTGGGACTTTTCAGCTCAGAAAAGAGGTGACTAAGGGGATATGATAGAGGTCTATAAAAGCAGAAGTGGTGTATATAGAAAGTAAATAAGGGAGTGTTATTTACTCCTTCTCATAATACAAGAACAAGGGGCCACCAAATGAAATTAATAGGTAGCAGGTTTAAAACAAACACAAGAAAGTATTTTTTCATGCAACGCACTGTCAATCTCTGGAACTCCTTGCCAGACAGTGCTATAAAGGCCAATACTATAACAGGGTTCAAAAGGGAGCTACATAGATTCATGGAAGATAGCCATTGATGGACCTATTAGCCAAGATGGGCAGGAATGGTGTCCCTAGCCTATGTTTGCCAGAAGATGGGATTGGGTGACAGGGCACAGATCACTTGATGATAACCTGTCTGTTCATTCCCTTTGGGGCACCTGCCATTGGCCACTGTCAGAAGACAGGATACTGGTCGGACCCAGTAGGATAGTTCTTATATTCATATGTTCTAAAGGGTGGGTATTGTGCTGAGCAAGGAATGGAGCAGAATTCTGCCATTTTAATCACTTAAATCTCTGGCCCATTGAAGACTAAGAGGGCAGCCCACATTTGGTTTATTGTTCTCCTGTCTCCTTCCTTCTCTTGCTCTGCATTTTGAATAATACAAGGAAAGCGCTGTTTGGTTCTACCAGCTGCTTTTAGTTTGTGCTAGTGATACTTTAATTACATTTTAAATAACTCATTTACCTGTATCCTTCTCCACAATCAGACTCGATCTGTTTGAAGGGGATGCAAAATTACACAAAAACTCATCTCTGGAGGCCTGCAAAACAACAGGAGTTGTGTGTGACAGAAAAGCGGTGTCAAAGTATAACAGTGACTACCAATTAGATCAGCATTGCAAACCTGAGATGAAAAATATCTAAAAAGAAAAGAAAAATCTCCTCACCCACATAGGCCAGGGCGAGGATGAACACACTAGCAGAGTTGTTCGAAGAATAGTAAAGCATTTTTACAAAAGTTTGGTCCAATTTTTTCTCCCCAAGATTTCTGTTGAAACGATCAGCTCTCCAAATTTGATATTTTACTGGCCAGTCTAAAAAAATTACTTGCCCTGAATAAATGGGCAGGGACAATTTGCAAGGTTGCACTCATCCCGGGGCCAAACTCAGACAGGAATATGCAACTTCCATTGTAATCCACATCTGTGCGCCTACAGGACTCGGTTTTACATTAACACATTACGACAACCCGCTTTCCTCAAATGACGAAGATAGATCTCAAAAGAATGTGTTACAAACTGCAAATGAAAGGGCGAAGCAATCTCACCTAGCGGTGCCGAGAGATTTATATCAGAGCAGACAAGGAATGTGAAATGAATGAAACAAGCGAGATCAAACTGGGCTATGGAAAAGAGAACACAGTTATGTGTCTATAAAGCAAACCCGAGCAGACTTCCGACAGTACATACTAAAAACTGCAGGTAGGGTGATGGAGCTAACGGGACCGGCGGTGGGGGGTTGGTCCCTGTGGTGTGTTTGCATCAGGACAGGTGAGCCTAACAGAGCCAATTCAAGGAGGCAGGCCAACCCCTGGGATTAGAAAAGCCTGCCGGAGGTTGTGCCGGGGGAGAGGCCCCACAAAGGAGGGGAGCTAACTCTGGTGGTGGATTCCTGGAACAAGAGACCAGGTGCCCAAGAAGGTAGCTCTGGGGTTGGTGTTCCAGAGGGGAAGCAAAGGAGGCCGAGAGCAGAGAACTGGCTGTGAGGCTGAAAGAGCACGATTACCCAGACCCCTGGGAGGGGAGGCTGTGGAACACTAAGACGACAGGTGAGCCAAGGAACTGTTTTGTGTGGAATGTGCTTATGTTCAGACAAATAAACCTACTTCAAGGAGACAGACCCTGGCAGCAAGTGCTTAAGCTAGGGAGAAGCCCTGCTCTGTCACATTGGTGGAGAACAGGGGAGCCTCAGTCGGCCCTGAGACCAGGGGAGAGTGAGATGGATCTTTGGTGCCCAGTGAAGAGGGGGAAACAGGGGCACTTGGAGGGCGGCTGCTCTATTTGAGCTAGGAATCCTGAGGAAGAAAACTGCCAATCCCTGGCGCATGTCGCGTTACTCACAGAATTAGACATGGCCGTGCAGGAGTACAGGGTGTCCCGGCCAGCCACGCGCTGGATGTTCTCTGAGAGCAGCCCAACCAGTGGCAGATAGAGCTGGGCTATTTTTGCCTGCTGGTTCTGAAAGACAATCAGTGATATCAACTGTTAAGATAACCACCAATAGCCTCAAAGGTGGGCGACACAGTTCAGCCTCTCAGCTTCTCCATGATGTTCCCTGCTGATTGCTATATCTTAGAAAGAGTTAGCTACTACTCCGTCACTATCTTTAATATGTTTATTTGCACCTGTGAGGCAAGAAATATTAAATATCCCTCTTTTGTAGATGGGGAACAGCAAGGCTAAGTGACATGCCCAACATCACACAGGAAGTATGTGGCAGAACAAGCAATTGAACCTGACTCTCCTGAGTTTCCCAGCTGCACCCTAAGCACTAGATCGTCCTTCTTCTAAATAAGAGAGGCCTGATTTGCAAGAGCACCGAGTACCCAGTAAATGCCACTGAATTAACGGGTTGTGGCTTTTGTTCCCTTATCTTACTGAGAAGGGGCAGGAGGCTTTTCCTTGAGCTCAGTGATTATTATAACATGGTTTGCCAACCACTGAGCACTGCAGCTTAGAGTTTCTAAGTTACAGAAGTCAACAGAGATCAGTGAGAAGCAAAACAACCTGATAGCATATGAGGTTGCCTAATTCTCCCCACAAGAGAGGAGAGTTATGCTGGCAGAAATCCCATAGCTTGGAAATCACTGGTGGGAATGACATGGGGAAGCAGAATAGTTCCAACATTTAAAAATGTTTTACTACAAAACTGCTGGAGTAAGAGAGGCACTATAAACACAATGTGGGCATTTCAAACCAAACCTCACCCAAATCCTTTTGCCTTAGTGTGAGATCGACTAGTTAGAAAAACATCAAGTTACCTTAGAGTAATAGAGATTGGTTCTCTCTCCAGATTACTGCATATTAAATACAAGGCTGTTAAACTAAGTCCTGGTCCAGCAAAGCACATGCTTAACTTCAGGTAGCCCATGGCTAATCCTTGTTGGATCAGGGCCTTATCACTTTAATGCTCAATATGGCTAAAACCAAATGGGAATAACTAACTGAAGATTAAGGTATTTCCATCTTGAACTTTCCCCACAGCACAAAGCTCCTGTCAATTATTCAGAACGGGTCTTTAAAAGGTAATAAAATAGTAATGAACTGTGCTGAACCAAAAGTTTGTTGTGTGTCTTTGCATCGAACCCAAAGACACACTGAATCATCAATCAAGTCATGCCTCACCTTGTGCTGGTATCTGTTGTCAAACGCATGCTTTATTAACAAATTCTTTAACACAGTGATGGCTGTAAATCGGATATCATAATTGTCCTGCAGAGCGAGAGCTGTTTCCCTCAGTAGCATCCCCACCAAGAAGTGATGCCTGCAATACTCATCGGTTAAATTGTATTCAAGATTTACATCTGCAACAAAACAGAAAAACACTCAAGAGTGCTCACAATATTTTGTTTTAGAGAAAGAAAACACAATCATGATACATTCGTAATACAGATACCGCCCGCTCTGTAAGCGTTCTCATGTTGGTGTGATTCAGTGACTACGGACAGCCCTGGAACGTTCGTAGCCATTATTCAATGCAGAATATTTTGATTAAGACAGAATTGATCATCGATTTTGCCCACTGACTTCAATCACATTAAAGGACACAAGGACCCACTAGCTCCTCCTGTTTAGCCCAAACATTGATATTTGCTTCTTTCATGACAATGTTTTGGCTGCACTGGACCTAATGGTCCTCAGAGAACCTTGTTAAATGTACCTCTCTAGGCCGCAGTTCAGCAGAGTTTTACTGAAGTCCTAGAATCACAGAGAACAGAGATGGAAGAGATTTGCTAAGACCCACCGACACTTAGCACTCAGGGCCTAGCCCACTCGAGGGGTTATAATAACGACACAGCATCTTTCTGGGGCTGTTTATGCTACTGCAAACTAATAAGCAAGCGAGAAGCTCACGCCCTGCAGTGAGTGCAGCACTCTGCAGCGGATGGCAAAAGGGTGGTGGAATGAGAGACATCAAGGCAGTGATGCCTAGTTTCAACAGGCCACTTGGCACAGCGGCACTGAGTCAGGACGCTGGTTTATTTTGCATCCACAATGGCAGTACTGCCTCCGTCAGCCCTGGTCAGACAGCAAAGGGCAGGGTTCTAATACGCCAGAGTCCCAATACACAGGAGACAGCTTCTTGCAACTACACTACCAGATCAAGCTGCAGGAAGAGCTACAGGAGGCACATAAGGCAGCCTGCCCATCCCTGCCCCTGCTGCTGGTTTAGAACACCAGGCATTTCAATATGCCCCCGAGGGCCTGGGGAGCTAACCGAGCAGGGCTTCTAATGCGATGGCTTCACCTCCACCAGCAGACACCTTTTGCTATTCCTGACACACATCCTCTGCAGCACGGCCATCAAGGAGCAATGCAGCTCTGCATTTCACTGCTTAGGGTGGCTTCACTCCACCCTGGCCAGCTCTTGTTGTGCTCTCCCCTAATGCTCGCACACAGCGAGCTGGAATATCCCACGAGCTCCCAGTTTCCTGGACGCGACAGAAGCTGTGCGGTTTTACCCCAGAGCGGACAGCCACCCTGTTCTTGGCTCAGAGGCCTTTTTGGAAACTCCCACAAGTGTGGAAGGCTCCCCTGATACACCTGGTTAGGCCTGAGGTGTCTAGACCGCTGTGAAAATCCCACACTAAGTTTTCCAACAGCTGTGTCATGTTGATTACAGAAATGATAGATATTTTAAATTGTGCTGATCCATATCGTCCAATACAACATTACTTGAACTGTGAATTCTTGATTAGGAGAAACAGAAAGCAAGCTGGAGAAGCCATCTATCAGTGAGCGTTAGTTGTTTTAGTAAAAGTCTACATCTATTACACACCATGGTTATTTCAGTTAGCTGGCTGCAAGCGAGCTAGTTGATTTGAAGCTGTGTATTTAATTTGACATTAGATGATTCAATGATCCCAGTTGAACCTACCTACTGAAGTGAACCGTTCCACAGCAAATGAAAAAAAATCTAATTAATATGTAAAAAGAAAAGGAACAAATAAAAATACAGCAAAACTGAACAGTATAAAGTAATCTCGCCCTCAGCCTTGGGCAGGGGAAAGCCTTGATGGTGTTATTACATACTGTTAGCACATTAACGAGGAGGAGTCTGGTGGTACCTTAAAGACGAACAGATTTATTTGGGCATAAGCTTCCATAGGTAAAAAACCCACTTCTTCACACACGGTAACTTCTGTTTCTACTGATCTATTGTTTAATTGGCTGACAGTGACCTGCAAAAACTGGCCGGTGTTACTTCTGTTTACAACAGCAGTGCCAGATTCTAGCTGTTGATGAAACACAGATGTCTTTCAGGAAACCTACAGGGGGAAGGAGGGGATGTGAAAACTGACTTCTCGTTATCCCTGGAAAGCCACAAACTGCTCTGAGATGCTTCTGAGAGATAACGGGGTGTCGCCTGAGGCAGGCATGGTCTACAGGTGATATGTCCGCTCACATCATGTCCCCCGTTCCCAGCCCTATGCAAAGAAGTCCTTCTCTAGCATGAACACAGCACTACAAGGGTGGTATGAAGGGGTTCTTCCCTTGGTTCAGACAACTCCATACGCTAGGAACTATACCTAGAGACCTGTCCACTTCACCATGGACAGACCTTGCTCCTCTGCAAGGACAGGCAGAATGGACACGTGTCAATGCCACCTCTATCGTGTGCACATTTAAAGAGGAGGCAGTGCCACTTTCTCAGGTCAGCCAGATCCTGGTGACCCTGGTGAACTGATTCACGCTCATTAACATAGGCACTTGTTTTAAAAGGAAGGACAATGACTTAAACGGCAGACACTGGCAGCAGTGAACTACAGGGCGGGAGCTCAGTGGCTTTTCGTTTTTCAGTCTGAATGCTGCAGGTACGGAGATGTATGTTAACCCAGCCAGAGCATCCCTGTCCTACTGCGTTAACCATAAGCAGTCAGCAGACATCCCAGTGTGTAACATCTCCCCTCTTTCCCAGCCCCGTCCAGCAATGCATGCTGTTACACCAGACCAGACAGACAAAGGGCCAGCTCTCCACAAGTGTGACGGAGATTAGTCTGGGCCAGGCAGCTCAGAGGAGTAAGTAACGCGAGAAAACAGACAAGAAGATGCTGATCTGTCCCCAAGAGCTCCAGCTGAAGGCAGTTAGCCGGGGAGCTCCCTGGGAGGTAGGGCTGTGCTGTTATCTCCACGGGACAGATGGGCAACTGAGGAAACCTTGACATTGTAGAAAATCCTATGACAGCACATGCCAGAGCCTGCAGACTTGGGCTTGTGGGGCTCAAACAACAGCGCTAACAATAGCAATGGGGGCAGGACACCGAGCCTGAGCAGGAACATTTACACAGCTATTTTTAAGTGCCGTAGTGCCAGCCCCAGGAGCCTGAGTCTGTAGACCTGAGCTCAGAGACTTGCCACGATGGGTTTTTTTTCCCCTCAGTGTAGACGTGCCTCGAGGCACAGAGAGACCCGGTCACCCATTGAGCTAGTAGTACAGCAGGGAACTAAACCAGGTCTCCTGTGTCCCAGGCTAGTGCCCCACCCATGGGAACAGCCATTCTCTTTGGGGACGGAGTTTGGAGGTTGTGGGAAAGGGCAGTAAGATACACTACATACAACGTAGTTACTGAACCCTGTCCAGAAAACAGAGGGAATTTCTCTAGGGCAGCTCTATGTGTTTATTTAAACTTAGGAAATACAGAAAGTGCTGACCAAGAGTTTGTCTGTAGTTACGTGGGCTCAGTAACACAGAAGCATTAAAATTAAAATGGGGGCTCACTGAGGGGCGTTACATCAAATTAACACCAAATGCCACCAAGGAAACTCATCAAGGCTGATAAATTAGGGCTCTCTAACCAATTCAGTATGAAAAGGACGTACCTTGAACTCTCTGAAGTTTTGGTTTGGCAAAGGTCATCGGTAAATTTAAAGGAATGTAATGCTCATGATTGCAAATTGTTTGTAGAAATTCAAACTTGAATTCAACCAGTATCTGGATAAAAGACGTGAGATTTTAGTTTGACTAGCTCATTGCTAGTTGCCATTCAATGTACTTCTTGTTCACTGCTTGTGGGGTTAGCACAGGAATGGGGTTTGCACAATACCAGCCTGGTCCCCAAAGTAACTGGTTAGGGCTGGTTTATGTCTTTCTTCCTTTGTCTCTTCTCTTCAGTCATGATAAGCCACTGTGACCTCCTGTCCTCTGCTACCCAGCTCTTTGCCTCCCAGGCCCTCTCTAGCTGGGAGGCCCTGGGCCTGATACTCCCTAGATCTCTTGAGTTTGGTTGCTCCAATTCTCTCAGGTTGTTTTAAAATTTAGAACAGTACTGGCACTCTTGGAGCACAAGGAGACGCCGCTACACTTAGTGGATATTGCAGCAATTGTGTCCATGTGGCAGCCATTACAGCACAAAATAATTACTGCAAAGCTCTGTTCAATGCTGACAAATAACCCCCGCTCCTCCCCAACATGCTATTTCAATACATCCAACACTCACCTTAGGGTCTTTGCGGCCGAATCCAGAAATGTAGTCATTTATCAAGTTAAAAATAAACCCTCTGTCCATAAATGTCAAGCAGCGCTGCAGAAAGCACAGTGAAGCACATCAGCAGTCATTAGAAAGGAATGTCACCATCCTAAATCTTCTCTACACCTAAGAGTCAATTCACTGAGTCCTGCCAAGAGTTGAGCCAAGTCTGTCTGCAGGGCTACTCAAGTCTCATGTGATCTATAAACTTTTTTCTCTGAAATGTACGGGATGATCTCAGTTCAGTCTTGAGGGGACAGAAGAAACATGAAGTGTGTGCACTCGCATTTTAATCACAGCTTTGGCACAGCTGCTAGGAATGATGGCAGGCCCCATATTAAACGTGGAGAGTCCTCATTGCTTCTTACCTGCTACGAAAGCTAACCATGAGAGAGAGAGTGTGAGTCACTGGACGTGCAGAGATGATGCAGCAAAGCCATGTCTGCCCGGCTTTGTGAATTTACAGCCTGTTCAGTGCTAGCGGCCTTTTATTTATTAAGCCTGGGAGTGAGCAGGAAACAACTGACCTTCAGGAAGTTGGCCAAGCTGAAGTTGACATTCCTTGACTCCTCAGGGATTTCACTGTAGCGAATAGTCACATGGGGAATTATGGCAAGAAGCAGTGAATGTAAAACATGGTAGTAGGAGTCAGGAAACCGCTGGGCTCTGGGAAGCTGAAATCAAACACATACCACAGTGTATGATCACATCTGAGAGATGGGAGTCAAGGTGCAAGCTCCCTTTAAGCTACACACCAGAAAAGGGTGCATCACATACCCCTCCAATGGCTGGGACACTAGAGGAGAACAATCTACTCCTGCTACCAACTAATGGAGCTGCTCCTTTAGCTCAAGTACAGGAGGTCTGTGCCGCACTGACCATAAGAAAAAGACCAAAAATGTTTACAATGACAAAGTTACAATGGAGGGAAAGTGGGAAGAGAAAAGAAAAAAAAAATCTGGCTGGGGTTTTTTGGGTTATTTAGAAAGGTTTACACATTTTTTTTTTGATGATCAAGTTTGCAGAATAGCTGTCTGACTGAATATTGCGTTGTGACATCTCTCTCTTGTATGGATCATGGGCAGTCACGCTTACCTTGATTTTGTTTTCCTCTAACAGGTACATTGCCATTGACTTTGCCAGTGCTTCGAAGAAAAACCAGGAGTACTAGAACAAAGAAATGGAGATCAGCTCCATCTCCCAGCAAGACTGAGAGCATTGGTCTGACTCCGAACAGGCAGTACTGTAATGACTGGAGGAGTAATACGGATGACAGTTTAAACCCAGAGCATCCCTTCAGGCATGTCTTAAATAAACCTTTTAAATTGAATCCAAAACACAGACGTAAGGCATGATGCGTAAGTAGATTACAGCTTCAATATGCTTGCAACTACCGCCCCCTCTCTTGCACTCGGATCCGTGCAGGTCAACCCTGATACTTGGACAGAGTTGCCCCAAAATCAACGGGTCTCCCTGGGGGTGCAAGGGTCTGCCTGGAGAAGATCCACTTGCAGGATCAGGGGCTATGTCGTTATGCAAAGGCACATAGGAAGGGCCAGCGGACGTCACAGGAACTGGAAAAAGGGGTAAGGCAATGCATTACTGGGCCCAAAGAACCAGAGGGAGGGCACAGAAAGGGACGCGCTCCTAGACTACAGGAGGCAGGAATACAGTCTGTCTCCAGGGGAATGCAAAATCAGTACAGTAAGGAACACTCCCCTGAGCGGAGTCTGGAAAGGAGTGAGATTGTATGTCAACGGAGTGAATACAATTACACACAGAGGAATCCTCGAGGTGCATCCTACCGGGAATCACAGTCACGGCGGTGTCTCCTGCAGGGAGAGCAGGGATCAGGGTCTGCTGGGGTGGGGGTCTGGGGACAGATGATGAAGGCTCACCAGGGCACAGTGAGGCTCTGAGCCTGTGAGATGGGTCTGAGTGGACAGAAGTGGCTTTGTAACACAGAGCCCCTGTCCTTCCCCTGTTTCTTCTCCGGCAGTTGACAGTAAATGGACAGTCACCCCTTTACCTTGAGCAGCTTATTGATGGCTAGAAAATCTGCTGACTGCTTCAGCACTGTGGCCATGGCGACAGCCAGGATTTCGTGGGTTGTCTTCGCCTGCGAGGCACTGGGTTTCTCTGCCCGGAAGCAGTACTACAAAGGAACAGGGGCAACATCAGGCCAGCCAGGTGCTTTCTCGTGGTGAGGAACTTATCAGACCACAGCATCGTCCTGACTGACCTTTATGAAGGACCGTAAGTAATGATCTAGTCCTTCCTCATGGCACTTGGACACGATGTGGAGAAGAACCCTACAAAAACAAACCATGGTGTTCTGCTCACTACAGAGCACTCAGTGACGTGCAAGGGTTAACTCATCCAGCTCGCGAACAGAGAGCATTCGGGCTCCATCCTCCCGCAACAGTAGCCTAGCAGCCGCAGTCCCTGAGGCTGGTGCGATCAAACACGCTTCCTACATGTGAGCCCTTTGGCAGTGGAGGACAGAGACATTAGCCCAAGCGAATGCCCTCAAACTCCAGTGGGGCTGAGAGAGAGAGGGGGCTAGGGCAGGACAGAGGCCACCCAGCTCTCTACTCCCAATGTGTGCAAGCCTGTGGTGTTTGGTTCAAATCGATGGGGCCTGATTCTCCTCTCCAACTGGCGTAAGTGGGACAAGCGACCCAGGCCCCAGAGATGCTAACACACCACTTTGTTTACTTGCATTTTGACTGGGTCTTAGGTTACCAGGAGCAAACTGTGTTTTAAAAAGACACTTTACTATTTACCACCAGGCCTGGGGTTTCCTCTCTACATCTCTCTCAGCGGGGACAAGGGAGACCTGCAGCCCAAGCAGCTGCCCTTCGGGTTTCACTCCCTCTCCCAGAGCTACAGGGCCGGCCCTGCACACGCTGCAGGGGAATTTTCAAATTCCAGCACAAGCCAGTTCCAGTCTTCACTGGGGATTTGAGAAAATGTGGAAACCTTCCCATTGGCGCTGGGCTTTCTCAAACCTATTTTTTCAAAATGGAAATCAACCCAGCAGAGGTTGGGCCAGCCAAGCAACACCCACCACATTGCTCCTTGCTCTGCATCTTCCCCTTCCAAATCCTTCTGTTAGGAACCCCCCTCGTCTCTACTCCCCGGGATCCTCTGTGGACCCTTTCCTCCTGAACGGCTCTTCTGCACAGGGCCGGCAAGTCCTACGGGCCCGTGGTGCCTGTGCTACGCCAATATGAGAGCACAGGGGCCCGGCTCCACCAAAGCTCGGAGCCGGGTCTCTCCCCCGGCGTCATCTGCTGCCTCAGCACACCTCTCTTGGAGCGTGCCCCCCTGCCCCGGCCCTGCCTGACGCCCACGCACGCCTCCCCCAGAGCAGCCCCCCGGCCCTGCCTGCCACCCCCGGCAAATTTTAAAGGGCTCCTGGCCCCCACCACTAGCAGTGTAACAGGACTAAGGTGGCTTCCTGCCCGCCCGCTCCACTTCCGGAAGCGAGCGGCACGTCCCTACTGCCCCTGGTGGGGGGTGTCTCACCGCACTGCCCCTGCCCCGAGCTGCGGCCAATGGGAGCTGCGGGAGCGGTGCCTGCGGGCAGCAGCGCGTGGAGACTCCTCTGGCCACTTGCCTACGAGCTGCTGCCAGTGCGGGGTTCAGATCGCTCTCGGGCGCTGCCCGAGGTAAGCGTTGCCCCCCTGCTCCCTTCTGCACCCCAACCCCCTGCCCCAGCCCAGAGCCTGCACCCCAACTCCCTCCCCAAGCGCAACCCCTGCATCACTTCCTACACCCCAACCCCCTGCCCCAGCCCAGACTCCCACTCAGAGCTGGCCTCCTGCATCCTCTATTGCACCTTAATCCCTTGCCCCAACACAGAGCCCTCTTTACTCAACTCCCTCCCAGAGCCTGCCCCCTACCCCAGCCCAGATCTTGCCCCCACACCTCAACTCCCTCCCAGAGCCCGCCACCTGCACCCCCTACTCTCCCCCAATCCCTTGCCCCAGCCCAGACCCCACACCCCAACTCCCTCCCAGAGCCTGCCCTCTGCACCCCCTACTGCATCCCAACTTACCACCTCAGCCCAGAGCCCACACCCAGAGCCTTATGGGGGAGTGGGTGGCAGGACTTGGACCCGCACCACCAAAAATTATACAAACCTGCCGCCCCTGCCACTTAGCCATTGTAATCATAAGCTGTGCACTGGGGCAACGAAACTTCATACATGGCCGTGCAGCACCATGCACATTCAGCAGGAGGATCCATGGGTCTTGAACATGGGGCCCCAGGCAACCTGCCTATCTGAGCAACCATCCAGCAGCTTCCCAGTGGAGGATGAGCTGAACAGCCAATGGAATTCTAGCCCTACCAGAGGCACCGCCCACAGGAGTCCTGACTGAAGGAGCGCCTGACCCCCCGATTGGCCCAGCTGCGCTATTTAAGCCAGAAAGAGGAAGTGGCTGTGAAATCAGTGAGCTCCTGGCTGGCTGCTACATTGGACCTGCCTTCTAGTATTGCCAGACTCCTGAGCCCTGCTTCCCTGCCTCGTTCCTGCTTCCCTGAACAACTCCAGGCTCCTGACTCCTGGGCTCTGGCATCCAGCCTTTGACTCTGGCTCTCGTCCTCAGCTCTGGCTCCTGACTCGTACTCAGACCTCTAGGCCTGAGTGCCCATATCCCTGCCCATCACAAGCAGTGCTATAAGAGTGATTTTTAATAATACTAGACGACAAACCAATTCTCATTCAGGATCTAGGATCTGGTGGGAAGTGACAGTACAGAGTAGACAAGCGACTCCAGTCTCACTCAGACAACGTCAGGATCCTCAAGACAATTAGGATCAGATTCTGCAATCTTTACTCATATTGAGTAACATTTACTCCTGCCCCTAACAGGACTACTCACAAGAGCAAATCCTACCCAGCACAGCTCAGGAAGAGCTTGGCCCTTCAAAAAAAAAGAAGCTTTGGAGCCAAGAAGTAAAATAACAAAAGAGGGAGAATCAAATCCCCCTGATCTCTGATTTCATCTCCAAATGCTTTTAAATAAAGGCAAGATATTTTGCTAAAGCAAGCTGACTTCCAACTCTTTTTATGGAGGTCAGTAAGACCTTTAACAGAAATATTAGTTGGGGGAATGCTAAGTTTTTTCTTTTTTTGGTGATTGAATGTCAGAATTCCTTTGAAAAAAGCTGAATTACAGCTTTATCTGTATAGCGCAAGAAAGCAGCACTGGTTAGCAGACTCTTACATGGTGCAGTTGACAGCTACTTCGTCCTCCTGGCTCACCGTTGTGAGGACTCTGAACAGTTGCGTAAGAATTACCGGTAGAAACTGTATCATCACTTGGCTTTCCATGGCGTGCAAACACTAGAACAAAGGTTCAAAACACAGGGCTTTTAGCCTGATATGTTACAGATGTTGCCCTGTGTTTACTTTGCACAGATATTTTTGCACCAGTGCAGGCATTAATAAAGGCAAGGGATTCCCAGCTGGAAAGAAAGGAGGAGAGATTGGAATTACCCGGCCAGTCCCTCACACCAGCGAACATAAATCATTCCCAAGCTCATAAATGACTACTCTCAGATGTGCCCTGACAGTGAGCGCTGACTTGGAACGACTCGGCTGCCTTTACGAGAAGTCACATGCTCGCTCCTAAGGGCCCCATGTATCCCAAAGATTAAAGCCGAAGTTTGGATTCCAATTCTTTCTTTGTGACTAGGGGAAATCTTTCAAAAGCAACTCTGGCACTTCGGTGCCTAACTCCCACTGATGTGCAGTGATTCTCAGGCTCCCAAGTGCCCAGGTTCACTTTTGAACATGGGACTTAGGAGCTTTTGTAAGTTTGACCCTGTGAGGTTAAATATTAACTCACGGATGTTACTCAGCCATTCCCCAGGGCCAAGTCCATATTTAGGGACCTAAATAGAAGTGGCCTCATTTTCAGAAGTGCTAAGCCCGGACTCTGATATGGACTCCCTCTACCGCCTTGGCAATGGGACACAACATCTCTGCCTCGGTTTCCCCATCTGTGAAAGTGGACTAACAATCGCTACTTGCCTATCTCAGGGGGCAGAGGCTTCATTAGATTATGTTTGTGAAGTGTTTTGAACACAGAAATTACCATTTAAGTGCTCGCCATTATTGTTAAAGGTGTGGCTATTTTTATTCCTTAAAACAATATTTAGATCTATGACACAGATCTGATGATTTTGAATGCTCAGTGATCTACCTCTTTGCTATAGAATCACACTTGTAGACAAGTTCTTATCATAAAGCTATCAGAAACGGTGAACAGAAAGTTTTTGTCGTGTTCAGAAGTTACTGTTTATAAAAATTTGGGCCTGGCCCTACAACCCAGCTTCAGATTTCAGTGAGATGACTCACCTGCGACTGGACTGGAGTTCCTTTAGCATTAAAATTCAATTCTGAGCTATCGGCCACATGGGCCAAATTTCTGGCTGACCATAAAAAAGCTGCACACAGGTTATATATTGCTGAAAATAAGAGATTATGCTAAACCAGGGCATCTTCAGTACCTACAGCAGCATTAGAGTATAGGTGTCATATAAAATATCATTACATTTTGGGGAAATCATTGATGCCAGCTAAGTTCGATGTAGCAAACCCACCTGCAATATCAGGAAACGTTCTGTGACTTATGTGCCTGTGACATCTGCCAGTCGAGAGAATTGCTCCCTCATTTACGGGAAACTGCTGGTATGAATGGGCACTACTTGGACCTTTACCACTAGAGGGCACTGAGAAGCTGCATGAATGCCACTACGTTCACACCCTTATAAAAATCTGAACGAAAGTGAAAACAGCAGCGAGAATTTCTGAGCAAATTACGTAAGCAGAGAGGAGAGCACACTTCTGAAAGAGCAGAACACTGGGAACACGAACATTAGCTGGGGACTGGGCCTTCTTTGAGCAGGGGTTTGGACTAGATACCTCCTGAGGTCCCTTCCAACCCTGTCACTCTATGATTCCACAAAGAAGGGTGTTATATTTTAACAGGCGCTGTTCGGGATCTCACAAGGACAGTGACCCTGTCCTCATTCTAGTTTTTGAGGGTCTGACCCAATTTCCAATGCTGTCAATGGAAAACTCTTGTCAACATCAGTGGGAGTTGGGTCGGACCCTAATGGGTGTAGAGAGGAGGGTCCTTTCTCACATGGGCTCCGCCGTTCCCACAAAAGCCTAAAAACCAGACCCTGCTGCAGTGTGTGCCAGACAACCAAGAAAAACCAACCATCTGTCCTGCACCACGAGAAACATGGCACTTTACAGCTCATGGGGCCCTGCCTCAAGGTGTCTGCAGTATGAAGAGATGGAGCAGAGCAGGAAATGTCATCAGAAAAGGGGCAGGGCTTCCATGAAATCAGGGAAAGACTGGAATGGTTCGTAACACAGCGCGCCATTGCGTTTGGTGAATGGTTTCTCTTTAAAAGCTTGTGCCCATATGAATGGGTTAGTCTTTAAGGTGCCACAAGTACTCCTTGTTCTTTTTGCGGATACAGACTAACACAGCTACTACTCTGAAACCGGTCTCTCTTCAGAGTCTTGATATTTAATTTTAAAACAACTTGAAGGGGCATGTACGTGCAGGGAAGCAAAGGGAAAGAAAAGGGGTTTGCAGGACACCCAACACACAGTGCCACCAAAGCTACACACACTGCCCGCACTCTAAGGCGCATATAGCGCAGATCATTGCATCAGATGTTATAGTAACTAGGGACTAATATTGATGAGCAGACATATATATGACCTTTAACTCCAGGAATAAGCCATTTACTTCCTAGGCTATGGGGCTGCTGACTCATAGGTATCCAGAGGTACACAGATGCACACACTAGAAAGCATTACTGATATCAAGAAGTCTGTTTCTGTTCCACACTAGCATTAAAAGCCCTATTTGCATACTCCACATGGAATCCGTAGCTGTGACTGAGTGACTTGAAAAGCCACCTGGGTATTCACTGATGGACTGTAAAAAGGGTCAGGGAAAGACATTGTTCACCTTTAGATATTTAACAAGCTCTCCTGGAACTTCTTTAGCTCCTGCCTGGACCTGCTGGCAGTACTGGAAGAATTTGTGCAGATGCAAGTCCTGAAAGAGAGAGAGGAAAACAAACAAAACTCAATTAATCAACCGCAACCTGGTCAGTCTTTCCTACCCCACATTTCCCAGGTCTGCAAACCTACCTCTGTCCGCCTCTGCACCAGTGCCCAGCGCGTGGCATAGCCTGATCTCAGCCTTGCCAGGAACTTCTCAACTGCCCTCCCCAAATCCCAGTTCCCTAGGCCACAGCCCATGTGGAACACTGTGGCCTGCCTTTCCAGATGCACACCCAACCATGACCACATAACCACCCTCTTCGAACAGCTCCTCTGGCTCCCTGTTCTTTTCAACATTAACGCAAAACAACAGCCTCAGTAGGCCTGTACTGATCTGCCTCATGAGTGTGTCTTTCTGGCTAGCTCCTCCCCATACATTCTTCTCAGCATCAGCCTCCTCCTGCCCCTTCTTCCTGTCCCACCACTGGTGGGGCAAAAGCTTTCTCCTCCTAGCTCCCAATATTTGAAACAGCCTCCCTGTGTCTGTCTGCCCCACTGATCCCCTCTGAAATCGCCTCCTTTCTCCCCTACCTGTGTCCCTTCATTTCTCTCTCCCTCAGATCTGACAGTTTATTAGTGGGGTAATTACCTCTGAAAAGATTTGGGGACACCGTTTGTAGGAAGGCTGCAGTGTACATGGGCTTGTGCTGTTGCTACTGATAGTACCACACAACTAGGAGCAAAAAGCAGGCTCAAACATCACAAAAGGCCTAAAAAGCCCAAGCTAAAATGCAGCATCTGTACACTGAGGTCTGGTCTACACTTACAAATCTTAGACTGGTCTAGCTCCGGCACTCAGCAGTGTGAACAATCCCCACCCATGAGCGCTGAAGCGCTGTTGGCTAATGTCCGGTGTAGACACGGCTCGGTGGATGGAAGAATGTTGCTGTCACTTAGGGGGGAGGTGGAGTTCTACACCAATGGAAAACCCTTTCCAAAGCTGTGGTGTGCGTCTACATTATCGGGTTATGCTGGCATAGCTCTGGTTTTATCATCCCCCTAGTGTCGACACAACACACGACACCTCAGCACTTCTACATACAGAGTGCAGCTCCCGTGACACTCGCAGTCAGAATGATGGTCTCAGGGTCAGGCGGTGGGGGTATGAAATCTGTCACCAGGAGTTTGACCTGCTCAGGAGGGTCGGGGGAACATTTTCCAATTAAACCATTTTTCTACAAGAAACGGGGCTTGTGACTCAATGAAGGATGTTGCGGAAAGTGCTGTCTGGGGCAAAGTGTGACTTTTGTCAAAGCCCAAAAACTTTTCTTTTGGGGATGAAAAGTCAAAATTGACAACAGGAAAAACCCATTTTCCCACCGGCTCAGCGACTCAGGCTTCCGTAGCACCTGCAGATCGTAGTGACACCAGCAAAGGGAATGCCAGCACGTCTCACGGCTCGCTCACAGTTCCAACTACTCATTACGCTGCCAGTCCAGAAGAAGGGGAGTAGAGGAAACAAGCCATAACCTGCTATTACATAGGCTCTCTCAGTTTTATTCTGCTGAGCTCTGATCCCTTTCCTAATACACCTAACCCAGCAGCAACAGAGGAGTTCAAATCATTTCATTACAACACTCCCTCCAAGCTCAGCATTACAAGGTCTTGCTATCACAGTGCTACTGGCGAGGAATGAAACTGCCCACTTACCTGAGTATAAATGGTTGACTCCAAGTGGATTTTGATTTTCAGGAGAGGCTTTGCTCCATCTACCCATTTCACATCAATGCTTGGCTGCTGCGAACAGAAAATATTCAGCTACTTGGCTGCAAACATTTGCAGAGGAGACCAAGGCTTTATGCAGCTGGATCTTTATTCAGCCCTGAATTTATATGCTCAATGCCTGCACAACGGCTGATGAAAAGGGCTTTGTGTGGCACAGGAGAATGGAGTCCTTCTTTGACCCAGAGTGCACCCTGCAGCTGCTCTGTTCCCAGCCTGCAGCAGGGAACGTGGTGTGTGGCACTTCATCAGTCACTGAATCCACATCATACATGTGCCCACTAGCCAGGCCTCTGACCACATACAATTTCCCACTCCACACTGCACCAGGGGAGACACACTGGGACTCACATGATGAGCATGGAATAAAGGCCCAGACAGAGATAAGGACATAGCACCTGGAGTCCCCTACAAAGCTTGCACTTGTCTAATGCCCGGGCAGTAACACCCTGGTGCATTAGTGGTCTTTTACAGCCTCACAATGGTGTTGATGATGGGTGAAGTGGGGGGCAGGACTTTCTGGATGGACAGGCATAGCTAAGAAGATCTGTGGGGCAAATGCAAACCCAAGGCTTGACACAGTAACAGAAGTAGCTTTCCTCTCCTCTCTCGAAGTTTAAGTGCGTTTTAAAAGCTCTTCCTACCCTGCGCGACTCCGTGTCCCCAGGGCTCAGGTAGCCAGGTGGAAGATTGGCCGAAACGGGTAAATGCTGCTCAAAGGTGATAATTCGACCATCCTTCAGCAAAGGGAGCCAGGCAAACCCCACTGCGGAAACAGCGAATGAGCAGAAGTTAACACACCCGCAGGAGTGCATGTTCAGCAGCTTCTGGTGAGACTCAGAGCCATGGCCACAACTCACCCGCCCAGGGACGTTAACCCAACGACCAGGAACTGGCCTCCACCTGCCTTACTCTGACAAAATTCCTTCTGCAGAGTCAATGGCTGAAATTCACGGGGCACCAACTGCGACCCTCAGCGGGGCTGCATGGCAAATAGCCTTTGTGCTGGCTTAATGCACAGTGGTGAACTTCCCCCAACGAGCATCGCTTGAGGGAGGATTATAGGCACAGAAGCCCAGTTCAATTGGACTTCAATGTGGAAAGTTACTCATACACCCTGATCCTGCACCAACCTGACACTCTACCTGCAGTCAATGGGACTTCTTATGCAAGTAAAGGTAAGAATATGCAGAAGTGTTTGCAGGATGGAGACAGCAGTTTGTATTTTAGTAGACACTAACCTGTTGTGTTGCTTCCTGTGGCACGGGATACATGATTCATTTGTTCATAAGGTTAAAACAGACTAGTACAGTGACTTCTTTTTATTCAGTTCTTTACATTTATTCCCATAGCTGAGTCTTAGATTTTAAGGGCTGTAACTTATGCAGCAAACATACCTGGAGTTTCAATGGAGTCCTGTTTTTTCACTGATGCCTTGGTGTTAATTTCACAGCTGACATGATAGAAGGTGAAAAGCAAATGATGCTTTTGATGGAGATGCATTGGAAGCTCAATTTTCATCTAAAATAATACCATGACAGATAATACTGGATTTATAATTGTCAAGTTATAGTGTAAGACCTCTTATTTACTGAAGTTCTATTTTCTTTTTCAGAATCACACACTGTGTTGCAGATATTTCTGCACATCTTTGAACTTGGCTGTGTAACAGTTTCATCACAGCTGTGTATTGTACATTGTGACCATAACCTTCCATGAATAACACCACATACTAGGAAAGCAAGAGATCAGAAAACAAACTGACATTAAAAACTGAAAATCACAGAGAAGATGGGCCGATACTTATCCCCCACCATGTCACCCCTATTCCATATCCAGCTATACAGAAAGAGGTGTTGACATTCTCTATGGCTTTGGTAAACCCATGACAGGCTATTACTTCCCACAGCTGTTCTAGAGACGAGTTTTTACCTCATCGTAGAATTCTGGACTTTGGTTATGATGCAACACGACAGCATAAGCATTTGTTGTCAGGAGGGGTCCTCCAGGTTTGCCGTAGATACACTGGAATGAAGGCAAGTAGCGTGTTGGATCAAATGCAGCTGTCACTCAAATTTGCCAACCAGAATAATGAAATACTTTGGAAAGAGAAAACACTGACATTTTTCTAGATTCTCTTCTCCAGTTGGAGAGACCATTTGACTGGAAGATAAGTCCATCAATGGCTACTAGACAGGATGGTTAGAGATGGTGTCCCTAGCCTCAGTTTGCCTGAAGCTGGGAATGGGTGACAGAGGACAGATCACTTGATGATTGCCTGCTCTGTTCATTCCCTCTGGGGCACCTGGCATTGGCCACTATCAGAAGACAGGATACTGGGCCAGACGGACCTTTGGTCTGCTCCAGTGTGGCTGTTCTTGTGTTCTTATGAAGATACTCAGTACTACGCCATATTAACCTAACAAAGTGCGCAATTCTAAATACATTTGTTTACGGTTTCAAAAATGGATTATGAACCAACCTTCAAAGCTTGGGCATCATCATCATCAGAGTCCTTGAATTCCATGCAGACCACGATATTCCTTGCCTGGAATGAAGAAGAACGGGAGAGGAAGCGACAAGTTTTAGATCGGAGACATGCTGAGCGTCTGTACGGCGCAGGTTCCATGTGACTCACCTTTGCAAATGTTTTCTGGCTGTCATATTTTAAATGCAAGGGGTACACGTAGAGATGATTTTTGTAAATAGTGAAGGGATAACGGTATTTCGCCACTTCTGGGACAAACTCCTCCACCTCAACGGTGATGGTCTCATGACCCTTTTCAAAAGGCTTTATAGGGACGTAAGAGGCAGTAACACAATCTAAAGAGGAAGGATAAGCGGAGATAAGCAGGTGTCTGACAAACGTGGGAAAGACAGCAATGCAACTTGCCATTTCCCACTTAACATTCTGCCTTTGCCATCACATCCAGCACTCTTCCTGCAGCCAGCGAGCCATGGGTGTATGCCCCAGGGCAGAATGTGGCTCCGCTCTGTAACATGCTACTGGGCCAACTTCTCCTGCCAATCACATGACAGCAACCCCTTCCACGGATCATTAGACTAATGCAGCCAGAGCTCCAGATTTCCTAAAGCTTGAAAACAAAAGTGCACAGACGTGTTCCTTGAGAGAAGCCTTTTCTGTTATGCTCCAGTCACTCTACAATGTTTTAAAGTATCAGTTTCGCTAAGTCAGTGGCTCATTATCTAACACTGTAAATTCTCGCTCTCCCTCATCCATATTATAGAGACGCCCACTATAACTGTTACCAGGACGGTTAGCACAGTTACTATTTACTTTCAGATTTGTTTCTTACTTGAGAATTCCAGAGGGATGCACTCGATGGTGATATTTAAGTGGCCTGGGATAACCTGGAGTTTTGTCTTCTCTGGCCTGTATTAGAAAGCAAGAGCAAACTCACTGGTCTTGAAAATTCAAGCAGGAACAGATTAGCCCCAAATATTTGGTCTCTCTGTGTGGACGTGAGTGTGTTTCTAAACCACCCATACTATTTTAAAGAATATTCCAATGCCCACTCAGCCGCTACACCAGTTCCTTACACTCACTTCCTAAACTCTGCTAGCAGCTTCAGCAGATCCTCGCTGGAGAGTTTGCCACTGTCTTGTTTATAGAGAGGAGAGAATTTCCCGTCGAGATCCAGAGTACCTTGAGAGTCTTTGAAAACTGGCCTGCAAAAGACAAAAGCAGACACGTTTCCTGAGCAGTGCCAGGGAGCTGCGTGGCTACACATGCCCGTCTGTGATGCACTCAGCTTCGACAGTTCCCAAGTGCTGTGCTCTGCCTTGCTGTTCACAGGCTATGGAGAAGGAACTGACCCAAAGCCCATCGGTTTCAGGGGAATCTTTTCATTGACTTCAGAAGACCTGGGGACCAGCTCAAAGGGTGATTCATTCCTGTGCAGGCAACACACACACAAGGGCTACGCAACACAAATACTCAAACCAGCACACAGGTGGTGCTCAGGGTTTGTGCTGGCTCTCCGCACAGGAATGAACAGCATCCTATGGAAGCTCTTCAGCACGTCCTTGCAATATGAAAACTCTGCTGAGGAACCGACATGTATCTACCATGCCACAGTGCATGCTGACATTTAAGAGTCATCGCCATCTTGGTTTAGGACCAAACAGCAACCTAGTGGTAGGACTAGGAGACAGGGGAATGAATTTACATCAGTGTCTTCAAGGGAGCTGCACTTAGGATCAGCTTGGCTTGGTATATATTTACCCTCCACATAAGAATATTAGGGGAGTCAGATCATCCAAGTCTTTGAAAACTTGGATCATCCAAGAGAATGTTAATTAAGTGGAGACAAAGGAAGGAGCTGCAGCTAGGTGGCATCTCTCGAGTTAACCTTCGCCCCAAAAAACCACTCACGAAAAGTCCAGTCTTGCAGCCCTGGTCTCCTGGGCTGAGTCACTGAAACTGAGCGGACATGCATGCAGTGCCTTCAGTCCTTTCTTTGATGAGCTACAGGAGCTACCAGACAGGATCAGACCCCTGGACCTCCCTGTCCTGTGGCTGACAGTGTCCTGTACTAGCTGTTTCACAGGAAGTGCAAGACCTTGGCACTAGCAGTTACAGGATAATCTGTCCCCAAGGAATTTCCCTCCTGACCCCAATAGGCAGACGTCTGCTCACACCCTGAAGCAGGAGAGTTTACAGCTACAACTGGTTGGAAATTTTTCACCTACATGGTTTTGGTGAAAAAGGCTGTTGCTGTTGAAATCTAGACATATCAACAACTGTGTGGCTTTTGATGAAAATTCCTGTGGGAGGGAAAATGCACTTTTTTTTGTTCTGAAATTTTCATTTTGGCAGAAGTTTTGTTTCAGATTTTATTTGACTTTATGTTTTTCATTTTAAAAAAAATATTTTCACATTATTTCTTAATATGTTAGAAGTAATGGTGCACAATCTGACCTAGTCTAAGAGCTGAATATTCTATTTTATTTTAAAATCATTAAGGCAAACACTACATTACAGAGATTCAAACATTTTCTTTTCCTGATCAAAGCATCTCCTGTTTGTGCTCCAGTGAACAGTCTGACCCTACCATTACTATGGTGTTATGAAAGAATGTAAAAATAATAAATGAAAAACTGAAAAAAAATAAAATTCAAAATGGAATTTCAGAATTCCAAAATGAAAATTTTCCAAAACAGAAATTTTATGGGAATTCCATTTACTCGGGAAATTTCAAATGTTTTTGTTCCCATATGCAACAAAATGTCAACATTTCCCACAAACGGAAGTTCCACATTTCGACCCGCTCTATTTATAGCCCTCCCCAGAACTCTTGTTTATTTTATAATTTTGCTCTAGATCTAGGATTCCAGCCAATCCAAATGCTGCCTCAGAAAAACAATCCATAGAGCCAAATTCTGCCCTCAGTTACACTTGTGCAGCCTTCCTGACCCGAGGAATTTGGCCCTAAACCCATCACCATTTGGCCTGATTTACAAACAACATCAACAACAACAACTTGAAGAGGACACATGAGGATTTCAGGACGACTGACCTGGCAGCCCAAGCAAAGGGCATCCTGTACTGCCCAAGCCGACTACACACCTGCTTAGCCAACTTATGCACCTTCTGGGCAGTCTGGAAAAACAAGAGAAAGGATCAACAAGGTGACAATGGAGTCACACCTTCATAGGACAAGAAGTCAAATGTGACAGCTGTGGGGAAGGAAAGCTCTCCACCTTCCAGCAACACACAGCCAGGCAGCAAGGCAGAGTATCTAAGCTGACACCAAGGACTGAGCCCACGGCCATTGTGACTTCACACCAGGTCTACTTCACTGCTGTATGGGGTCAGCATGCCTTTTAGGGTCCAGTTGTGTTACCAGTTAGCTTCATCCCTCGATAAATCGTTAACCTGGCAGAGCTAGAAGGGCATCGCTAGGCAGTTTCCAAATTTGACCTCCGCGATTCTGCACTAACCTACGCTGTATGCAAGGGGGGTACAGAGCCTTTACCTGCCCTGGGCCTCCCTCCCACGCCCCTGAAGTCAATGGGACTCTCTTCATTGAATTCAGTGGCGGGTTCAGGTCCCAGCTGGGGGACACACAATTCATGGCAGCTACCACTAGAGGGCACCCAGATCCTGTTGCCATTTGCAGACACTGGCCAGCACACTCCCTGTGCAGCCAAGCAGAGGAGGAGGAGGAGGCGGCGGAGCTGTGTGCAGAGAGAGCGTGGCTGTGGGGTGGGACATATTCTATCTGGTTCTGAACCCCGCAAACTGTGGTGCAGGAACCATTTTCATTTAAAAATAGCTCTTCCCACCTGCAGGAGCACACGCAAAGGCAACCTGAGGTTGGGAGCAGGGCTGAATCTCTCTTGTGTGCAGCAGTTCCACACCCAACGTAGGCGGATGCGGCATCAGCCCCCATACCGGTCTAATGTGCTGGGGAAATAATGATCTCATAAAAATCTACCCCATGCTTCCGAACGACCAAGCTCCATTCTGAGAGCCAAGCTGACATCAGCCGTGACGCCAGAGCAAGGCCGGAAATGCCGAGAACAGCGGTCACCTTAACTGCACAGGAAAAGCCCAAGGTTTGCCAGAAAGGACAAGAAATAACAATCCCTGTGTAATTTCATGCTTCTCAGAGTATTACAAGCCAAGGGAGATGAGCCAGCTCAAGGTTCTCAGAGAAGTGGCCTGCAGTGCCCTTTGGGAGACTTTCCCCTACAGAACCTTATCCAGTACCTTCCCCGGGTCGGAGTTCTTGATGTACGGGTCCGCACAGTGTGTAATGCTGCCTTGCAACACCTTCTCCACGCGGGCAACAAGAAAGATCTCCACATGGGGATTTGCCACGGAGAAGACTCCCTGAAATGAATGAAGAGCAGAGGCAATTACTCCTCCCACGGCCACGCTTTCCTCCGGCTCCCATCAGAATGGAGCCTGGTAGCTTCTCCGCTTTGGCGCTACGCAGATTCAAGGCACATATCCGTTCCTGACATGGTGCTGGGGCCACCTGTAGGTTTCCATGGTCTGAGCCAGGCCAAAGCCTGAGAGAGGCTACTGGGGCAGTGCATGCACTTAGTACTTCTCAGAATTGGCGCTAGCTGTGGGATTTGGAGGGTTAAATGGCTCATCGACTCTTCTCTGAGCCCCCAACGTGGTAAAAGTCAGAACTGCTTGGGATCCCAGCAGAATGAAGAGCTGGGTGGAGGGCATTTGATAACGAAACCTCCCTCCACTCAAAGAAAAACTATAGCGTATGCTTGAATTATGGACTGGGAAAGTCAGAGGTGCCCCCAGGAGGGAGATGCCCGGCTTCCAGCTCCTTTCACCAGCTCCTTCGCAAATCCCAGGGGGCTACATTTCAGGCAGAGTTGGTGACATTTTTTGAATTTCAAAATGTTGATAAAAATCAGGGAAAATGTCAACTATTGTTGTTTGCATGTTTTATCAGCGATCATTCAGGTAACAGAGGGTCATGGGCGAACGGGGACTGGCTAATCGGGATTGTGCTCTTCGGAGCAGGGACCAACTTTTTGTGCCGTCTCTGTACAGCACAGTGAAGTCCTGGTTGGTGACTGAGGCTCCTAGATGCTACGGCACTCCACATCATCGATCACGTGCTGTAACTTTTCTGAAAAGCTGCAACAACATCAAAGCTTTTTCTTGCACATTCCATGACAACAAGGAAAGAAAAGAGGAAGCCAGTTCCTCACCTGCTTTATGTAGCGCAGGTGAGATTCAGCAATTCCGTGAATGAGGTGCTCATTGGTCGACGTCCCCTTGGGGTGACTGTCACCAACCGCTTGGGTGAGGCTATCCAGCAACATTTCACGAATCGAGGGAGGATTCAAGTCCACATGGAAGTCAGCTGAAATCTTGCAATTGTTTTTTATGTCAAATAATGCCAGGCTGATGAAAAACGGCTCGACCTGGGAATTTGAATGAATGTTCTTGTTAAAAAGCATGGTACAGGTTCTAACGTCTAGATGTACTTGAAATTCATTGCCAGATACACAAGTGTGGCCTCTGTTTCTTTGAGTTTTGGTTCAACTCTTCCAATGAAATTCACCCCTCCACAAGGACTGTGCACCACTTACAATCTGTGGGGGTGAAATTCACTGTGAAAGAATTATATAAGTAACCAATAGTTTATTTGCTTCTAACTACCCAAAAAAGCACTCTAAGATCACAGCTTTGCTAGCTCTTCCTGCATTTGTATCTAGGAAAGCTGAGCAGTGCCATGTTAAAATCACTGACATAACATACAGAAAGAAGGGTAGCGGGTTATTGATACAAATGGTGGAACACGAATGTCAGGAAGAGATGAAAACGCTGATCAGCCTGTAAGAGCTGTAGAAAGGATGTAAGTTGAGTACAAGGCTATGTCTATCCTAGCCCTTTTGTCGTTCAGCGGTGTAAAAAGAACACAAGTTTCACCAACAGAAGTGCTGATGTGGGCAGCCCTACGCTGGCAAGAGACGCTCTCCCACTGACATAGTTACTGCTGCTCATAGGGGGAGGTTTGATTAGGCCAGCAGGGGAGCTCTCTCCCATCAGCATAGAGCAGTTACACAGGAGACCAGACAGCAGCACGGCTGTTCTGCAGTAAGGTCTGTAGTGTAGACATAGCCTAAGAATGTGTGTTTTTAGCATGTTACTTCACATCTCACAAAGTCCCAAAAATCTCAGTTCAGAGCTGCCTGACTTCAGTTGTGTTCTAGCAAGACATTCTACATACGTCTTGGTGGCGTCAGGCAGGGTCACACAGAGAAAGCTTCCAGCTTAAACTAGCCACTTTGCACTAGCTATTCTCCCCTTGCCCGGGAACTGTCTGAAGTGAGTTCCACCATGGGGTGACTGCATCAGACCTCACTCTTTGTAGCTCCAGGCCTTGACAAGTAGCAACAATTCCATATGGTTTTGGTTCAGAAAGATTGTAGAGGACAAAGCCACCGTGTGAAGGTAAGACCACAGCGTGCCGGATCCAGCACTGAATAGGCCAGGGACGTACATATCTGCTCTCTCCAGGCCTGATTCTGCAGGCTAACATCTAAAGTCCCCACTGGCCCTGCAGCCTGATGACTCTGCTAGCAGTGCCTTTGTCCCTCTCTGTCATATTGGTGAAACGCTGTAACTGTGACAGATGCAAACTCAGGTCCCAAGCCTGCAATAAGCTCTGTGCCAGTTGACTCCCTGTATTGGTCCACAGGCTACAAGAAGCAGAATTGGGGCCTAATTTCTTTTCCCAGTTCCACCCCTGCTCGGAGTCTGTTGTTGATCAGAAAAAACAGGACGGTAACTGTCTACGTCTGAGCACAGCTCCACCAGAAGAAACTGAACTTTCCAAGGAAAATGCGTACGTTTGTGGGGGAGCCCTCGGACCGGTCGCAGACGTGAGCCTGGAGGTTGAAGGTTAAATCATGACAGTTCACCAAAAAACGCCTGCTGCACTTTTCCTCAAATGGCTTCACGTCTGGCTCCATTCCAGAGAAGTCCAGCCTCTAGAAAACAAACGAGACACATCCTCTAAAACAGGAACTTCACAAAAATGTTAAGGGATTCCATTATAGCTAATGGTATTTTACCATGATTAAAAAAATGGTATAGAAAGTGCAGTATATTCATAAACTGAGAGCCCATTTGGTGTCTGTTTTGCACATGCATTGAGGACAGGAACTCATAACTTTGTACTGATTTTCAGCAGTCTGGTTTGTACCGGACAGAGAACTAAATCACCATAAGATTTCAGTTCTGCTCTCTGCCTTTTAGTTGTAACCACCAGGATCCACCCAAATGTCCGACCACAGGGAGCGTGGAGGTGAAAACAGCGTCTGTGCTGCGGAAATGATCAGTGAGTTTCTACCATGTTGCAGGATTCTATTGGCTGAAGAGATCGTTCCCGTGGTTAATAGACAGTGCTGCCAGAACCAGCAACAGCTCACAAACCGGAAGACATTTTCGATGGGCAGCAATGACCATTCTGGTTATAAACAGTCAGGATGGGCAACTGATTTAGAGTTGCTGTAATAAAACTCAAACCATCTTGAATCCAGTCACCTCCTCCATAGCCCTGAAGGCTCAACTGGTCCAGTGACTGGTTTGTGGCCACACAGTGGCCTTTCACCGGCAGAGCAGAACGGGAAGAAACAGACAAGACAAACTTTAGGCACGACCCCCAGCCGGATAACATGCTATCATTTTCCCCCTGGTATTGAGGAGACCCATGGTATCGCTCTGTGAGGGATATTTCCCACTCTGAGTAATCTAAGCAAATCTAGGCTGCAATCATTAACCCATTTTAGAAAACCATTTCTGATTCTCTTTCGAGCAGACAGAAAACCCTGCCCTCTCTCAGACCCATGGCTCCGATCACATAATCGCTTCAACATCAGCCTGACAAGCGTGTAAACACATGCCACAAAACTGAACTTGTGTCCACAGCTGCAGATGTACCAAGCCGCAGAACACCCGGGGTCTGCTCTGAACCAGAATCAACAGGCTTCTTTGTGCCCAGGAAAAGGGCACTGTGAGTTCAGTGACAGCCCAGCCAATAAAGATGTTTTGTACTGTACTTTTCAAGGATGTTCCCCTTCTGAATCACACGACTAGCATTGCCAACAGTCCCTTTTTGAAAAACAAACCTCATGGCTGCCACGAAGGATGTAGAGACCCCGGTGCAATCATCCTAAAGAAGGCCCGAGCGGAAAGTTTGGTTTGCTACAAGAAAGACTCTGCATTTTTCCCATTAAATCAGAACTGTCACCCTCCCGGGCTCTAACAGAGCATATTGATTTAAAGCTACAGAAAATCAGAAACAAGGAAAGAAACGGAACCGTTTTCTAAAGTGGCGTTAACAGCAGCAGCTTATTCCCTTTAAATGTCACAGATGCCTTCAGATGCCTACCACTGGTCCCAGGAACTGCGAAGAGTTGCTAGTGTGCAAGCTGAACCTCCCTTGTGCCATCCTGGGGAGAACCTCGGCCCCCATCATCCTACACAGCGGCTCTGCTGGAGCTGGGGCAGCCTCTCCCTCTCTATTCCCATGACTGAGCAGTGGGTAAAGTCGGCCCTTCGTATTCCACAGGTACTACGCTCAAGGCACATGATCACTGTGCTTGTGTCAACATTTTGATGAACTCTTTCCTAGCCATGTGAACAGAGATTAATTCTTGGCACTTTTCCAAGGCCAAACGTGCAAGTTGGTAAAGAACAAATTCAGACACAACCAGGTGTGTTACCTATCAAAACAGCCTACTTAAAGAAGAGTCAACTGTCTACACAATCAAATTAAGGGCTACCCTGGAATCAGACTAAGTCCCTGGAAAGGAGCAGTGGGGAAAGACCAAATTCGGCATTCTGCAGCTGTCAGACAGGAGTCTGAACAGGGAACAGCCTCTGTGGTTTGGGAGCGTCCGGGTGCCAACAGCCACGAAGACTTCCTCGACCTGAGAGATGTTCTGAGCTTTGACATTTCCAGAACCTAGAACCTGTGTGGCTGGCATATCTCGCAAGGACTCAGCAGAGGCACGGGCTTGCTGCTTATCTCATCGGCCTGATCTGTAGAGGTGACGTGATTATCAGTCATTTTGCTGTCTTCCTACCAGTCCCATTGCTGCTGGAGGTGACCACAGCCACCCAAGGAAGGAATGAAGCACGCGACACCAAATGGACTTTTCAGAATGGCTGAACCCTGAAAGACTCTAAAGTTAGGGGAATTACCTGCACTTCCGGGTCAAAGGAAAAGAGGTTTTGTCGTCCATCATTTCTGCTTAGTTTATTCAACTGTTCAGTTTCTCTTCCATACTAGGACAAGGAAAGCGTGACATTACTGAGGAGACCAGGCCAAAGGAGAAGCAAGTGTTTGGTTTTGGGAGGAATGGACGCAAAATGTAATGAAAATAAAAAAATGGATATTGTTCAGAGCTGACTGATGACTGGAGAGATGAGACAATACCGCACAGCCGCACCAGGAAACAGGAGGAATCGGGGTCCCGGGGGCTGGCTACATGACAGGGTCACTCTGAGCGACACAGCCAGCTGGCTACCAGAGACCTGCCCCTCGCCTACAAAGCGCAGGCGCAGAGAGAGCAGTGACATGCCATCCCCGCCCTGCCAAACGGGAGTCAAGCTGGCAATATTATTACACTACTTTGGAGGCCAAGCCCCCGTCTGCACTGCATGTCCCTGGGGTAGATTTGGCGACTTCTTCTCCCACCCCATCCCCAGATGTATCCACTGTCCCTTGCTCAACACCCTCTCCCCCAGCTAAGTTATCCTCTTGTGTGGGTTGGGTGGCACCTGCTACCTTGCTGATGCAGGTCAGTACCTCCCCCCTTCTGCTCTCCCACCCCACCACATCCATGCTCAGGCCACATCTCCTGGGATGTTCGACGCGTCCAAACCTGAACTTCTCGGCTTGCTCCCCAAATCACTTCCCTCCCTCGCTTTCTCCATCGCCGTGAGCAACATTCTCACCCTCTGAGTCTACACTGAGTCACCCTACTCGTGTCTACAACCTCAGGGCTGTCTCACTCTTCCCCTCCCTGTCCTCCTCTCTTCACCAAATCCAGCCACTCCTCCCTGCATGGCCCCTCCCTCCGAGATCTGCCCCATCCCCGCCCACAAAACTCTTCTCTGCAAGCCCTTGTTACCTCTCCCCAGAACTTCTACAGCCTCCCCGCCTCTGATTTCATCTGCTCCAATATAGTCCATGGGTTGTTCTGACTCTGCTCCCCATGGCCTGCCCGGTCCCCGCCGGATTTCAGACTCCCCCCCTGACTCAGAAGGCTCTTGCACAGCGCTGCTCTGGGATACACATTCCGTTCATCTCCTCCTGCACTCCCACACTCCCTCCCTCCCGCCTTTCGGAGGCCTCCTGCCCCCCAGCTCTGTGCCATGGGGCCGGGCACACACATGGTCCTGTAGGAAGCAGCGCTGGTAAAGCCTCCTGCAGCTCCTCCCAGGAATAGCTCCCAGAAAGGAACAAGAACAGCAGCTCAACACACATTCTCAGACGGTGGCCCTGCCTTCCTCCTGACTGCAGCTCCTTCCAGGTTCCTGCTCCAGCCTCCTTCTTCCCTGTCACTCCCAAGACACGGACCTTCCCTGCAATGCTCCTCCCCACCTCCCGCCCTCTCCAGGCGTCAGCCCCCTCCTCTCCTCTCCTCTCCCTGCCCCAGCAGCTGGCTTTGGGCAGCAACAGCGGCAGTGCTGGGTCAGGCTCCTGCCGATGGTGTGCCTGAATCTGGATGAGAATACAGCAGCTCTTTACGCAGTAGCCTCAGCAGCAGATCCGGGAGCAGCTCCAGCTTTGAGGCCCCCCATGGGATCTGTACACAAGGAGCAAAGGTGGCACCAGCTCTCCCCAGAGCACAACTTAGGAACCTCTGCTGCAGGGACCTGAACCTCTGTCACTCCATAGTGTGGAGCGGGAAGTCCCTGTGCCAGTGGCAGCTGTGAGTTAGCGGTGGGAGTTGAGGAAACGATCAGTGCAGACACAATACCTTCATCAGCTCAGGATGCATGCTTCTCTCCAAGCTCTCCAGGATGTTTTCCGATTTCCCTTGGCTGCTGGAGTCATCATCTGTCAAGTCACAAAAAGCAGATGTTCCAAATGACAGCAATGGCGCCTCCTAATCCCACCAGGCCCCCGGGCTCTGCTCCTGAGCCGCCCACTTACAACAGCACAGGAACAATTTATAGGGACTCCTGAGACGCTGCCCTGTGTTTCCCATTCAGCAGGAGAGCCAAGTTTCAAATCCACTTTATTTTTGCCCACTATAGTTTATGTGCTACTAGCCAAATCTTGCCGTCAGCATTTACTTGCTACGTTGTTTATTTTTACTGCAGAAAAGAATGTAAACACCAGTACAAGCATCCTCGCCTCTAAGCTGCCCAATGACACCACTCAGCGCCGGGACGGTGGAAAAGAAACATCTAGTGATTTCTAAACTGACCTTGTGCAGACTCCACTGTGTCTTTCCTCTCTTGCACCAAACTCTCCGTATTGATCTGAATAATCTTTTTCAAAGTTCCCAGCCACTCCTCCATTTCCTGTTCGCTCTCGGCTGCCAGATAGTGGCTGTACTTATCAAGCATCTTGAGTTCAAATGCATAGCGGCGCATTTTGGGGCACTGCATAAAACAAACAAGAGAGCGGGCTTCGCATTACACCTCATCCGTGCTGCCTTCACCTTAGAGCTTGGCTCAGTGCAAGAGCGTCTCCATGATGAAACATGCTATGCAAAAATAACAGTGTTACAAATGCCTTACCTCCATAGCACCTTTCATTCTGAGGCATTCCCAAGGGGAATCACTAACTGCATACACACACTGCTCAGTCCCATTGACATGCAACTAGCTCTGGGGTGGAAGGTAGCAAGCAGCCAAGGTGTAGCCTGTTGCGCTGGTGCGAAGGGAAACTTGAGCCAAAGTCACAAGAGCAAATTCTTTCACTTATAAAAAAGTGCCATGGAACCTTTACAGTCCAACCAGGAGCTTGATTTTAAAGACTCATCCAATCTACCGAGTAGAACTTCTGCCCGGCACTATAGTAAGAAGCATTAATCAAAAACCAAACTAACATGCTTTAATGGTAGCTCACTTTTCCAACCGCTGCTTGTCTAATAGTAGCATATTCCAGTGAGAAGTCTAGGCAAATCCCAGGATGCAACAGGTAAAGTACAGTCTACACCTCCCAGAGTCATGACAGCTACAAGGCAATCTACAGACACTCACTTGGGAATCTGAGTGGAGTCTGCTCTACTCACCCGAGAGTTAGCCTGACCCACATGAAAACAATGAGCTTCATCAGAGCTACTCAAGAGACAGCACAAGGTCAGGAATAAAAGCTTTCTCTGTCTTCAGAAGCTGTGTGTTTCTACACACTACTGCTAGTGCAGGAAACTAATGCTGATGGGCCTTCTCAACAGTTTTTCACAGAAGACACCATGATGTTGCAATTTGGGGACACTGTCCACTACCCCCCTTTACTATTCACCACCCCCATCCTCCTCTTCAACTAGGGTGACCCGATGTCCCGATTTTATAGGGACAGTCCCAATTTTTTGGTCTTTTGCTTATATAGGCTCCTATTACCCCCACCTCTGTCCTGATTTTTCACACTTGCTGTCTGGTCACCCTATCTTTAACAAGAACTACAGGAACCAAACACAGCTCATTTGCATTCTCTTATTATTTTTGTTGTAATAGTCCTCCAGCAAACCATAGCATTCAAATACATAGTAAGAGACTCTCCCTGCTCGGAAAGGCTTACAATTTAAGGCCCTGTTCTTATAACCCCTCGCATGTGTAAGTTACTTTATATGTGTGAGTAGTCCCATTGAATTCTGTGTGTACAGGATCTGGATCTAATTTAAGACAAGAGATGACCAGTAGGTGCAGACAGAGAGAGAGGGAGGCAGATGAAGGTAACACGAGGATGAACATCTGATGCACAGAACAGTTACTGGCCTCAATCTTGCATGTACTTCAAACACCTGTAGCCTAGAGGTCCCCATCAGGGGACAGCGCACGTTGATGGTGGACACTGTATAGTCATAAAGAAAAAGAGCTCATCCAGTCTCGGCATGGATGGCACAGCCAGGTGGGGAACAGGCAGAAGGCACGATGGCAGTGAACCCTAGGTTTTACACCGTCAGCAGCAGGCTCTGCCCACCTGCTAGCCGCAGCGATGGCATTGCTGGTCAGGGTGGTGGGTAGGCAGATGGAACAGGCAGAGCACACGAATGAGACTGATGAAGCACATGTACAGGGACGAAAGCAGATAAGACTCACCCCTTGTCAACCTACCTGAACAACATCAATGCAAGCGTCCAAGAAGATGCAGCCTTTGGATTCTTTTGAAATTTTCTCGTCTTTATAGGAATTCAGAATATAGGAACCATCCGGCAGTTGTGTGAGGTAAAAATACCGTCTCTTGAATACCTGCAAGAGCAGAATGCCGTTTTCATACAAGGGTCCCTCTGTGCCGTACATAGCCAGCGAGACCAACGTTTTCAGCATTTGGCTTCTTGCTCACCATACAATACCCCACTAGGGAAAAGAGATGGTCTCTTGGTGCTACACATTTAGCGGGTTATTATTAATCCTAAAGATGTTCTCGTGCCCAGGCTTTAGAAGGAGGAAAGGACAGAGAACACATTTCACAGGCCGGCACACTCAAAGCCAAAGCTGAAATACAACCTCTTAAAGCTCCCGCGTCTCAAACACCTCATTCCAGATTAGTTCCCAAGACCCTCCATTCACCTCCAGCAGTTGGAGACATATCCCAGACTGTTCGCTCAATGGGATAATTCAAGATTTCTTAGCAGGGTTGGATTCCCCAACTAAAGAAGTCCCTCTTGTGCTGGCAATCTAAGGAATTTCCCCCTAGGTCAGATGGACAGAGACCCTGGGGGGTTTTCCCTTCTTCTGCAGCCTGGGGCAGGGGTCACTTGCAAGTTTAAACTAGTGTCAACGGTGGAGTCTCTGTAGCATGAAGGCTTGAAACCATGATTTGAGAACGTCGGTAACTCAGACAGAGGCTGGGGGTCTATGTCTGGAGTGAGGTTCTGTGCAGGAGGTCAGACTAGATGATGGTCCCTTCTGAGTTCAAAGTCTGAATCTGAGTCTGAGCTGGCACCAAGTTCTGTCCCTCCACGCCCTCTCCGGGGAGGCGTCACTTCTGCAAGGTGCTGAGCAAAGCCGATCCAGCAGAGCACTTGAGTCTGTCCACAGCCCCATGGAGATCAGGGGGGTTACTCGTCCACTTAAGTGTTTTGCTGGATCACGATCAAAGTGCTCGGCAACTTGCAGGAGCAAGCCCTGGATGAATATATTTTGGGAGGGGAGGGTGTGCATGATTACAGGCTGGGCCTCCTTCCCCCCGCCCCAAGCAGAGTCTTCACCCTCCCCTCTGTTGGCTCCTGTCCCCTTCAACTCTGAAAAGAAAAGCCAAGTGGTTACATTAGGGTCTGGGTCATTCAGCTGAGCAAGCACTGGGGGATTCGTTCCTCTCCCAGAACCCTTCATGGTAAAGGCCTCAGTAATAGTTACAACATCTGTCTGACAACTGGATTGCAACAACAGCTTGACCTACAGTCCAGTGACAGAATCTGAATGGGATCCACACAACTGGTTGCGTTTCTTTTTGGAGAACACAGAGTAACTTTTATGGACCAGCCTTGGTTTAGTTTCCTGACCTATTCACTCACCCCTAAATGCAATAAGTTTGTCTTAAATGTCTCTATACCTGTGCTATGAATGAGACATACAGAGTGGACTATGCCCTCCAAGATGCAATCTTGTGCTGCAAGTCAATGGGAGTATAAGACCACACGCACAAATAGCTGCATCTGCAACGTCTTGCTCCTACCGTACTGGACGCCAAATTAAGGCCAGGATGTTTGTGATCTGACTAATATAGAGTGGGAGCTATAGAGACACAACAAAGATGAGACGAATATACCCCTGCCCTAGGTAGTAGTCACACAACCCACCTTTCCAAGAGACTGCTTAGCAGTAGATATTGGCACATAATGCCCGGGAACATTTTGCAATTTTAGCAGTTGGAAAAGTGGCCTCAGATGTTCTCAGGTTTGCTAGGAATTAGAAATGTATTTCCTTCTAGCTAACGATCATGATTAAAAGGAGCATGACGGTAGGGCACAGGAGGTCAGGACAGGGAGAAGAGGAACACCACTTTGCACTCCCATTTTGAGACTTTGAATATATTCTCTTTGCAATGAGTGCCTGGAACAAATGTGGGTCAATGCAGCATTCGAACACCACAGATCAGGTTCTACCAGAAATGTCATGCCTCCATGAATAGTGAATCTGTCACGTATTTGATCAGGCCATTCACTCATTGCACAGAATAGGAAGAGTGAATTAAATCGAATCCATTAAAATGTAACACCGAGTCAGTGCTTAGACAAGTATGTGAGCTCCGAGGACTTGATGCTGATGAATTTGAAGTTTAGAGGATAGTGTAACACTTTGGCCCTGATTCAGCAAAGCACTTAGCACGTGTGGGCATAAGCAGGAGCTCAAAATTAAGCACTTTGCTGAATGGGGGCCTTAGATACTTCAGTGCTGGGTGCTACAGAAAGTCTTAGATTAAACAGATGTGTATTTAACTAATGTTCAGAAGACAGGAGAATAAGATCTCTCATGGGATGTTTGATTTCATGCAAAACTTTTGAAACATTTAACATCCTTCCAATGGAAAGTGCAGAGGCAAGCTGCACACATAAATATGCTGCATTATTTATATGGATTTTTCCTTTGTAGGCCCTGCTGTTACAAAGAATTGTCAGAATACTGTACTGCTTTTGGAATGAATCACAGGAACCTAGGAATAGAGCAAATGCTGTATCAGATCAGACCACCAGTACAGCCAGCTCAGTATCCCACCTTTGGCAGGGGGAGTTGTGAACGCTTCAGATGAAGCAAAAAGAACAATAACAAAATGCTGCTAGACAATTGCATGGGGCTAGCCAGAGAAGTGAATCATTGAATCATAGAATCTCAGGGTTGGGAGGGACCTCAGGAGGTTCTAGTCCAACCCCCTGCTTAAAGTAGGACCAAACCCAACTAAATCATCCAACAGATTTTTTGTCCCATATCCCTAAATGGCCCCCTCAAGGACTGAACTCACAACCCTGGGTTTAGCAGGCAAATGCTCAAATCACTTTAAGGAGGTCCAGGGAAAAAAACGGATCCTGATATAGTGATGGACAGGGTTAAACTGGATTGGTGTGCACCAGAATCCAAGCTAACCAGAGTCACACTGGGGAATGCGTCTGCAGGAAAGTGCACAGCAAGGAGAAAGGTTACTCTGAAGCAAACGCAGTCAACTGTAAGCCTGCTTAGGTTTTGCTCATAAGCTGGCTCACCATGAAAAACATTCTGTACATGCTTAGCAACAACCAGCACCATCCGTTGCCTAGCACATCACTGTAATGAAAGCATTCGGAACAGAGATCATCACAAATCTCCTCTAATGAGGCTTCAATGTGCCAGTGTGGATGGCTTCAGACCTTCAAGGTGCTTTCTCAGAACTCTAGCAACAGGCTCTGGAGAAGAGTAGGGATCAGAACCAGCATTTGCACCAACGGGAACTAATTTTGGGTCTCTTGAGTATTGAGGCGCCCTATAGATTACATGAGCCTGGTTTGTAGAAGTGTTGCACCCCCACAACTCCAGCTAAGTCAAAGGAATTGCAGCTGCTCAACACCTCTGAAAATCAGGCCGGAGACGCCCCCAGGGCAGCAACGTCCTTGACCACATGCCTCACATCACAGGCTGGATATGGATATGCTCTAGCGCAAACAGAAGTTATGGGCTGAGTGCAGAAATAACCAGTCCTCTGGCCTGTACATTGCAGGAGATCAAACTAGATGATCACCGCTCGGGCTTCGAGTTGGGCTTGTGCTTCTGCACCTTGCTCAATCGAGGCATCAGACGCAGAAACTCAAAATCACGGAATACTTCAGAGAGCTTTTAATATCCCAATGGGAGCAAAGGAACATAACATTTTTTCTCCTGAGTCTTGCTGCTGCTGTCATCTGGATACCCACCCGAGTGTGAGCACCAGATCAGTCTCTCATCAAGTAGCAAAGCAGCTGTTTGCTGAAACACCAAAGAGACCATTGGCTGAGCAAAATCACGCATGGAACTGGTTTGAGCTTCTGTAGCGAAGTTGGAGCTGTGGAGTGCTGCATGGTATCCGATAAAGACATAGCTGCTGCACAGTAGGTCAGTCCTCCTGTACCAAGTCGGAGACACCATCCCTGCTTTCAGCACAGACACTTGATCATTAAAATCCGAAAGCTTGGCCATGTGCACACAAGGAAATCAGCATTCAAAAGCCCTTTTTTTTTGGCCATCTGTTTTGCGTAATTTGGTTGTCCTCTTCTTCTGGACCGCAGGCGCTGATTCAGAAGGCGATCATGGGGTTACTTTAACATACCTCTTTGCTTAGCCTGCCCTGCTTGTTAGGGTCCAGCGAAGAGCGCACTGTAGAAAGGGACTCGCCCAGAGAGAGGCTCTGTAAGACAGTTACAGAGGGGCCCAAACCAAACCCAGCAGCCAGACTTGGAAGCTTGGATCTGAACTGAGACACTTGGCTACCCATAAGCGAGAACCCCCCTCTCACTGCGCTGGCACCACAGTACACGGAATTCAGCTCACCTTCATGGTAACAGTGATTGTACTATTGACATTTGCTTTGTGCAGCCAGCCTTGTTTGATGATCCCACCCTTCTGAGAGCACAACGAGGAGGAGTCCTGGAAGAAAACAGGAGATTAGAAAGAGGTGATGTCAGTGCTAACCAGGTCCTGATCCTGCCACTGTGTCACATGCAAAAAGTCCCATGGGAGTTAAGGGGCACTGTAAGGCTCATTTACACTAGAAAGTTGCACCAAATTAATCATTCAAGTGGTATTACCCCCCCAACCTGGATGCAGTTATATCGATATGGCACCGCTATTCCTGTGCAGACAGGGGAATGTCCATACTGGTACGGGTCACCCTTATGCTGGTATAACTGCATCTACTTGAGAGCATTGACTGGCTTAATACTGCAGTTTAAAAAAAAACAAAAACACAACCCCTCCCAAACCACTTATCCCGGTAAAACTTTTCAGTGTAAGCCAGGCCTTAGCATCTCCCCAGCTTGTCATACTCAGCATTTTTCCACGCATAGACCTCACAGTGCTCTACGTGGGGCCACGCATAATTACCCCCATTTCACAGGCAGGGAAACAACTTACTGTCTCAGAGACAGTCAGTAGCATAGCAGGGGATAGAACCTAGGGCTCCTGGCCCCCTAGAGAGCAGCTTCCAGGCTTCACAATTCAAGGCTCAACAGTGACAATGGAAATATTCACAGTGCTTTACGTCTGTGACTAAAGTCCCGAATTCTCCTTGCTGACAGTTCACCCTTTTCCATGAACGCACTGCTTTTCACTGAAGTTCTTTTACCTAATCCCGATGCAAACGCTCCATTGGGAAATTACAAAGGGTATTTCTTCACTACCTGGCAGATCGGCACGCAGCGATCGATCTATCGGGGATTGATTAATATCGTCTACTGTAGACACGATAAATCCATTCCCGAGCACTCTCCCTGTCCACTCTGGAACTGCACCTCTGCAAGAGTTGATGGGGGAGCGGCAGCGGTCGTCTCGCCACTGTGTGGACACCCTAAGATTGGCCAACTTCAGCTATGCTATTTGTGTAGCTCAGGGGTTCTCAAACTGGGGGTTGGGACCCCTCAGGGGGTCATGAGGTTATTATGTGAGGGGTCACGAGCTGCCAGCTTCCAACCCAAACTTTGTTTTGCCTCCAGCATTTATAATGGTGTTCAATGTATTAAAAAGTGTTTTTAATTTATAAATGGGGGGGGTCGCACTCAGAGTCTTGCTGTGTGAAAGGGGTCACCAGTACAAAAGTTTGAGAATCACTGGTGTAGCTGAAGTTGCGTATCTTAGGTTAACCCACCCCCTTAGGGTAGCCCAGGCCAAAGAGCACAGTCCACATTTGGTCAGACACAAGCCAAGACGAAGAAGTACAGTTCAGCTAAGAAGGGGATTGGACACACTCCCTCAAATTACTTTAGTATTTTCACTGGAGTATTTGTTCGGGGAACTGCTTAAAAGAAAACAATTCTATTATATTTTGAGAGTTTGTTTTTGTTCTTTTCTTTTGGGAAAGCACATAGTGTAACTTACTGCACAATACCGCATCTAGACAGAGTGAGATGCTCTTAAAGGAAAGAACTACACACAGCTAATGGTACAGCTATGACAAAAGCCAACAAAACAACCAGGAAATTCAAGGTTGGGCCCAACAATCAATTCTCGATTATAAAAAGCCATTCCAGTCTGCCTCTGAAAGGCGCATCCAGGACATGCACAATAGTCATTAAAAATGCATCTGAAACATAACTTTCAAATCTTCAGCCTTGGTAAAACACAAGCTGCCTTTTTCCTTTAATAAATTCATCAGCTGTGGTGCCTCATCGCCACATCAGATTTAAACACATTTCAGCTACAGTGTCCAACAATTTTAGACTAAAACTTATTAACTCCCATCGCAAGGCACAAGAGAATCAGACCCTGTGCCTTTAAACGAGCAGCAACACCGTTTTGCAAGATTACTTTAACCTACCTGTTCACTTTTGATTGAAGTAGATTTAATTAAAACCTTCTCACAAAGAATTGCTTAGTAATGTTTTCAGCCTCTCTGTTTCATACTGCTGCACAATACCAGATGGAGAGCCAAATAAAGCATCCAGAGAAAACATCCCGGTGAACTGAAAGGAGGCACATGACTACTAATTCATAAGCTTCTCGGATCTAAGAGATTATCTTGTAACACCTGCGGATAGATAATTGTCTGCAGTCTTATCCCAACTGCTGAGAAAAGGGAATGGGCCGTTAGTGTATGATTTCCCAGCAAGAGCATGCCAGAATGGCGCTTTGCCTGGTGTGAATTGTTCCAGCTGCAACACACAGTGCTACGGAGACATTTATCTTCCCCTTACCTCATCCTTCTCAACATCTTCATCAATCTCAAATATATGGTTTGGAATCTTCTCCGGTCTAAAGGATTTGCTGAAAATATAACACAGTATGTAAGAGACAGCCACACAAAAGGGAAGAATTCAGGACAATAGTAAAGAACAGGGTCCGGTTCTCTTCTCGCTGCTGGGAATGTACATGCAGGCAATGGAACGAATAGGCTCAGCAATAGATATTATTTGCAAAAAATTGATGTGGATGAGTACGGAGGGGGTAGGACAATGGAAGGCCATAGATTGTGTGTGTCGCCATGACGTGTCAAGAGCGGGCGGCTGGCTGCCTAAAAGATGTGCCTTAGCTCAAGCAGAAGTTACTGGGCTTGGAGAAATCCCTGAGAGAAATTCTCTGGCCTGTGCTACGCAGAAAGCCAGTCTACTTCAGGCCTTGAAATCTATGGACCTTGTTGCTTCTCTGGCAGAATATGATATAAACGTGCAGAGGTCTCAGTCAAAGCTTGTACGTGATCCTCCCTCTTCACGCGCACCGAAGCTGGACTTCACAGTGAACAAGCAAACCCTATAGAAACTGGTGCCTTAATTGACCACCAAAGAGATCTTTACATTTAAAAAAACTCCAGATCAGTCTGAAGCCTGATTTTCTGACCAAACGTTACCAAAGTCGGACTTCTGACCAAAGTCCATGGGTGGATGGCTCTATCTACAGAATGCCTATAGCCTTTATAGGGTTAAATCCTGCTTGCCTTACTCACCTGTGTAGTCCCATTTATGTCACTGGCACTTCTTGTGTGAGCAAGGCAAGCAGTGGTTTATCCACAGGGGCTGGAGGTGGGCGGCTTCTTCCTTTGGTTTTTGTTACACTAGTGCAGGGGTGGGCAAACTTTTTGGCCTGAGGACCACATCAGGGTTCAAAATTGTATGGAGGGCCGGGTGGGGAGGGCTGTGCCTCCCCAAACAGCCTGGCCAGGCCTCCATCTGACCCCCACCCACTTCCTACTCCGACTACCTCCCTCAGAATTCCCAACCCATCCAACCCCCCTTGCTCCCTGTCCCCTGACTGTCCCAATCCCTATCCACTCCCCCGCCCCCTGACAGACCCCCAGTACTCCCATGCCCCATCCAACCCGCTCCCGCTCCCTGACCGCCTCCTCCAGAGACCCCCCACCCCAACCATCACCCTGCAACCCCACCCCCTATCCACCTCATCCTGCCCCCTGTCTGTCCCCACCCCTTATCCAATGCCTTGGCCCTGGCCCCCTTACCATGAGGCTCCTAGCAGCGTGTTTGGCTACGCCCCCCAGAGCACTGTGTACATGGCAGCATGGCTCTGGGGGAGGGGAAAAGGCAGGGGAGGAACTGGGGGCAGCCTCCCAGGCTGAGGGGCTGGATGGGATGGTCCCTGGGCCGGATGTGGCCTGCGCGCCGTAGTTTGCCCACCCCTGCACTAGTGTAACTTCACCAACTTCAGTGCAGTTATTGCTGGTTCGTGTGAACAGAACTGAGTCAAGAGGCTGGCCCATCATTCATTTTGCAAAACCCAACAAAGATTGGATAGCAAGAGCATGTGGAAACTGAATGTAATTCAAGCACCAACGGCATCCTCTCGTGCACGGCTTTCAAGCCACCTGCATGGAGCAGGCCTCTTGCATGTCGAGCTGGTCGGGAACTTTTTGACATAACATTTTTTCATGGAAAAATGCTGATTTGCGGCAACCAAAACTGTTTGCAAGACAAGACCCTTTCTGACGAACCTCCTGAGTGACCAGAAATGTGTTTGAGGAAAGGTGTTGAAATTGTCAAGCCATCTCTTTTGGACATTTTCAAAATGAAAAATTCCAGTTTTCCGGTTTGGAATGACTCCCTGTTTCAAACTTCAAGCCAATTAGACTGAAAAGGGTTAAAAGGAAAAAGGTTGAAATCGAAACAAAATGTTCACAATCCCAGAACTAAAACATTCTAATCCCCCTGAGCCACTCATTTTTTCCAGTTTTTTTGGTTCACAAAAATTTCCGGATTTTGACTTTTCATCTCAATTCAGGACAGCAAAACTGCTCAAACTCAAAACCACTTATAGCGCAGGCAAAGCTCTCCCTCAGCTCTTGTAGCTGGCCTCCCTCGAGGAGCCAATTACCAAGGAGAGGCTGTCAACATACCATGAGAGCTTTGTCTGAGGTGGTTTGAGAAGGGAGGGGAGTGAAACTGGCCCCACCCTGCACATAACCACCCATCAAGCAGACCTGCATGTGCTTGTCTGAAGATGGAGGCATGAAACGAGATTAGCCTTTGGCTGGCATAACACACAGGGCTGGCATTTTAATGCACAAAGCTCTCTTCAGCATTGCCAGTGTTGATGGCGATATTCTTATTCCTACAGGACTGGGATTTCCCCACCATGGTAGGCACAAGCAGGACTGACTTGCGCGAGGAACATGCTGTGAATGTCAGCATTCAGAGACAGCTGGATTCCTGATACGGGAGCAGCAGATTGTGCTGAAGCTACTTATTCTGCCACACGCCCTGCATTTAGGCTCTTCCGGTCATAACGGCTGATGGAAGGAGGATGTTTGCACATTGACAGATACAATGTGAACGAACCCCTGTAAAGTCTCCCGCAGTTCCTTGACACAGGCTGAGTGACACAGACTTCTGGCTTGCAAACCCTAAATAAGGGGCAAGCAAATCTCATGAGAAGATACAAGGGTGGGAAAAACATCAGGGAACAGAAAATATTAGTGGATTGTTGGATCAAAAACAGTATTTCATAAGAACGGCCACACGGGGTCCATCCAGTCCAGTATCCTGTCTACCCATGGTGGACAATGCCAGGTACGTCAGAGGAAATGAACAGAAGAGGGCAATTATGAAGTGATCTATAACGATGTTCAGTCCAAGTTTCCGGCAGTCAGAGACTAGGGACACCCACAGCATCGGTTTGTGTCCCTGACCGTCTTGACTAATAGCCATTGATGGACCTATCCTCCATAAACTTATCTAGTTCCTTTTTGAACCCAGTTATACTTATGTCCTTCACAACATCCCTTGGCAATGAGTTCCACAGGTTAACTGTGCATTGTGTGAAGTACTTTCTTTTGTTTATTTTAAACCTGCTACGTAGTCATTTCAGTGGGTGACTCCTGGCTCTTGTGATAGATGAAGGGGTAAATAACATTTCCCTATTCACTTCTTCCCCACCAGTCATGATTTTATAGAGCTCTATCATCTCCCCTACAGTCGTCTCTTTTCTAAGCTGAAACTTAGACCTGATCAAACCACAGTCTAGCAAATTACTAAGAGTTCCAGGTATCCCAGAAGAGAGACACACTTACCACGGCAACATCCGGAAGTCGCCCGAGTATTCTTCATATTTATAGTTCACCACATGCCAGTCCGAGTGGTACGTTTTAATGCACTGTAAGGAGAATGATGCATGTTCTTAGAAATCATGGCACGCTAAGCAAAAACATGCACAACTCTTAAGAATTAAGGACTACTGGTGAGACACTGAGCCTGGCATTAAGGTAACAAACATACACAATATGGACAAAGACTTTGTGGAGTTGTTTCATTTATCCTGGACTGGGGAAACTAAACACCACAGAATTCCTTTGAGCCGTAGATACACGTGATGGGATGGCCTCTTCCAGAGCGCCTCCTCCTGGCCACAGGGTGACTCTGTAAGAGACCCCCTGCCTCAATTTCCTTCTTCCAAGGGGCGGGTCACCTGCACTCATTCACCACCACGTCACAAGCGCTCCATTTGCTGCCCTCCTGTGGCAGGCCAGGGCACTACCGGTGGTCACCTCACTAGGCCTCAGCCCAGTCCCTCTAGCTGGGGGCTCCTCCACCCTGTTTCTGTCCCGGGTTTGCCTCTAGCTCTTGCCCGGAGACATCGGGAGGCTCAGCCTCTCTGGCCCTCTGGCTTCAGCTCTCTTGCTCGGAGAGCCAGCAGGCACCTCCCTTCGGCCGCTCCAAGTCTCCAGCCCTTTCTGTCCAGGGGAGGTTTGTGGGTGACCCACGACTTGCCTCCTCCTCTCACCAGCCGGATGTGGTGCCACAGCTCGACGAGGGACCTCTCGCCGCTCCCTCCTCCTGGGGCGTCCCCACCCCAAGGCGCTCCATCTTGCGTGGCTCCTTCTCTGAGCTCCCGGTCCCTGGACTCTCCCTCACCTCTGGGCCCTCCCCCATTTCATGCTCCCAAGGGCAGCCCCGCCCTCCTCATTACACCCCACAAGGTGCGCCTGGACTGGACAGGAGAGCTGCCCGGTTACAGCGCTCACCTAGCCTCTCGCCAGCTGCACAGGCGCTTCCCTAAGCCGTGGCTCTCGCGCCTGGCCAGTGCTGTGAGCGCCCAGCCTGACGCACGCGTGTGGAGCCTGATTTTCAGACCACGTCGAGCGCCGGCCTCCAAGAGACGGGCTCCTTTAAAGGGGTCTCAAAACAATCCTCCACTTACGGCACCTCTGCCGGGGTTTCCCTTTCCCCCACTCTGGCTGTGCGGGAGCTGAGCTCCCTACCCGTCGATGCCCAGGGAGTTGGCGCTAGGTAAAGAACCACCCAGGGGTCATTTTCCAGCTGGTGCTGCTCAGAGCAGCTCCTCCTGGGCATCTCCCTTCTCCCTGTCTCGTTCCTGCCGATGCACACACAGGAGCCTCTCCAGCAGCTCGGAGGCACCACAGGCAGATGCAGGGACGCCTCTGCCCTCCCCCCTCCCATTTAAGGCCTCGAGGGTACACCCCACACAGCTGGGTCAGCAGGTAGCTCATAAACCACATCTGCCAACTAGACAAAAAGAGCTGTCCCTCCAGGCCTGCAGTTACAGCTCCCTTGTGTCACAGAGGAGACCAGCAAAGCAACTTGCAGCCTTATCTGCCATTAGTTGCGGAGCCGCCTGCAGAGCGGATGGACCAGGCGCTGTGGTGCTGCATTCTACCTCTTTGACAAAGAGACTCTGAGCCTTCCTTTGAGCGTCGTCCGGCACCGTGGACTGGACAGTCCTCTGCTGGCGCCCTATCACCGAGATCTGTGGGGAGCGGGGGGAGAAAAAGAGATCCCATAGTTAATTGGGCCCATATGAACTGTCAGTGAAAATAAAAAATACGCTGGGCCGGATCCATTTGACCTGGCTGTAACGACTTCGAAATCAGTGTAGCAGCGGACACTGAAATCAAAGCGGGTTCCCCAGCGCGAGAGTGGGTTAGCGGAGGGGCGTGAGAAGGAGCCAGCACAAACTCACAGACACATCCTCCATCGGAAACATGAGCATATCGCGGAGAGGGTCGCTGTAGATCTGGGCTTTCCTTTGCTGGACCACATTCTCGTAGTCCAGGGGTTCGACCACTTTGGTTTTTTCCTGAAGGAAAATAAAACCAGAACCACAAAACAAAGAGTGAAAAAAATGTGCAACTGTTGACACCCTCCCAAGAACTGAGATTCACTTCCCCAACAAGAGTCATCAGTTCCACTTCTGCCCCGGAGGTTGGCTGCTACCGAGACCAGGTTACGCCGGGAGCCCTTTACAAATCACATCAGTGACTTCCACAGCGATGTTCCCCTGAGGATTTCAAAGCCTGGTACCAATGAATGACTCATTACATCAGCCTTACAGTGCCGTGTAGGTGAACATTACTGTGCACATCCTACAGCGTGAACCAGAGGCTCAGTGACATGCCCATGGTCACATAACAGCCTACAGAAACAACCGAATTATCCTGACGGCTTTAAGCACTAGCTGCCCCGGTCCACACGCCCTCTCTCCCTTTAACGTGGAAAACAAGCTGCCTGGACATCTTAGCTGCCATGGCTTTAAAGCTGCTGCAAGACGCGGTATTTACCATGAGTAGCTGGTCATCTGCACTAGTCTAAAACAACCCTGCTGGAATGACACTCCGACACTCGGTATTGCTTGAGCCTGCTCTGTTTGAGGCTTGTTATATCATGCGAGCTGACAAGATTTACTGGCCTCTGGAAGCCTGCCACTTGGCAAGAGGAAAGCAAACCAGCTGTTCCCAGCTCTAACTAGGAATCTAGCTGGATAGAGAGGAAGATCAACACAATAATCCCTTTCAACACTTGAAACCTCAACGCCTAGCAATAAATCACACCTCCAGACACACGGTAAGGCGGAAGTTTATGGCAAGAGCAACTGTAAAATCCCTGGGCCTGATTTTGCTCTCACTTAGAATACAATCAGGAAGTCATTTGGGATTAATTTTTAATGTGACAAGGAACAACGAGAACTTAACAGTTTCCTACGGCACTTAAAAAATATCCACCTTTCTGGCTTGCCTACATTACAGGCCTACAGCAGCACAACTACACCGTGACAGCGGCACCATTGTAATGTCACAGCATGGCCACTGTACACCAGCAACGGAAGGGGTTTTTCACTCAACATAGGTAATCCACACCCTCGAGAAGGAGTAGTTAGGTCGACAGAATAATTCTTCCATTGACCTAGCAGTGTCTATACTAGTCCTTAGGTTGGCTTAACTATCAGGGTGTGAATTTTTCACAGTTCTGAGCAATGTAGCTAAGGTTTAGGTGAAGACCTGGGCTATGGCAAATCAGGAGTAACTCCACTGAAATCCATGGGGTCACACTGAGTAAAAATGGCGAGAGAGCACAATCAAACCCTTTATAAACCATTGACACATGTATCTCCCTAGCAACGACTCTTCCACCTTTCTCCATACAGATCTGCCATTGCCTACTTGATAACAGCTGCATATTCCATCACATGGCAGTATAGTCACGTACATACTAAATTCCTCTGTCAGAAGATATGGCTTTTCAACTTCCCACCTGCCATCTAAGACCTTTCCTCTTTTTTTCTTCTTCAGATTATTGCTGTTGCTGAAGAGAGAAACCGAATTATTATATTATCCTTGCCAAGGTGTTTTTATGCCAAACGCTGCCCTTGGGTCTATGCAGGATTCTGTCCCCATGTCCATAAAGCAGCAGCCATATTAGTAACAAAAGGCCAACTTCTGCCATCCTTACTCAAGCAAAACTCCTATTGAGGTCAAGGAGAATTTTGTCCGATTAAGGACTGATGAATTTGGGCCAGAATTCCCTCCTTCTCCCCTGACCAGCTCAACAGTTGTTTCTGGCCTCACTCTACAGTGGAAGGAGAGGCTGCCTATCTGGGTGTCTCTTTTGGTTCTCATTCTGCACCCATCTCCATGGTTTCTGAGATCCCATTTTCATTTCTGCCCTGCAACCCCTAAGTATTTTCTTCTCTGGCATCTCATGGAGTTGCACCTGCTGACACTATGAAGGAATTTGGCTTTACACCTTAGAGTAATGTAGTAAGATGAGGCCCTGAAACAAACTCTTGTATCAGAGGCCTAGCATGAAGCCTGAGGCCTGAACCAAAGTACTTCCAGGCATTGCTAAACAAAGCTGGGCTGTGAGCCAGAGGCAGGCCCTAATTACAGAAGTTGGCAAGCAAAGGGCTGCTAGAAAGCATGTGTTAATAACATAAATACTAATAAGAGGAACTTGTGCCAAGATGACACCTGGACATCCTGATACGAGGACACTTCACAGAGATAACAAGGAACAGCCAGGTACATCCCAAAGACAGGGTCAAAAGGACAGCATGATGGATAGATCTATTTGTTTGAACCAACATATTCAAAGGGAAGAGATAGCACCTTAATGAGTCACGGGGCTGCACCTCAGTACATCAGGAGGGATGAGTAATCTGTCCTGCACTGTATAAAAATAGGTCTCGGAGTCCACATCTTTGTCTGTCCTAAGGGGCAGTGGAACTCCCGTCAGTGACTGAGCCAGTCCATTGTCAGGGGGCACAAATTCGTAGTATGTCTTGTAGAGTCTACGAGAAACTATAGCTTTACTTCATTTGACAATAAACCTGGCCCAGGTGCCTTCGTACCTTACTAGAGTCTGTGGTCTTTGGGGGTTCTCTCGGGGTCTGCTGTGTCAGCTATCTGCACAGAGCCAGGGCAACACACAGAGGAAACACACACGCAACCAACTGGTAGCATCATCGAACAAGAGCAGAGCACCACACCGGTAGTCTCTGACAACAAGTATAGTTTTGTTTCAGTGCATACATCTGATCTGTTAACAAACAAAGGATACTTCCCCAAAACTGCAACCAAAGAGGCAGAAATGCCATCTTGTGTAAGAAGAGTGCTGGGGCCCTACTGCTTAAGCACAAAAAAGGAAGTGGTGTCATATGATTGAAAGTGAAATACATTCAATATGATTTGCATATTCACCAACAATGCAATGCGCTGTGGAAAACTATTTTGCCTGCCGTGGCATTAGAAAATTAGTACACCATTCCCTTTATAAAAACAGAAATATTAGAAAACTTATTTTCTTTAACTTTTCTCTATGTGTTCACAAATTACATACCTCTGATTATACTATTTTAAGGATAAAATTACTATTATTTCAATTTTTCTTGACTCATTTTTAACTAACTTCTATCAATGACATCTCATCGGCTTGAATATAATGAGATATTATTTCCTTTTAACACCTGCAAATAACTCCAATTCACATTACTGGAAAATCCAGATGTCCAGTAAGATGAAAACGGATCCTTCAATTTGTTCTTTTAGAGTTGCGGTCAAAAAGAATACTCAATAAAGTCAGCAGCCTAGGGCAGTAGTACCAACTTATCTCAAGTGGCACTAACTTTTAAGACTTTACACTGTAAAACATGCTTTATTATGTATATAAAACCAGGCCGTCAAATACTGTCTTATATTGTCTTTTTCCCTTTTTTTTTAAGTTTGTGAATGGGCTGCTGTTAACTTATGTCATGTGTTGTAAACAAAAATGAGTTTACCTATTCCTAACATGTCTGATTATTAAAATGAAAAAGTTTTAAATATCCAACGTGAATCTCATTGTTTATTGCTCCTTATTTACTTTTTTGCATTTTTTCCCCACTGTGGACAACTGAAATCAACTTAGTGCTTTTCACATTGGTTTAAAGTTAGTTTCATTTTCAAAGGCTGCAATACCCCCAGGAGGTTTTCCATTTGATTCAACAAAACTGTTCTCACATGGTTTTAAAAACCAAACAAAATCCATCTCCGATTGTTTTCACAAATTGTACCTTTGGGGCCAAGTGTGGTTAATTATAAGGCTATAAGAGGATGAACAATGCTCATTGCACAGCCTGTCCCAACATCTGGGGAAGGCTCAGTCAGGAAGTAATGGGGGGTTAACTTTTAATGTGACAAGTAGCAATGAGATATTAACCGTTTCTACAGCACTTTAAAAATATCCACCTTTCACTTCAAGTTTCCTTGAACTGGTGTGTGCACCAACAGACAAACACACCTTCATCAACCTCAGGACCTGGTTCTGCAACTATTGAGTCAGGCTGGCCAGCCCCATCCCTGCAGGAGGCTAGCACAGGGTCTACATGCTGTTTAAGCCCCAATTTCTGTGCAGTTTCCCCTAACGAGGCAGGGATCTATGAGGCTCTGATTTTAGAACATAAGAATGGCCATACTGGGTAAGACAAAAGAACCATCTAGCCCGGTATCCTGTCTTGTGACAGCGGCCAATGCCAGGTGCCCAAGAGAGAATGAACAGGACAGGTAATCATCAAGTGATCCATCCCCTGGCACCCACTCTCAGCTTCTAGCAAACAGAAGCTAAGGACACCACTCCTGCCTACGCTGGCTACTAGCCATAGGTGGACCTATCCTCCATGAACTTATATAGTTCTTTTTTGAACCCTGTTATAGACTTGGTCTTCACAACATCCCCTGGCAAGGAGTTCCACAGGTTGATTGTGCATTGTGTGAAGAAATACTTCCTTTTCTTTGCTTTAAACATGCTACCTATCAATTCCATTTGGTGGCCTCTACGTTTTGTGTTATGTTCCTCTTTTTGTTTTATTACAAGTCTTGTGATAGCTTTTCGTAAGACCCTGGCTCCTGGGGTCATGTGATTATGAGAGAATTTCAGTTAACATTTTTTTTAACAAAAGGAAGTTACTAGCTTTCTCAATTGCAGAGTAGAGATTAATAATGGGATCCCCAAAAGCTCAAAAACAAGAAAGCAAATTAAAAGAATCTGATATTTATTGCGGTTTTCAAGCCAATCTCTCTGAATGCTTAGATTTGGCAACGCTGATACCACAGCAACACCGAGGGGATAAAAGCCACCCCCACCTACCACTCCTCCATCCTCCCCCTCCCCGACGTCAGCGGTCCCATGCTGTCATGGCCTTCCACACTCATGGCACTGTGATGAGAGTGAGGGGATGGGAGCTGAATTTGACTTCACGTACTTATGGCTAGAGCCTGTACTCAGTTGTCACTGAGTACCGATAGCAGGAAGTGGCCCTGAACGTAGTCGCTGGTTAGCTTCCCCGGACAGCTCTCTTACTGCAGTCTAACCGAACGCACTGTGACAATGTGCCAAATACCTGCTAGTGATGGGCTGAACCATCCTAAGTCTCTTTCCTGGCTTGCAGCTTTATATCCTGCATGCACAAAAAAAGTCTGACTTTCTCTGAGCCAAGCTGCTTCCTGAACAAACCAGCCCTTATACACATTGCTCTGAACATGCAACAACATTTGCTGCAGTGCCAATTAAGATAAATCAGTCAATCTAACACTGAACTAAAGTCTTGAGCCTGTATTCTTCTTCACACCGAGACACCTTTCTACGGCTCCAGCAGCGGGGAAGACTGGAATTCATCGCACCTTAAGAGTCTTTTATACCCCAGAAGCAGCGTAACGCGGCTGCAGGGATTCACTTGGAGTCAAAAGGGGAAAAAATCCTGGTAATGAGCCCGGATTCCCAAACTATTTTGACCCCCCGCCCTTCTTTGACAATAGCCGAATTCTCTCCCTGTCAGGTGGCTGACTGCCAGTTAGCAACGAGAGATTCTAGAACACATCCCAGCATTGGGTCTCTTTAAAGGAACTGGTGTCAACTGAATTACAAAGACATCACAGTCTAAAAATGACCCCAAACCCTTCTTAGGAGAGGCTTTTATATCTGCCCCAAACTAGCAATTGGTGTTATCAGGCTCCTAAAAATAACCCAGCATTTCCTCAGCCTTTTCTGTTTTTAATGACATTCAACAAAGCAGCTGATGTGACTCCCCCGCTCTTATTTATAGCACCTGGAAGGCAGGGCTCCCCCGGGGGCTCCAGCCTGCAAGGAGGGCTCAGGGAGAGTTGAGGAAACCCAGCACCTTTCAGGAAGAGACCTTCAGCTGTATGTGGGGAAACTTTACAGACCTAAGGATCTGAACTCTCAGCCAGCTAGTCCAGCCACCGGCACAAGTGCAAAACACTCACAAGGGTTTGTCAGGCCAGGCCTTTCGGTGCCAAGAACCAAGGGTGCTTTACATTCCTTTTTCCCAAAGCTGTGAGAAGTGTGATCCCTTAACCAGCAGACTCTGCAATGCCCAGCCAGGCAGCGAGGATGAAGAGGGGCTTGGGACTTTCCAATTTGCTCTCAAGCATCCCTAGAACAGCATCACCTAATGCTTGAATGGAAGCTGCCCACCCACACGGGTGAAACAGACACAAAATCACGATGTTTGAGGTCACTTGATATTTTTTCAGTGAAGCACCACGTCATTTACAAGGGCGGCGTCAAATCACTCTCCATCCTGTCCTCCCTGGGGCAGTCACAGCCACACTGCTCAATAATTACACTGGGTTACATGGCAGAGTCACATCACGGTAGTTTTACTTATCACCAAAACACAACCCAGCTGGCTGCCACAAAATGACTTAGACTGAGCAATGCCTTCAAAGTGAAACTCAAAGATGCAGGTCAAGACTTTGTAAACAAACGGGACTGTTAGTCCACAGCACAGCCATGAGCCAGGAGACCCTGAAATCCTTGGTTCCAAGTTGCAACCCAGTTAGAGAGAAGTATTTTTATGTAATTGATGCAAATTATAACTGCAGACTGGTAGGATGGCAAGACAGGCATCAAAAACATATCTGTGTTCCCTGGCATCTATCAAAGATGCTGATCTAACAGAGCTGGAGACGAAGCTTTTTAAGCCCTGAAAGAAGATTTCAAAAGTCTTAGTTTTGTTGCTGAGCAGTGTCTGTTAAACTGCAGACCACAGACACCTTCTGGTGCAAATGATTCAGCCTCTTGCTATTACATCCGCAGATGGCACCACAGAAGTGTGACAGCAGAGGGGACGCCATTGCATTAAAGCAATTATACAATGAGAAGCTGACTCGACGGAGCTAGATGCAATTGGAGCACAAAGGAGCTTAGCTACCTCAGCAACAAAATCACAATCTTCTTCCAGGGAAAATCAGGACAGCCCCACTGACAGAGAGAGGTGGGTCACGGTCAGAGACATGGCAGGTCTGCAGTACATTTACAAGCTTACACATGTTGCGTAAGGTTTCCCAACCCGGTTACAACACTCCTCTGTACAGATCATGAGGTGAAGCGTCTTCCTGTTAAAGGGTCTGGTCCCACCCCACAGCCTCCGCCAGGCAAAGCAAAGCAAACCATAAAGCTCAGCAATTTTCTACATCAGTGACCCCGTTGGTACCAAAGAAATTCTGTGCTGACCTCTCTTTGCCATGTGAGGAGTCAGGGCTGCCCATGGGGACAGTGCCAAGCTAGGTCAGCAGCAGAGATCTGGAGCTTCTCTGCAGGAAATGAAGCAGTCTCTGGTCACAGTTCTTTTGCACAGTGCTGAGCAAATTGCTCCTGGCTAACATGCACCAAGCTCTGCTGAAAAATACAAGGGCCTTTGTCCCCTTATTACAGCTGGGCCGAGAGGACTGCTTTGGGTTCATACGTCTCTCCTCACCTTCACCTGGAGGCCACGTGCTGGAGCTTGCAAAGGGAAGGTCAGCACAGAGGCATGCTGCATTAGTACTTCCCGGGGTAGCTTGTTTGGCCAGCTAGAGAGAGTGTGAGCATCATGCTTACAGACCCGGGGCAAGAGGTAACACGGGTGGAGGAGGGGGGCGGAGGGGAGGCAGCCAGGAGGTGGTCTCAAGGAATATGTCCGGACAGACAGAGGGTGTGTTTCTCAGTCAAGTTAGCTTAGCACTCCTGAATCCAGCCCAGCATGTCTGAAGCCATGTGATTGTAACCAGCAGTCTGTGTGCGTTTCAAGTCCCTCTCTATGCCAAGCCAAGGAGGCTCGATGGTGTATCATTCAAGATGGTGGCCACCATATGATAGCCTAGGAAGCCCCATAGGGACCAACATGGCTTCAAATACGCTACAGGGCTGTCAGCTGCATTACTCCATTGAAACACAAACTTGTTTTGCCCAGCCAGGCAGGCACAAGGCTCGGCTGTTGGGTGCAGATACAGAGAGTAAGAAAGCTCAGAAAATAACCCCAAGGCAAAGCTGCTCTGTCTCTGCATGGAACCTACCCTTGCCTGTACTGCTATCCAAACCCTATTCAGCTAGAGCCACATCCAGACACCTGAACATGCAGCTTATGGGCACCGGGGTGCGTTCAGCCATGGGAAACCGTCAGAGGGTAAGTGAATGACTGATACATCAAGGGGACAGACTGAGGGATTCCAGGGGTGACAAGGAGTCAGACAAAGAGGCCTGTCCTGTATCCATTTGCAAAATTGAGGGAATTCTTTACATTTCTTTTCAGAAGAAGGTCTTTGGCACACTTTTTCTAAAAAGAAAATAGTATTTTTTTAAATGCCACCAGCCCAGCTGGGGTGTTCCTGGGATTGAGGACAGGAAAGGAGAGCTCCATTTCAAACTTTCCAGGCCAGTACAACAATCTCTCTCCAATGGTCTCCAAATTCAGCACCTGCTGAATTTCTTACAAACACGTTTGTTAATAGAAACATACCCCAATGGCCTTTCTCAGTATCCCTTTTCTTCCAAATCACCCTGGATGGTGAATAAAGTTACAGCATTGTCCATAATTTGCAGAAAAGATTGTTTCACAAAGATTTGAGGGTTTTCAAAATAGTACACTGAGGGAACAAATATCACAAATTCTTTCATATCATCAGTCATGTCAGGGTGCCTCACATTTAAAAACAAACAAACCCAGAAGAGTAATTGTCCATCACCCGCTTTGCAGTAGTAACACACAGACCAAAAAGCTGTTTTCCCTTTGCCATTAATCAATTCCTGCAGTCTGTGTAGACAGCATGTGAAAGACTCATCAGTAACCGTCAACTCACATTTCCTGCTCCAGAACGGAAGCTGGTCATTCGCTAACCCACAGCCCCAGTGGAGGAACTAGACTAGATTAGACTTTCACTTCTTGATGCACAAGTGCCAATCTGTTAACACTGACATTATTTTTCAGCAGATGAGGATCGTTCCTCTGCTAAAGTCAGCCTTTACTACAGCGTCTTCTCCAAACCTTGCACTAAAAACCTTTCGTTTGCGGGTGAGCCCATGACCAAGAGATGTCACGTTTTCTCACTGTGACTTGATGGAGAAATATCGGACATCAGACTCAATTAAACACACCCATTCATTGCAAAAGAGACGGCACCCTGAACAGAGACACCAGTAATCTGAGTAGTAAGAGTGACAGCTGTGAAGAGCACTGGACAAAAGAGGGGAAATAACACAGATCACATACAAATCTAAAAGTAGGCATCAGGTTATGCAATTCCTGCTCACAAAAAACTCGATCAGTCAGCTCTTTACAGTACATCGACTTTCTATCTTTTCTATTGTAACTCCGTAATGCACTGATTTCTGTATGAAATCATTTCTAGGGAACATCTCATAAACCCAGCGCAAACTAAATTTTAAAATAGATCCCAAAGGACCAACTAGATGAAAAATAGGGAAAACATGAGACAAAAGTTAAGCTGAGGAACTGATTGAAAAAGGATGCATTTATATAAATAAAAATAACAACATATAATTAAATATTTTGGACCGACTAACCGCAGCAGCTCAGTCAGTGATGCTCAAGAAAGAACAGGCAAGCGCATGTGTAATACACTCACACTGGTTTTGAAACTTGCAGCCTCTAATTTCAGAAGGGGAACAATTCTGAGAGGATACATAAGCATATAAAAATCACAGACATCACATCTAAGCTTTTGTTCACACAATTTTGTTCACATTGGGAAAGAAAGCGTTTACATTGAATCGAGATCCAGGGAAATCTACCTTTAAACAAGTACACTACGGAAAAGGGAGGAATTTTTACCATTAAATAACCATAACGGAAGGAAAGTATCTCCAGCACCAAACACTTAGAAATAATGAATCAGGTTCGTACTAAGTTTTGGGTTCTTTTTCTTTGCCTTCTGCTTCCTGAGCCATCTTTGGGTCTCTCTAGTCACATTTTCAAACTTTTCACTGCATCCATTAGAGCTAAAAATTTCATTACCAAAAAACCAAACCCACTGCCCCCAAATTGAGATTCTTATCTAATTCCTGACTCCAGGAGCTGGGGCTTGAAGAAAAACATCAATTCTTGTGCGAGTTGGCAACGCCCATTCATCTCTGCAATGCCTGACATACAGCGCCATTCTTCCTACAAAGGGATGATACGTTCTAGAAGAGGAAACTGGGATTCAGACGTAGTGATCCACTTGGAACAGGCATAACTCCATCCTTTATATGCTCCAGGTGTTTTAATGGACCCCTTGAAGCACAGGAAAATTATAAAAGACACAAACACTTTGTCACCTGTGGGTGCGCACACTTTTCACAAAGTGATCGCTCTACAGCTGATCTCTCAGGCCTCATCCCCAAACGAAACCCCCAAAATGCACAACACTTTCAAAAGACAAGCCTGGGAGCTTTAACTGCTAGATGCAAAAATTATGGACTGAACAGAGGTGCTGCATTTTTGGCTGATTACAACAATCTGTAACTCACTAAAAGCCCCTCTTTGTGTCCTCTGACTGCAGAGGTGTTAATGGGCACTGTACCTTGAATGGTCCCTTACAATATATGCTAACTCCTTATGCTCAGCACTGGTCCACCTTGCATTTTGCTGTGATGCTGGGAGTCCCTCACCCGGATCTGAAGAAGAGCTCTGTGTGGTTCAAAGCTTATCTCCCTCACCAGCAGAAACCGGTCCAGTAAAAGAGATCACCTCCCTCACCTTGTCCCATTGTCATTTAACAACATTTATTGACACCAAAGGATCCTACGGACATGAAACAAGCATCCCCACAGCTGTACAGAGGCAGGGCTCCCAAGCAATGACCACTGTGGCCAGCTATAAAATGTGGGTGCACCCTGTTTTTCGGTCCTGTCCCATCTGCCCCCAAATCTGCAGAGAGGCCAGAGTGCAGGCTCCCCAAGATTGGGACAATGTGGAGCAGAGCTAGGGGCTCGGATTTATACACAGCGCCCCAGGGCCCTGCCCAGGGTCCTTACAGAGATGGCGTGTCCTGGGCAGTGGTCTACAGAGGGGTGGCAAAGGGAAGTGCAAGGGACTGCAGGCAGCTTGGAACTCAGGCACGCGTTAATTTCGCGTTTGCAGCAGCCACGTGTGATCCCTCTGGTGGCCTGTCCACGTGACCGCAAAACTTGGCTCTGGGAACCGGACGTTCTGCTGCCTAAAGTGCGGGAAGGTGTGTCTCTCCTCTGTCACCATGGATGGGGGGGCTCTCCCCACCAAGCACCATACAAACCAAGTCCTCCCGTGGGTGGGGCCCAGGAACATGGCACATAGTCCCCTCTGTTCCAGATCTTACATCATGCCCAACACTATGGAATCTCATCTGGGCACCTCTTCGCTATCTGCAGGACTTCTCCCAAGGCTTTGAACACAAAAACTCCCCCTGCCTAGGGTTCAGGTAGCAGGATCCCCCCCACACAGTCCATTTCTCCCACCCCAAACTGTCACCACTCATGGCCTTCTTCTTTCATACCAGCGCCTGGTCCCGATAGGGCGTACAGCCCTACTGCCCACACGTCACACCCTGTAACCCTACCCCGCCTGCCTTGCCGCTGCAGAGCCTACAGGGAGCAGAGGGCTAAGCCAGGACTTTCCAGGGGCATGCCAGGTTCAAGTGCCCAGGGCTGCGGGAGACCAGCTGGCTAATACAGCCACCGCACCCCAGGCTTGCACGCAGCTCTGTTGTTCTGCCCAGGCCTGGACTGGAACGAGAAGCAGAGTAAACACAACAGCTTTCCTGTTCTCCTCCAAGGGTTCCTGTTGGACAGTGCAAGCAGGGGCACGGCCAGCGTCAGCTGGAGCCTCCAGGGGGATGGAAAGTCCCTGTTTTGGGGTGGGGGGGCGGTTTCAAAGAATTTGCCCAATGACAATGAATCTCAGTTTCCATTTGAAAATACAGGCTTAGATTCTGGCCTCTGCAGCAGCACCATCCCCAGTGGGATCATTGCTGGTGCAAAAGCAGCTGTAACTGTGCCCCCATGTCCTGCCCTGCCGTGATATCAGCATCTGCCCCCCCTCCCAGGTGATTCCCGCCAGCGTAAGCTGTCTGTGCAGGACATGGGGTTGAGAACAGAGCGGGCACACGCTGACCAGGAGGAGGAGATCATGCTTCTGATACCGGAGTCCACTTGGAAATCCTTTCCACGGAGCCACTCCTAAAACACCTTTTACAAGTTCAGAGGTGTGGGGGATTGGGGCATTTTCAGCCCAGCCTGACCCATCCAGCTGCCTCTTTTCCAGCACATGCATAGAGGCACAGGCCAGCCAGGATGTGGCCCCCAGCACGTGGCCAGAAGTTGCATTTGTTTCACAAAGGAAGCTTTACACCAGCAACACGCGAGCATACGTCCAGAGCAGGGCTGTGCAGGAACTCCCTGGCCGACTCGCACTGAAAAGCAGCCCACAAAGCACCAGGCAGCGGAGCCCTGCTCAGAGCCACACCCCAGAGGGGCTTCTAGAAACTGGATCTTTTCCATTCCATTAACCACAGGGCTGACCTCTCTAACTGTACAGAATTACACAGCGGGGGCTTGCTGGAGTCCACGTGGAGCGGGGTGAGGACTAGTTTAGGTCAGTGCAGAGACTGTGAGATGTCTTTATGGTGCACACAGGAAACTGGCACTGCAGTTTCTAAGGCGTGGGGCCTTTGAGCTAAGGCCAAGCCGCAGTCTTTTCTGGGAGTCGTTTTTTACAAGCACGTCTTTCCTGCAGCGAGTCTGCTCAGAGTGCCAGAGATCCCTGCAGCACCCTGCAGGACTCAGGGTTGCATCCGTTGATCTCTCCCGACCCCCGGCTCCCTGAGCTTGGCATTGTTCCAGGGACACAGAGCAGACCAAACCGGACGGCTTGCTGGGCATTCGCTGTGCCCCAGGGGAGTCTGTGGATGGCAAAGCCCCCCCGTTTAAGAGCCACAGTATGTCACTTTGAACCACACACTGCTTGTGACCACAGGCTGCCTGCACATCCTCTGTCTTGCAACAGAAGCCCTGTGCCACGGCACATGGGGAAGTGATTTTTCCTGGCTTGTCAGTTTGGGTTCAGCCACATTTTAGATCCAACTTTTGCCCCATAACAACAGCCATACTGAGTCCAACTAGCCCAGTATCCTGTCTTCCACAGTGGTCAATGCCAGGTGCCCCACAGGGAATGAACAGAGCAGGGAATCAAGTGATCCATCCCCTGTCACCCATTCCAACCTTCTGGCAAACAGAAGCTAGGGACACCATTCCTGCCCATCCTGGCTAACAGCCATTGAGGGACCTGTCCTCCTTGAACTTATCTAGTTCTTTCTTGAACCCTGTTCTAGTCTTGGCCTTCACAACATCCTCTGGCAAAGAATTCCACAGAGTTGGCTGTGCGCTGTGTGAAGAAATACTTTCTTTTGTTTGTTTTAAACCTGCCGCCTATTCATTTCATTTGGTGACCCCTAGTTCTTGTTAGGAGGAGGAGTAAACAACACTTCCTTATCTACTTTCTCCACACCACTCGTGATTTTATAGACCTCAATCATATCCCTCCTTAGTCGTCTCTTTTCCAAGATGAAAAGTCCTAGTTTTGGTAATCTCTCCTCAGACAGATTAAAGTTTAAAAATACTGCTTCCCGAAAGGGGCAGCAGTGGCCAGACACTAGCTGAGATCAATCCCAAGCAGCCACTTGAAATCCGTTTGGGGAAGATCAGAGCCATAGTTTGAGCCCAAAGCTCATGCACAGAAAGGTGTAACAACTGTTAAATGTTGAAGCTGTGTGATTTTTTTAGGAAGGAGGGAGTGGTAGATAGGCTGGAGGGGAGGAATAGGCTACAGAGGGACCTAGGCAGATTAGAGGACTGGGCCAAAAGAAATCTGATGAAGTTCAACTCATGATTTCCGCACTCACTTGTTCTCCCACACCTAGCAGTGTGTGCGTGCTGCACCCAGCCCAATGCGCCCCTGGTCCCACACAGGATCACTGGACACTGCAGCATCACACATAATAATGGCCATTAGGCACCAATCACTTGGGCGTCCTCCACTCTTGGACACAATGTCTGTCTCCCATGGAACTCAATATTACTATCCCAGGGTAGAACCTGGCCCTAAGCTAAACCAAACGTGGCTTGTATACGTCAAAGCCGGAGAGGCAGATCCTGAGCTGGTGAAGCTCTGAGCATCTCCACTGAGCTGAGTGGAGTTACAGCTATTTCCAGTTAAGAGGAATGGAAACAAAACACTGGTTTGATTTTCTCCGCTAGAAATAGTGGGGCCAGGATTAGAAATTGGCAGATGACGACATGTTTCCATTGGACACATGGATCTCCGTCAGGGCTGATTTTTCAATCTATTTTTGTACACAGACGCACGCTGTATGGGGGAAATCATCATCAGTACGACTACTGCTACTTTGCACTCAGGGAAGCTGTTCCATCCCAGGAGCCCAAAGAGCTTTACAGACATTGATGCTTCATCATTTATTGATGTGTTTGGAATTTACATTTAGCATTCAGCTCCAAAGCACCAGGGCTCCAGACATCATCAGACGATCAATGACACATTGCCCCTCCGCTTGCTAACAGAAAAAACCCATTTCTCTGTCAAGGAGCTGTTCAGACGCTTGGCCAAACACAGGGCCGGAAGCTCTCCAAACTAGCTGGCCACCTCTGGGAGGCAGGAGAAAGGATAGAGATCTACCTGGCCATTGTGCAAACAGAAACATTGCGTGGTTAAGTGACTTCCCAAGGTTATACACAAGACAGCAGCAGAAGCCAGGAAACACACACACACACACACACACGGGTTGCCTCAACAACATGCTTAACATCCATGAAACGGCAGCACAAAAGTAAGATCTCACAGAAGGTAGAGCAATTTACCCAGCTTCAGGAAGCTGCTCCTGCCAGCTACTTCTTGGCCTGCCCAGCCTGGTCTGTGGGCTAAATTAATTCAGGAGCAGACTGAATACCAGTTGTTCCTTTCTTTTCCATTCCTACTGCAGCACTTGTGAACAACCTTTCAGGGGCTGGATTGCGAAAAGCATTCACGAAATCCCAGTCCAAACAAACAACACCAAAAACGTTCAAGCTGCCAAATGAAGCACTTGGAGTCAGAAAACGATTGAGTGTAGGGTGTCCACTCACCCTTCGGGCAAATGCATTGCACTGCAGGAGGAGGTGCACAGGATGGGCAGTAAACAAGGCAGGGTTGTGTAGGGAACTGGTCTGGACACGAGTACCCATGCCTCAGTTACCCACTCTTGTTAATAGGAGCTCGGTCGAGCCCTGCGGTGGGATGTTCTCCCCACACCAGCTCCAATGGAAAGGGTCACGAACTTTATTGACCGCACTTGGGGCAGACTAAGACCTAACCAATGGGCATTAGCTGAAGATGAAGTCCGGCGGGGCAGGAGCAGGTGGACTTGTATAACACCTGGAAGTTGAGGGCAGAAAGAGGCTGCAGGGAGTGACCCGGCTTTCACCTCTGAGCATGAACAGGTGAGGAGGAGGAAGCCCAAGGAAAGAGCAGCCAGTGTTGACATTTTGCAGACTTGACGGCTGCTGACAGGGTCCCGGGGCTGGAACCTGGAGCAGAGGACAGGCCTGGGTTTCCCTAGCAGCCCCTGTGAAAGCAGCACCGAGTGGAATGACTGAAGACTGCCTGAGGCGGCACACGGGTAGATTGTCCGATGGGACTCGGCTCCCCCAGAAAGGGAAATCTACAGTGACCCGGCTGGAGGGCAGTGTCCCGGAGAGAGAGCACCCCAGGGCCTGGAGAGTGAGAACGCTGCCGGGCCAGTGAGCAATGGAAGGGGGCACTAGTCTGGATAAGTGCTGATCCCCAGACCCCGGCATGAGGAGGTGCCACAGCGGGGAGTGAATCCTGTGGCAGGCCCATAATGTGAGGGACAATCCGTCCTCATCCCCTGAACGGAGACGCGTGGGAAATACAGAGAAGCACAAATAACTGCAGTTTGTTGACCTGAGAGCCTGGCTCTGGGTTTGGTTCCCCCTATCCCTCCGCCTAGGTTTGGTCTCTCAGACCCGTCTGCAGCTCTTCCCTCTCCCCTGTACAATGCAGCCCCTCTCTCCTCTCCTCTCCTCTCCGGGCTCTTTCTTATCTGCCTCTTCCTCCACCTGACCCCCTATTCTCTCCTGTGTCCCCCTGTCCCTTCCCTCTAGCTCCCCTGCCATCTGCAGTGCATCGCCCTTGCCCTCCTCTCCCCGCTGTCTCTCGCATGCCAGCCCACCTCCTTCCCGCTCTTGCCACTGATCTCTCTTCCCCACGGAGCTCTACCCCACCCTGTCCTCACCCCATTAAGCCTGTGTCCCCCTCCCGTTACCAAGATTCACTTGTCCTTTTAACTCCACCTCCCCAAGCGCGGCTGCTGCCGGGGCTGTGGGTTCAGAGCCCCCGTTATTATCCCCTTCCACGCCCACCGAGTCCCTCGCAGCCTTGCCGCTGAAGTGCTTTGCTAGCCTTCCTCATGCGTCATCTCTCCTTACAGGCCATGTTTAAAGCCCACCTAGAATTAGGAGCCCATCGCTGCAGAGCAAGCCATGGCAGTGGCAAGGAAAGAGGCTGGCCACTCTAGGCCATTTTGCAGAGGCTCAGGGGTCTTTGCCACCCCTGGGCCTCTGCAAAATGCCATTCTCTGCACACACCACAGGAAGGTCCACGTGGCACCTTGTAGCAGCTGTGGTTCCTCGGTGACAACTGTAACTGGACGTTTTAATTAAAACCAAATCGCAAAGCTCCCCAGAAGTAAACAGTCCCACCAGAACAGCCGCCCCAAACAGGAAATATCCCCAGTGCCGCGAGGAACCGGTGACCCGCCCCGCTGTGCATTGTCAGCAGCACAGCTCTGGCCAGGCGCGCGTCCCCATCCGGTTCCAATGCCCTTCTCGTGGCGGGGATGACGAAAAGGGTTTGGAAGCAGGATGCCAGGGCTTGAGGAGCTGTGCTACAATACGCGCTGGTGGTGCTGCTCCTGCTGCCAGCTTATTCCAAGTCCAGACAGTTCCCCAGGCTACAACGTCTCTGCTTATCGGGAACGTGCAAACGCCACGTTCTCCCCAGTGGAATGACAGATGGACCCAGCAGCAAATTACAGCTCAGCTGCACAGACCAGAGCACAGGGGGGTGGAGCCAAGGCCTCACTCATCCACCCCCCCCCCACCTGCTGCACCTGCCTCCCCAGCACACCTGCCCTAGGGTGGACAGCAAGTTCTCCTGTAGGCCTATAGCCCAGTCGCAGTCTTGCCCTGAACCTGTCTGGGTCAAATCCCTGCAAAGCACATACAACCGGCACTCGTTCAGAGCCGCACCGTCAGCTCTTCTGCTCAACTCCGCTTGCTCTATGGTGATCTCAGCCTCCCAAAGCCTCCACCCCGACCCCCCACGTTGGTCTGTCTGTGAGCTCCCGGGGCACTGACTGCCCTCTGCTCCGTGTCTGGAGAGCATTTAGCACAGAGGGGCCTTGATCTTTCATTAAGGGCCTTGGCACGACCATCTTACCCTTGAGAGCAGCTCCCCGAGACAATACAGGAACTCCTCACTTACCGTCGTCCTGGTTAACGTTGTTACATTGCTGATCAGTTAGGGAACATGCTCGTTTAAAGTTGTGCAATGCTCCCTTCTAACGTTGTTTGGCAGCTGCCTGCTTTGTCCACTACTTGCAGGAAGAGCAGCCTGTTGGAGCTAGCTGGTGGGTGGTTGGAACCAGGGTGGACTGGCAGCCCCCCTATCAGCTCCCCGCTCCAGAGGGTGCAGGGCCAGCTTGGTCTAAACCCGTTTTGTAATCCCCTGACAAAGTGACAGAGCTCAGGCCAAAAGGAGAGAGCCTTGTTGGAAACTAATCAAGCCAGTTCCACACAGAGGGGCTGGAGTCCCCGGCTGAGCTAAGAAAATCGTGTCTGCAACTGGAGAGCAAATGGCCTTACCCTGGGCTGGGTTTTCTGCTATTTAATCCCCATCTCTGTCCCAAGCTACACGAGTAGCTGTGCATGTCGCAGCACTTCCTGACGGTGAACAAAGAGCCAGATTCTCCTGACCGGCCCCCTGTGCTGGCAAAGGGAGCAGTAAATTGCGCCCGCTTTGCCTGGGGTAAATGATTCCTGAGGTAGCAGGAAGTGGAGAATTGGACCCAAACTGGTCACTGATCACTTCCATTTTAAACCATCCCTTCACAGGCACCTCACTGCAAAAGCGGCGAGTTCTATGGGTCCGTGGTGCCTGGGCACCAGGAATATTCCTGCACCCCAGATCCCCTTCTCCCCTCAAACTCTCTCCCAGAGCCCAACCTCTCACCCATCCTGCACCCCAATCCCCTACACCAGCCCAGAGGCTACACCCCAGACCTCCTCCCCCAACCCCAACCTCCCTCCCAGAGCCTTAGGCGGGTGGGGGGGAGTTTAGAGGGGGGAGTTTGGGGAGCGGGATCTGGGCACCACCAAAATTTCTAGAAACCTGCCACCCCTGCCTCATTGTTCAGCTGATCCCAACCTTCTCCAAGAAATTCAGTCCTTCTGAATAAAGCAGCAGCGCGCTCCTCCCCTAAGCGGGGGTGGGGTCTTATCCAATTCCCAGGAAAGCCAACGGGAACCTTTGCCCCCCACCCCGCATTGGGTTGAGAGGACCTGAATGCTGGAAATCACAAGAGGCCCAGTAGCTGTTCGCTCCTGCCCGGGGTTCTGGCCACAGCATGTCAAAGATTTGCTCTCACTTGGGCTTTGCTTTTGTTCCCTTTGTTCAGGAGCAGAGCACCAGGGTTTATGGGCTGGACTGGATGGATCAGCCCGCGTGGTCTGGGGCTGGTTCCAGGGAGGATGAGGGAGAGGTGCCAGAAGCAGCTGGAGCCTGAGTATCGTGAGAGCACTCCGCTCTCTGCAACAGCTGCCCTGGAAGAGAGAGAATATTTTTGCCTCTGCAGTGGCTCCCCCGAGAAGCCCCCAGAGCTCTGATATTGAATCATCGCTAGAGCAGCAAGAAATGAACAGGGTCAGAGACAAAGCTATTTCCCCTGGCATCAGGCGAAGAGTCAGTGAGGGTGAGAAAGGGGCGGGCATGAACAGACTAAACACCATGAGAGAAACAGCAGGAGCCGGGGAGTGCTGTGCGGACCAGCCTGAGCTGTGAGCAAGGCCCCCGGAGGAGAGAGTATTTTTAAGGATTGGTATTTTTAAGGCCATGAGAGAACGAAGCCAGAGCGGAGCGAGAGGGAGGGGGCTGTAGGGAGACAGAGAGCTGCCAGCATTTCTGAAAAGGCAGCAGGAAGGCGTGTGCGTTTGCTCCAGTGCTCTGCAGAGAATGGGAACAAGGAGACGGATTAACCGAGGGATTTGAAAACACTTGCACTTGAGAGCTGGTCGCTGTCCAGATGGTTTATCGGACTGGGATCGCACTCCCCAGCCACGGAGATTCTCAGAGATTCTCACCATTTTGCCAATAATAATACTAACGATGAGTTAATTTCACAACCCTGCTAGAGATAATGGCAGCGTGTTAGTCTTTAAAGGAAACACTGGAAAAGTGACCACGGCTTATCTTAGAAGAGAGCAGGTGAGGGCTGAACACCCTCCATCCTGGGGGGAATTCTACCCTGACCCCACTTTCTTTAACGGGCTGGACCAACACCCCAGATCCAAATATCTCCCTGGCAGTTGGGTGCCTCCCATCCAGAAGGGAATGTGGAACCTGAGCCCATTTCTCATCCGCGCACGGTACAGTCCCCAGCATTGGCCAGAAGCGAGGGGAAGAGTCGGCCCTTTAGCCTCTTCCTTCAACTAACAGTACGAGTCTGTTTAGCCCCTGTCCCTAGCAATTCACCGCTGTGCTCCCCGCTGCCGGGGTCGGTGTTCTATCGCCTTTCATACACATTCAAAACACGGCCCGCAGCAATGTTCACATCTCATCCTGGGTGGGAAAACATGATGGGACATGGATGTGCGTGGGTGGGAAGGGCCCATACCCTCTTCCCGCCTGTCCGTAGGTGCAAGAGAACCACAGCCACCCAGAAGCCTTCTCTCTACGGGTCCGTCTATACTACCCACCCCTCCGGCGCGTAGCGTTCGGTGTATCAGGATCGATTTATCGCGTCTCGTCAGGACGCTATAAATCGATCCCCGAACGCGCTCCTGTCGACTCCGCAAGAGAAGTAAGCGGATCGACGGGGGAACTGCCACAGTCGACTCGCCGCCGTGGGGACGGCCAGGTAAGTCGAACTTAGATACTTTGACTTCAGCTACATGAATAGATCGAACCCCTCCCTAGCGTAGCCCAGGCCTAAGAAGCGGTGATGAGACCCTCAGGCCAGGCTCAGTGCTCCGGCTGTTCCCTTGGATGCAGCCGGGGCTAAGCTGCCGAAGTGCCTGTCTAGTAAACAGGCTGGGTGCCTTTAGGTGTCTCTGGGGTACAATCGGTCCACACACCCGGCTACTCACCGAAAGGCCGGTGTTCGAGCCCCCCTGGAGACACTGCTCAGGCTGTCCGCCTCGACCCCGGGTCTCTGGGGTGCAGCCAGGCAGCAGCTGGGTGTTCAGCTGTAACCAAAAGGCAGCCGGGGGCGCTGCTTGGGGTTCTCTGCTCGGTGTCCCCTTCCGGACCCCTGATTTTGAACCTGTCGCCCTCATTCCTGACCCTGTTTTCTCACTGGTCGCCCCCCACGGTTGCTTGAGTCTCAGGTCTGGTAGCTGTGGGAGGGGGCTTCGGAGGTGGGCAGGCCCGTGCCAGAACTCAATGAGTGAACGCAGCCAGCAGAGGGCAGGAAGGCCCCTGCTCCCAGCCCAGGTACACCCCCTCACATCTGGGCTCACTGGGGTGGGATCTCGGCTCCCGGGGCAGAGAGGTTTCCTGTCTGGGGGGCAAGCTGAAAAGCGTGCTAGTGAGGGAGAAGATTTAGCACCTTTGGAGAACCGGCCCCGGCTTCCCAAACCACCACCAAGGGCCCATTCACCGGGTCCATCACGGCCTACTGCCGGCCTGGGGCTGGAACCTCTCGCCATAGCAGAGCAGGGTCTCGATTCCACACGCAGGGCAGAGCTGGGAGGGGGCCCAGCCCCGGAAGGGAGCAGGGGTCCGGGGAAGGTGGTGGCAGCAGCAGGGAGGCTGGGGTGGTGAGATGCTGTTTCGAGGTGGGACACAAGCTGGACGGCACTAGGGGGATGCGATGTTACCAGCGCTAGCTCCTGCCCCTGCACCGCCCCTGCGGTCCTTCTGCCCCCACGCGGCTCAGACTGGCGGGGGGGAGGGGGTCAGCCACACTGCCCCTCGGTGCCATGTGAATCACCTGATAGCACAGCCGGGCACGTGAGTAATGTTGAGCGGTTCTCCGATACCCTCACTCACCGCGGCCCAGAGCCGGAACAGCCTGTGATTCACTTTCGGTGTGTTTCTGAGGCCAGGTCTGTGAGTGGCCTGAGCCTGCGAGTGACGCCAGGGAAGTCAGTCGGACCCCCACAGGAGCAAGGCGTTACCCAGAGTGAGTAAAGGTGGCGAAATCTGCCCCCCCCCACCATTATTCTGATGTGTAGGGGTGGGTGAAATCCTAGCCACGCGGATGTGGCTGGCGAAACTTCCCTTGATTTCAATAGGCCCACGATTTTCCCCGTTGTCAGTAATGCACCTGCTTGCTGTCAATGTTATACCTATGTCGTGACTGCTCCAGACAGTAAATCCACATTCGCTCGTCTGTCTGGATCAGCTTGGCACATCACCAGCACTGTCTAAGTTCACAGTGGGGTTAGTTTATTACAACAAGGCTTTACGCAGAGTGGCTCTCTCCTGTACCGTAGAAGGAGCGTACATCCTGCAGCCAATCATACAGATTACACTGACAGACGCGCAAAGAAAAAATCAAATGTTTTTCACCTCTAGTTAAAGCCTCTCTAACACCATCCTTAGGGACCGTTTTTGTCTCCTACGTTGTTTCCATTGGAAACTGAAGCCACATGTACAAACGGAGCCCAGAAAATGACCTTCCTTTGGCCTTCTGCCAGTTCTCTAATAGCTAGGTGTCAGGGAGCACATCTCAGGTATCTGTATAACAGTGGAGAGAGGAGAGGCATGATTTAATACGGCAAAAACCCACGCAGCCCTCTGCCAGCAGAGATTTTCACAAACGCAGGTGTGGGCAGACGTGTGGGCGTGACCACCCCGGCGTGCTCAGGTAACGCGCTGCACCGTAGACTGACGATGAGGCTGGCTGAGGTTTCTGAACATGTTGGTGCAGCTGCTGGTTTTCAGCCAAGATACTGTATCACACCCATGACCTATTTATTTGATAAATCTTTAAGGTAACATTCTGTGTCCTCAATTCATTCCATGCTAGAACGGTGTAAGGAGGAGTACCACCGTCAGAGTTAAAGTTGCCACCAGAGGACTACTTTTGGCAACACTGTCAGGGAAACAGTTTGTCTATATTTGCCCAAATTCCTATTTTCCTGATCTAAACACTTCCATATACTTTACTTCTCCCTCACCACGTGGGGCAGCACCTTTGGAAGACACTAAATGTGCCTCAGGAGCAACTGTCTACTCCCCATCCCCGCAGTGACGTAACAGCAGAAGCTGTGCTCCTTTAGAATACATTAGTGTTCACAAGGGGAATGAGATGCAGGAACTTTGTGGTATGGTGCTGAAATCACGATGGTCTCCCTTTCGCAAAGAGAAAGCCATTACCTGGGGGTAGCTGATTTGCTTTCCTAGGACACAGCTCTGTCACTTTGCTGCCTGTGCCACCGGATACTGCATTTTGGATCCTATTCCAACTGGGGACTTTTACATTATTAAACTAAGTGGGGGGCTCTTTGCAATGGCCAGCAATAATCCCGCAGTGAAGCCAAGAAGGGAGGAGATGCACACAGAGGCCACTGCCACCATCAGCAAGAACCTGTCTGCAAACTGTGCTTGGCAAGCCTGATCCATGTCTCCCTGCACCGCTCCATAACTCCTACAGCAGAAGTACCCAGATTCTACCCTGTGCTCCCTCCGCTGTTTGCGGGTTTTCTGGTGTGCTCTTCTTCACAGCACTGAGCAGGGCTGGGCCATGTGGGTCTCTCCTTCCCTGTTGGCTGGGGGATTCTCTCATTAATGGTAAGTTACATCCTGAGAGACCCTAGACACTATGATACTAGCACGTACGATGTGTAGGACAGACAAGCTCTCCAGAACAATCCTTGTCCCTTTTCATTGCACACAGGCTCAGATTCTGCAATTCCTCCCTTCACCTCACCGGGCGGTGCTCTTGCTTTACAGCCTGGGTAGGAAGCTGCAGTTCAGAAGGCAGCATGTTACTTTTTGGTCCCCCAAGATTTATTTCCCGACCAAACATTTGGTTAAGAGGGGTTTGAACTACTGAGCACTTAGCTCTGGCACCACTGTTCTCTAAGCGGCACGCTCTGCCAGAACACGCCATTTCTACCACAGCCCAACCACTAAATAAACACAGCAAGAGCATGAAAAGAGGGACATTGCTGATAAGTTCTCCCGCCAAGACTCCGGCCGCTCACTTACAGCCAGGCAAACACAGGGAACGTTACAACCTTTAACGTTCCCTATCTCACCCTACAGCCACGGGGAAAACCTCTAGCCAGCAGAAAGAATCAGGGCTCCCCTATGTCTTCACTGTCCAAAGGAGTCAGGGATCTTTGGGTTTTGTTCGGAAGGATTCCAGCTCGCCCCTGGGGGGTTTCCCCAGGCTCCTTTTCTCACTCCTTCCCTGATGGCTGTTCTCCTCTGCAAGACACAGAGAAGCCAGAGTTATGGAAGGGGAGATGCAGCGTCCACATGCTGGCTAAGGCTTAGAGGAGGCGAAATGGCGGGGCTGAGAGTTCTGCTCTGTCCTGTCCTAGCCAGCATGATTCTGAATGTCCCAGGCTGTGTTGCGGGCAGCTCATGCCCCGCTAGAGACGGGATCATAACCCCTCTCACAGCACCAGCAGAAATAACTGGGCTGGCCTTATCCTAGTGTCTAGTAGTCAAAAGGGCAAAATCTCCCACCTGCCTCGCCCAATCCTGAACGGCTACCACATTGCGCTGGTGAGAGCCCAGGACTGGAGGAGCAGAAATCCTGAACTCAAGACCACATCCTGCTACAGCAGAGCTGGGGGGGAAGCTGCTATTACTAGTGCAGAACTTCGCTTCTCCCTTTCACAGGCCTGGAGTGAAATCCCAACCCCACTGAAGGCAATAACACAACACCCACTGGCTTCTCTACGGCTGGATTTCCCCCCTGGTTCACATACAACACTCATTCAAACTCTCCCCATATGAGCCAGGCTCCACTGGAAAAGAGAAAATGCAAACAATACCACCTTAAAATCCAATGATGCAAGAACGCCCCAGGTGCGGTTTAACCAACACAAGACACACACAGAGATTAGCCTATACAGGGGTATAGTTCTCAGCAGTCCCTGTCAAGCTGGAGTCATGTCGTCTTTTGAGCAGTGTTATTCCACAATAAAACCAGACCGTTTCCCTGCTGCTAAAAGCTCGGTATGTCAGAACAGCCATAGTGGGCCATTTCTGGGTCAGACCAATGATCCATCTAGCCCAGTAGCCTGTCTTCCACCAAGTGCTCTGTAACCCTCAGCAAGATCTTTGCTTTGAAGCCTATTTGCAGAAGCTATGTCACAAAGAAACATTCACCAAGTGCTGGAGGCGAAGGAGGCTCTCCCAGATGTACCCACAGCTAGCTTCTCCAGGGGGATCAATTGAACTCTAAGGCACAGTGTCTTTTCTACTCTGGGGTGTTATCAATGCTCACTGGAAAGACGCCCCTCAGCTTCTGTGGAGAATGGGCCAAGTCCTGATGTATGACTGTCCTTTATGGGATCATACGGTGGCTAAGTGCTAAGACCGATCTGAAGATGCTCAGATGTTGCTTAGACCAGCGAGAGAGAGCAGAGAGTCTGAGACTGGCTTTCTGTTCATCAGCCCTTGAGTAATTCTCCCAGCAGTTGGTGGAAGAGGCATCCCTTCAGCTGCTCTGTGCTGTGTGGAGTATCGAATGCAGCTTAACTCTCACTTCCCACCTTCTAACTGCACGGCTCTGGATGGCTGATGGCGCGGGGAATGGGACGTGGATCTTTGCACACCGCGCTCACTAGTCTGAATCTGCATCAAAAAGGTGCATCCAAAGGTCTGAAAGGTGCATTCAGAGCATCCAAAAAGGTTTGTGACAGGAGGTCTCAGGCCAGGTCCTACGGGCAGGGGTCAACATCACTAGCTCCCCCACCTCCCTGGCACTCGGGCTTATGGCCTCAGACAGGCCTGGGATTATAGAGCCATTGAGGTGCCCAATCAGCCCTGGGTTTGCCGAGAGAGGCGCGGTCGGGGGCACTGCCCTGGCCCGTGCTGTCTCTACTCTGCGCCGAGAGAGCAGCTCTCAGGACCCGCAAGCTGTCCTAGCCCTCAGGCTCGCTGTGCGTCTCTTGTGCCTGAGCTCACACTGCAGATCCCGCCACTCTCCTTGGAAAGCGACTCCAACGGTCAGGGCTGGAGGCGGCCAGGGAAGTGCGTTCACACCATTCCCAGCAGGCACAGCGTGGGCCACGCAGCTCCACACGGTGCTTTGCTTTTACACGAGGCCCTGGTGTCAGCACGCACGGGAGAGGTCATGGCTCCTGCCTGGGAGACGGTTCCCCTGCCCGCTCAGCATCTCCTCACCCCCAAGGCCCCGCAGCTTCCCCTCCCCATTCCTCCCGGCCACTTCGCTCTGGGCAGCCTGGGGAGATGTGGAGGAGAGCGGAAGAGTCTCTTCCCTGGCGTGACCAGCCAGAAGCAGAGCGCCAAGTCCCGGGGGAAGGGGGCTTCAGCATACGGGACTGGCCCAAGTTCACACTGGGACTCTGGATCCAACTGCCGGCCTAGTGTGAGAGCATCAGGCCCCCCTCCAGGAGAGCCAACGTCCAGCCTTGACTCTGCTGATCCCTGGCTGCTCAGCTCTCAGGAGCGGGGCTCTCTGCACAGGCAGCAGGTCCAAGCCCTGTGGAATCGAAGAGCCTGTTCCCCCAGCTCTTGGCTGTGAACACTCAAACCAGTTCCGAAGATGCACTAATGGGATCTGGGGCACGTGTGTGTGAAAGAGAGAGAGAGAGGGGTGAGCCGGGGGAGAGCGTGTATGTGAGTGCGAGCCAAGGGGGAAGCAAACAAAGAACATGCCAGATGGACGCTGAACATCGTTTCTGGCTCAGTCACTTGGGTTTTTTCCCATCTCATCTCTGATCTATTGTCTGCTTTGCTTGCAAATCTCTGAGTGCAGGGACCGTGTCCTTACCGGGCTGCCAGGTACCTAGCAGACTATCGACAGAGATCATCACAGTTTTAATGAGAAAAGTCCCATCTGCTTTAATAAAGCATTTGTACGTCTGAATTGTTCCTGAAAACCAGTGAGCAAAACAAATGGGAGCCTGCTAAGAAACCCAGATAGCACATGATGCTGGAATCGCTGGGTGAAATTCTCTGGCCCGCGTTCGGCAGGAAGCTAGGCTAGATTATTACACTGCTTCCTTCTGGCCTTAAAATCTCGGAGTCTGTGAAGATATTGTTACCTTAAGAGATCTGATTCTTGGCCGCTTTGTTTTTAAAAGATTTGTCTGGAATTCTTCCTTTATTCCCCAGATGTGTGTCAGGTTCAGAGTCACAGAAACAATCTGCACTGAGAAGTGCCTGCCCAAACTGTACTTGTATTGGTGTGCGTACGATCAACTAACACGCTGTCAAGTTCAAGGTCAAACCGACTTGTCTCTTAATATCATTCAAAGAGGAACAGGGCAGCAGATCAAACTAAGGCGCAGTGAAGCTTGGATCTGACACTAATGTCAAATGCTGGATCCCCCACAGCCCTGCAGTTAATGTTCAGTCCCTAGCCTAGGAACTCAGTAGGGTACAGAGTTCACGACACGCTCCCTGCCAGTAGCCGGCCTGGCTGGGGAAGCTAATGATCCACCCAGAGGACCAAATTAGATGATGGATCCTGGTGACATGCCATGTGAATACAACAGTGAACTAAAAAACGAATACAACAGCAATATCCAGAGTACAGGGCTGCCAGGGACCTCCTGCTCCCCAGATCTAGATGGACACAAAATCCTTCTGATTATTTTCTAAAACTTAAAAGGGACAAGCGGCACCTCTGGACACTTGATCTCCCGTGACTACAGAGACCTCTGGGACTCCCTGCTTCCACCGGGGCATCTTTCTCTGCTGCTAGCTCCTTCCCTCTGTCTGCACCATGGTTCTGTGTTGTCTGGATCCTAGGCTGTGAGCTGTCCGGTGCAGGGACTGCCTCAGTGCAATGTTTGCTCAGTGCCCAGTACAAGGAGGCCCTGCTCTCTTTTGGGGGCCGCTTGGAGCTCCCACAATAGAAATAACAATCCATAACCGCGAAGGGAATAGGTCACAGGTGCTGATTCCTGGGACCCTCACACAGACTAACAGGCCACTGGGCAGTTAGCTGGGGCTGCTCCAGAGGTCAGCAGAACAGGTGGGCTGCAAACCAGGACTGAGCCAGTGTGAGGATGTACGTCAATCTCTGACTATTAGGGCTCCTGAAGAGGACAGGTGTCTAGTGGGTTACAGCAGGGGGTTGGGAGTCAGGACACCTGGGTTCTATACCAGTTCTGGGAGGAGCCTGGGGTCCAGTGGTTTAGAACGGGTGGGAATCAGGACTCCCAGGGTCTGTCCCGAGCCTGGGGAAGGGAGTGGGGTTGAATGGGTTAGAGCTGGGGTGGGCGGCTAGAAGCCAGAACTCCTGGGTTCTATCCCCCGCTCAGGGAGGGGAGGGGGTGCAATGTGTTAGAGCTGGTGGAAGTGCTGGGAGCCGGGATCCCTGGGGTCCCCCTGTGGCTGTGAAAGTACAAACACACACAATCCATCGGAAAGTGCCAGAGGCTCAATGGACAGCCCCCCTAAACCAGCCTCCATCCCCAGGGATAAACAACCTCAGCTCACACCCGGCCCTGCAACAACCACCCAGCTGTCACCGGGGGGAGCGCAGGACACAAACAGCCCCGCCTCGGCACCCTGACAGACCCAACGCCAAAGAAACACGGGTCGTAGGCCCGACCCCTGGGCTCTGTGGGGAGAGTCCCCCTGTTCCCCCAGCATGGCACCCAGCTCTGCCCGCCCAGAGCCTGCCTGCCGGGGGGGACACAGGCTGGGCTCAGCCCAGGACTATCCCTGCAGCTCCACTGCCACGAACCCGCCCCTCGCCCCCTTCCCCCGCACCCGGGGCCTTGGGCACGGGCGGGGTTGGCACCGGCTGCGGGCTCGGCGAACCAGGGACCCGCTCGGACCCGGGCAGCGGCTGCCCCAGGGGCAACTTCTGCCTTGCGAGCCCCAGGGCGGGCCCGGCTCCGGGGCCAGGGGGACCCGCGGCCGCCCCGCCCCGCCCGGGGCTCGCCTAGCGGATCGGGGGAGGGAGGAGGCCCCGCCGCAGGAAGCGGGGCCGAGCGGGGCGCGGCCCTTCCCCGCCGCGGGGAGCTGCCCAGAGGGCCGGGGAGCGGCCGAGGCAGTGCCCGGGCAGCGGGGCCAGGCATCCCCGGCCCCACAGGGCGCCCCGCTCCCCGCCCGGCGCGGCCGGGCGGCCCCTGCCCGTGCGCCCCGGGCGCGCCCTGCCCGTGCGCCCCGCGCTCACCAGCAGCAGCGAGCTGCGCACCGCCTCCGAGACGCTCTGCCGGAGCTCGGCCGCCGTGCCCGGCTTGCTGAGCCGCTTGGTGAATTTCCGCACCTCGGCCATGGTGCCCGGCTCGCCGACCGCTCGCCCCGGCGCCTGCCTCCCTCCCCGGCGGGGCGGGGTCAGCAGGGCGCGGGAGCCGCCCCGAGCGCGGGGCTGGGCAGGGGAGTGGGGCGCGGATCCCCCGTCGCAGTCCCGGCGGGGGGCGCTGGAGCTGGCGGAGGGGGAGGGGCTGGGTGGGGCCCGGTACCCCCCCAACCCCACGTACTGGTCCCTGCCCCGCTGTTTCTAAGGCCCGCCCCGGGGCCGCCTTTTCCAGCCCGAGCATCCCCAGCTCGCTCCGTCCTATTGGATGAAACAGCCCTTGAAGCTGCAGGGGACAGGGGGGCTGCAGGTTGGAGATGAGCAAGTGACAGGCGCATTCTCCCCCGTGGGACCTCTTGATGCAGCATGTCCCGAAGGGGAGGCACTTTCCACTCACCCGCAGGAGCCAGGAGAAGGAACAGGGGGGATGAGCCCTGGCCGTGAGCAGGCAGGAAAGGGCTGGAGGTTTCCAAAGATTCAAGCGGCAAATCTCTCTGAAAGTCTTGACCTCAGTGTTCTGGGCCTGCTGAGGGACTCCAGGGAAATCACACTCTCAAGACTGTCAAGTCTTTTCAAAATGTCCTTGTTCTCTCCGCTGACCTGGGGCCATTGCAAAATAAATACACTTGATGACATTTTTTTGCTTTTTTTCCCAACCCAGCTCACAGAGTTGTCAGAACCCCCCATTTTGATGAATGATTTTCATGAAAAAGTTTAGAAAACTTTTAATGAAAAAAAACATGAAATTTGTTTCCATTTTTTTCAGCCAGCTCCCCCTCCAGTCCTGCTGATGTGAGGAAACTTAGTCCCAAGAACGGCTCTCAAGTGTCCCTCCTTTGCTATTGCCAAATTGCCTGCTTTCCACGCAGAATGGCACCCTCGGGCTTTTAGTGGTGAGTATCATGTACATCAGGAGTTAAGTCTCATGGACTTCAGTCTGTAGAGAGAGCGATTGCACTGAATGAATCAGCCCCACTGCATAGAAGCTTCCTGAAGGAACAATCTTTGTGGGACCCTTGGTTTAGATCTTTGTCACTATGCACTGCATTCTGGATTTAGGCCTTCACTATCTGAAAGCTACACCCTGCCTCCCCCCAGCTCTTTGCTTGGGTTTAAAGCTTGCCCGGGTCAACATGATGCTAGGGTGCAGGAAAGCAGCCCCTAGAATTAAATAGTCTTCCTATCTGCTAAGTCATCACCATCCGATGGCTGCTCAGGAACCCTCAGAAATGGGCACAGGGATCCTGGTCCAATTCTGCGTAGTATCCACCTTGGGCTGTCTCCCCCCCATGAATGTGGCTGTGGGCTTCCTTGAGGCACCTTTCATGAGCACCAACAAAATTTGCTCCACAAGGGGTTTTTCTTCATGTACAAGAGAGGTGGAAGTCTCACAGGGTTTCCTGCAGGGGTATCACTAACAGCAGTGGCGCTGGGGGTTGTGCTCCGTTATCTAAAGGCTGTTTAATAAGGAACCCTCCTCCCTTCCCCCTGGCTCTTGTTGCCAGTTCCTGAGGAGGGGGCAAATAGCAGAGTGCATGTTGAAGGAGACAGGCAGAACCCCCCTGTCCATATCTGCTGAAAACATAGCATTCACTGCATTACTTAGAACTAGGAGAAGAGAAATTCAGGCATTTGACTCCATATGCTCCCTCCTTAGACAGGACACCCTGTCCCTTGCTGCAGGGGCTCTCTGATACATTAAAGTGATCCCTTTATACCAATGGAAACCTTCTGTATTCTCCTTTGACCAGTGATCAACATACAGAATAACCCAGCACTGAAACTCGGAGACATTTACAATCCCGCACTAGAGGCCTTACAGACCCTCCCGGCTGGGAAGCAAACAGGCCCTGCGTCCTACCCACCCCTTAGTGCTCCCGCTTAAAGACCAGACAGAATGGATGGGTGGCCCTAGCACAGAGGTGGGCTCTAGGACTCTTGAGTCTGAACCTGGCCTGGCCTCACGCTTCCCGGAGGACTTCACCTCTCCGTGCTTTAGTTAGCACTCCTTTCCCTCCCAGGGGCGCTGTGGATAAATTAATCTCTTGGGGCAGGGACCGACTCTTTGTTCTGTGTTTGTACAGCGCCTAGCCCAAGAATGTCCTGGTCTGTGGCTGGGCTGCTAGGCACTACTGCCATGCAAACAAACAATCAATGAAAGTGATGATCAATGGCTGTAAATCAATGCGGGACCATTCATGGGCAAGGATAAAGGAGCGCCAAGTATTTAGGCAGAAGGCCTCTAACTCACTTTGTTTCTCTAAGGGCATATATCTAGAGTCCAAACAGGTTTCAGTATTCAGAGCCTAGAGGGATTAAATCTGGCTCAGAAATATGGGGAATCTGTGGAAAGTTAAACTCCTCTCTGCTATATCCCTGAAAATCACAAACTACCAAACAGACAAACCAGCACCTATTGATTTGTATGGCAGCTGTCTGGAGATCATGAATGTCTCATCAGCACGATCATATTCACATCACAACACTAGCACAAAGCAAGGGGAAGTTACTTTTCAGTGACGCACAGTAGGGCCTGCAACTGTCAATAGCAGCAGGGATCCAAGTCAAGACTACGGGGACCAGACAACAAGTGTGAAAAATCAGGATGGAGGGGAGGTAATAGCCTATATAAGAAAAAGTCCCAAAAATCGGGACTGTCCCTATAAAACCAGGACATCTGATCACCCTACTCAAGACCATTCAGAAGCCCCAAGTTGTACACAACACATATAAAGCTCTTTGTTCCTTCTCTACCTAGCAAACGACCTTGCCCACGCCCATGTCCTCAATATGAGGAATGGTGGTTGGCATCTTTATTATAGAGTCTAAGCTTGTAGCACCATCTACTGGAAACAAGCTTTGTTTCTCCAGTAATTGTCCTGCACAGACCCTATTGCTGGTTACCATCTGTATAAAATCTACAGTTTAGCCAGGCCGATTATCTATGCACAGCATCTCAAAGTATTCTTTATGTTTTTTATATAAACCTAATCAGTGCATAATTTATTACAAAAACTTCATGAAGCTTGAATAATAATAAAATTATTTGGCAGCCATCAGCAATAATGCTAGATGGTCAAATATTACTCAAATTTGCCAAGTTTCATGAAGTTTCTCTAAATAAATTATGCACTGATCCCCTCTACACCTTGTACAACTAAGCAATATTCACAAAAATATACACATTTCAAACAAAAGTTGAGTAGGATATTCATTAGTAACTTATGTCTGGCTCTGAACCTCACCTATGCATATCGTTTAAAGAGATGCCCTAGAAACATACAGCCAGTCTGCTTTCCTCCTTCTGCAAGACACAATAACTCAAGACACATATACAGGTCTTTGGTGCCTCTAATCATTATGTCTAATTTAATGTTTTCCTTGTATTTTTTTAATACATTGCTGCTTAGATTGCAAACAGGAACTTAGCTGGCAGTACATTGCTGTGGCTTATTATTTGCAGCCCAGTAATATTCACAATGTGTGAAGACCCATGGCTGTCAACAAAAGACAGTGCAGGCTTGCAGACAACATCCCTGGATACAGGTGAAGAGCACTATGTTCAGCCAGAAGGGGCTGTAGTGTTCTTGGATTGTATTCAGTGCAGGGACACAGCCAGGGATGATATTGTAAGCCTGTCCTGTTAACACATCTTTAAACTGACAGGGAAAGGTCAGAGTCGGGGCACCTGAGGAAGACGTGTTTCGTGGAGCTTAAGAGATCAGCCTGGCCTTGCATTTAAAAGACCTGGCATCATGGAAGGAGAAATCCTACTATTCGCCACTCATACAGCGCCCCAAATTGGGGCACTATCCTACATTTGATCAGGAAAAGGGCAGTGACTGGACAAACTTGACTCACCTGAAACATGCAGCCACGGTGGCTGGAGTTTAGTTTCTCAGCTACTTGCAGAGTTTAGGACAAGTTTTTTTTATCTACATTGATTCAGTTATTTTCTTCTGTCTACATGTTTCTTTCGGTAAAGAGCTTCCTGGTTACATTGTCTCATTGTTTCCTTGTACTCCCCATGTGTCTTAGATTGCAAGTTCTTCGGGGGCAGGGGCGATCTTTGTTCTGTGGTTGTACAGTACCAAGCACAATGGGGTCCCAAGGCTCATGTAACAAATAGTGTCAATAGCATTCCTTTGCGTTACCATCTACCCTGAGAGTATAAACTAGTTATTTAAAAGGAAAGAAACAGCCTGTTATTCATCCACCCCTTGAACTCTCTCTGATTAAAGCACAAGAGCAGCATGTTCCCATCCAGCTGTGAACATCTGGGAAGTGAGTGGATGGTGGCAGCAGTATCCTCTCCAGGAATTGCCTGGCTATGGATACAGTCTGCTGTTGAAGAGGCACTCTTGTGCTGAATGTTCAAGAGTGTAGCATGCTTTCTCCATTAGAATAGGCGGGTCCTAAATTAGCCAGAGCAAAATACAAGTGCTTCTTATTTCAAAGGTTGTGAAAGCCCAAAGCCCTCTCCAGGCTACCCTTTTAACACTGCTCGCATGACGTGAAGTCTCTTCTCTGACACTACACTTGTTGGAAGTGATGGTGGAAGCTGAAAGATAATAGAGGTGTCAGAGAAATCAGAAAGAGTCTGTGTCAATCAGAAATAGACTGTTTGAGAGAGTATTTTGCTTACTGCCAGATACTGTAAAAGGAGCTGGATAATAACAGATAGCTGTAATCAGGGATTTTTATGAAGCAGTATTGAATACTTTAGAGTGTCATGGAGCACATCAAATTTAAGTAATGGGGTCTTCAGCAGCTAAGGAGAAAACAAATATTTGATTAATCAAATTCCAAAGTGGATGATGTGTTTTAACTACAACCCAATAACGTTAAATCCTTCCTCCAGATCTTTAAGGAGAGACAGGAGACTTAAAGGATTAGAAGGTTTGAGATGGTTTGTGTAGAACAACTTTGGTTCTCATGCATGAGAATACGTAACTTAAAAAGAATTGGTTCCTCACTTATTGCTAGATATCATTCAGTGGGATTACATGTACAAAGGTCAGTGATTATATACAATACATATTTGCAAGGAGAAGCCAAGATGCTGAGGTATTCTTCATCTTCAGTTGCTGGATGATGGGAGACAGAAAAATCAACTATTTCCCGTAAGTTTGCAGCATGTGATTATTTACAAATTATAGCAAATGAAGTTGTAAGTAGATGTTGAAAATAAAGTTAACAACAGTGTTTCAGTTATGAGCTGTTAAATGGAGCTGGTTGGGCATTTTCTGATGAAATACTTTTTTGTCAAGAAAAAATGGATTCATCTAAAACTGGTGGTGGGAAAAGGTCAGTTTCAACAAATCTCCCAATGAAAACATTTTAAAATTTTTAAAAAATTGTAGAAATGGAATGCTTAGACTTTTTTCAAAACATTTTTTGATTAATGAGATTGCATTTTGAAATTTTAACATATACTAATAAGGTTAATGTTTTTTTAAAGAGATCAAAATTGAAACAAGATATTTCATTTGACCCAAGACGAATTATTTTGGATTTTCAGCTTGCGAAAGTTTTCAATATATTGATTTTTCCCTCTGATTCAGGTAAGAAACAATTTTCAAAATGTCAAAAATTCTTGCAGGACAAGAATCTGTTCCCTGCTCATGTCTCTTCTTTGAGCAATACTGAAAACACCAGGACTAAAGGAGCATCTTCTCCTCCTGTTTTACTTACCTGTAATGACCAAGGTCAGCCTTCAGCTAGATGACTTTTTGCTTGCACCAGAGCTGACGTTGCATGAATGAGCTCCCTTGCACATGAACTACTCTTCCCTGGTGATCCAGCACAGTTGCTTGAATTAAAGGGCTGCAGCAACTTAACAAGGACAGGCTCTCTAAAGGAGGAGACCCTGTCAGTGGGGCATTCCTATTCCTACAGTGATCACATCTAGGTAACATGCTTGATGGCATATAGCACTATAGCTAGAGAAGTGAGCAAGTGGATTTTTGGTATTCATATACTGCCAAAACATACAAGCTATGAAACAATCTAGTAAAATCTAAGTTGTCACAGACTAAATCCAGTATCAGCAACAGGTGTGACAGATTTATGTTACCAATCTGCTTTTGGCTTCAGGTGATCAGGCTGAGGCCGCAGGATCTTTAGGGATGGAGATGAAGGAGCTTTAAAGCTTTATTAACCAAACAACAGCGGTGAATGCCTGGGTACACCCCACATTCACTCAGACAAAGGAAGAAAGCATAAGTGCCCAAGCCCTAACCCACTTTTATACTCACGCACGCACAAGCTAAGGCCGTGCTTTCTTCATGTTCTTCAGGTTTCTCCTCAAATTACTAAGAAACTGCAGTGGACAAGCCCAGAATAAAATACCCACTAAGAACATCCCAACTTAAGATGGCTGCAGCCCCGGAGTCCCCTGTCCCGGCAGGCACGGGGCAGCGGCTTGTCTCCCTGCTGGGCAGCGCCCGCCTGCTGGGGACTGAGACCTCGCTATAACGCAACCCCACATTTAGCGCGCTGAGATTTCTTGGATCCCATCTATCGTGTTATAGCAGGGCTCCACTGTATGCCATTTCCTTTTCTTTATGGCTTTTCCGTTTCTTTCCCCATGTTACTACAAATGTCAAGACTTCATGAATTTCTCATAAGGGAAATAGGATCATGCAATAACTCTTAACATAGTCTCCATCTAATACCCATTTCTAGTCTCCTACTGCTTCTATCAAGAAGAAAATTGAAATTACCATTTAAAATCAGATGAGGGGAAAAAATCAGGGAGAGTGCAGTGGACAAGTTAACAACTGTACACAAAAAGATTTTGATCTGAGGGAAAAAAAGGTGGAAACTGTATAAGGCAAAGAGGCAAACATACCAAATATCTGAAAAGGAATGATATTTTCCACATATTTGTGACCAATTTTAATGATACATCTTTGTTCTCTGAAACAGTTTTAACCATCAATAACATTTCATGGGTCATGTTGCCCAGAATGTTATTTCATTGGTACATTATATGAATATTTACAAAGACTTTCAAATTCAGTAGCTCTAAACGAACAAAGAGACAACTTAAAACTTTTTTTAAATGACAATGCTTCAAAAAATATGTAAACAGTTTATTTTACATTGTTGTAAAATATAAGAATTGTTTCTAATGCAGCTTAATTGTTTTAGGTGAGCATAGCATGGTGCTCATGAATAAGGAATGAGAGAATTCTTTACATAGAAATATTGTGCTCCAGTGTGCAAAATATATATATTATATATATAGATATATATATAAAGGAATCTAAATCCACAATTAAAAGACAACAAAAATTTTCACGTCCTGAAAGTTGACAAATTTATAAAAACGTTTAACACATGTTTGCTGACCCATCAGAAACTTTCATAACTTAAGATATTCTGAACCATAACTACCACAAATTCAAAATAGATCACCTTTCTTAGAAATGGAACTTTGTGCAAAGAGATTGCATTTTCTTTTCACACTAGACCACTTAGCATTTTTTAAAATTTATTTTCCCCTCCCCCATCAAGTGGTCATAAGTACCACTAAATAAATTAACTTGATATATGTTCAATTTAGTGCATGTAACCAAAAAGGCACATACATGTGTGAATATATTAACATATTTTCATGCAGAAATCTGTGCATGTTCACAATTATGTAGCAAAACAATGGTATTTAGAAAACGTAGAGCCCATTTGTTTGGCAAGGTTATTATTACACATTCCTTTCTATTCTACAAGCCCAGGTGTTAATAGGTTGAGACTGCTTCCCCAGAGATTTGATAACTGAATAGCTTTAAAATAATGATTTAAAACTCAGTAAGCCCATCATGCTATTACATTAGATTCTTTGCTTCTGACCATGTCATCTGTGGAATTTTACTGCCAGGGTGCCAAATTTTAATACTAATCAGCTATAAATAATTAAGATACATTTTTCTTTTTGTTAATGAAGACTTTGATAGCTCCAGTAAAGTCAGCCGATAAAAGCACTTCTGTGTGATCTGTCTTCAGAGCACCTTAAGAGAGAAGAAAGAATTGAGTTGATTATAAAAGAAAACTACTTATTAAAACAAAGCTACCAAATTGAATGAAAGATGCAGTTTTCAATTGAAGATTAGGTACAACATACCTTGTCCTCTCCATATTCCCCATTTGTTATAGTCAGCAGATGCCTCATTTTATTTGCCAAGATCATAAGCTACCTTTCGGTGGTTTGTACAGCCACCTACCACAATGGGGCCCCATTGTCCTCAGTCTGAATAGAAAAAATGCATCTTCCGAATGGAGACTGGATGTCAGATATATATGTTCCTAATGAGAAACTTGGGATTCCTCTCCGTTGCACATTTCTAAACAACTTCTTCAGAGTAATAGTTGGGTATTTTTATATCTATTAAAGCACCTCATTAAAAAAATGCCCATATGAATGGATGAACTACCATTTTCCTCAAGAACATTCTGACAAGTCATTTATACACTATAATCTTGCCTCTGATCTTTTCAGCTCGTACCAAATACAGGTGGACATCAGCAACCTACCAGAAGGTATAGTGTCTGATGCTTCAGGATCATCTCCCTTGCTTTCAGCTTCTTGTTTTTCAGAGCTTTCCAATGATACCATCAAACTGGGGTTTGGGGCAAAAATTGCTGATGTGACAACAGCATTGTGTGCTAAAGGAAGAGGGGAAAATACATTAAGATTTATTCATTTCAAGAAACAACAAATTTCTAAAACATGTGTAAATACAGTAAAAAACCCCAAGAATTTCAGAGTGCCAAAGTAGATTCATGTAACCTGAATTAAGTCATCACTTGCATTTTCTGGGAATTCTGGGACTAGGCAGGGAGTACTGTTGCCATCTTAAAAATATGAGGAAATAAAATGTGTCTATAGGCATCCATCCCATTAATTAAGATTCACAATACAAACGATTGCCCAGACAGAATAAAATATATACAAGAAACTCCCCTTTAATTCCCCTCCCCACCAAGACATGGGGGGGAGGGAAGGGATGGGTGTTTTGTTGCGCTTACTTTCTTTATATTAATGCATGTTTTCTTATTTTAAGGAGAGGCAAGTTACAAAGCTTAAAGTTTAAGCAATCAATTTTGTTTTCAGAGTCAACTTGCTATTTCCATACAATAGAAACCCCTGGGATCTGAAATAAATTAGACATCAAGCAACACATCCTTCAATGCTGATAACCTGCATGAATTATTATAGTGCATCTAGAAACCTAAGTCCAGACCGTGACTGAAGCTGGATTGACTTATGGATTACAGTAGACTCTCAATTATCCAGGATTGGGTTAACCAGAAAGTGGATTAACCAGGATGTCAAAAAAAAAAAAAAAAAAAAAAAAAAAAAATATGCGTAACTCCCAGGGCCAGCTCTGGCTTTGTTGCTGCCCCAACCACAAAAAAAAAAAAAAAAGCCACCAGGGCAGCCAGTGATCCAACATCCTCTCCCCCTGTGCAGGGTGGCTGGTGAACCAACGCCCCCTCACCATATTTCCTATGGATGGTGATTATCCAGAATTTTATTAACCACAATTAATTTTTCCCTTATCATCCTGGATAATCGAGAGTCTACTGTATTTGAAAATTTTAAATCCATCTCTTATCACGTCACTTATTCAGTTGTACTTTGTCAAATATTCAGAAGGGTCTCTTCAGCTCTTCAAGTGAGAAGTTTCATTATGAGCAAAGCTCAAAAGTTATATGTTTACACCTTATTTCTATAAGCTTAATGTGTGTAATATTGGGTTAATGAACCTGTGTAACTTTCTTTACATTTTTTAATTGTTTCTGGCAAAAGTAGAAGCCAAAAGACATTAAAAACATTCAATCCCTAAAACTGTACACACTTAGATAAAAATTATATTTTAAAAAAATCAAGTAACTTACCTTTAATGCCTTCCCAGAAGTCATTACGATCTCTCCTTACTGAAGTAAATTTGCTTAAGTCATGATAGGTGCTCCAGATGTAAACGTATTTATCTTCTGAGCCACTTACAATGTAAGTAAAATCATGGCTGAAGATGCAAAAGAGAAAGACTTATTACCTTAATCTTTGGCTCTTTCACTCAGCACACTGCATTGCTTTCCTTAAAAGGACATGAAATTGCAGAAAAACATACACCTGCTGTTTAAAATTTAAAGAACAGAAATTGGAAATTATTCCATTACCATATAGAGAGCTAGTTACCAGTCAAATCATAAGAAATACATCAGCAGCTGGATTGTAACAAGTGATTAGACCTGAATCCAGAGAAGGATTTGGACACTAGAACGGTAAGGAACAAATGTAAGCAACTGTGGAAAAACAAGTTACAATTGAAGTAACTCCTTTGCTTCAGTGGCAGCACAACGTAGCCACTTAACACAAGAAACCAAAAATCTAATGCTAGGTCTACCCTACAAACTTAAACTGATAGAATGACATTGCTTGGGGGCGTGAAAAATCTACCCCTGAGTGACTTGGTTATACCCACCTATGCCTGGTGCAGACAGCACTATGTTAACGGGAGAGCTTCTCCTCCTGAAGCAATTACTTTCCTGGGGAGAGGTATGTTAAGCAGCCCAACAGGAGAAACTCCCCCACTGGCGCAGTAGTGTCTTCACTGCAGCTTTTTCAATGTAGACCTGCCCTACAATGAGCAGCCCCCTCACCAGAGGCACAGTGACCAATATCTAGCTCCCTCCCCTGAGTAAAATGCTCTACAACAGCTGACAACAGCAGCTGCAAAGAAATTACCCCTCCGTGGCTACTGCAACTGGAGGGAATTACATGATCCTCATTTACTACAGTCAGTGGGAAGAAAATCAATCGCACAAAAGCACAGTCCTGTTTTTTTCTGCTTCTGGCTGCAACCTGAACTAAGCACCTTGCAAGATACACAGTGACAGTGCAGCCTATCACAACATATCGATATTCATGTCTGTCAAACAGATCAGTACCTAGAACAGGCCTGCACAACTCAGAAAGCAGCAAGGGCCATACTACAGCAAAAAAAAAAAAAGGCTGCGGGCCAAAAAGCCCTGCCCTCACCCCACCCCCATCTGCTTCCCCCCACCCCATTGCTTGGCTTGCCCCACCCCTACCTCACTCTTCGCGGGCCGTACAGTGAGCCCGTGAGGGCCGCCTGTGGCCCCCGGGCCACATGTTGTACAGGCCTGACCTAGAAGCACAGATTTTTGTATATGTAAAGGTTGCAAAAATTACACACATTTGAGAAATGGTATGTGATCATATGATGACAGACTGTCATAACAGTCGTTTTAAAGGCCCAGCTTGACAAAGCCCTGGCTGGGATGATTTAATTGGGGATTGGTCCTGCTTTGAGCAGGGGATTGGACTACATGACCTCCTGAGGTCCCTTCAAACCCTGATATTCTATGATTCCCAAAACAGGCTGTCAAAGGAGTACATGCAATTCCTACACTGGAGTACTTAATTGTACTACCCCTCTCTTCTTGCTGCATAGTTTTGGTTTTTAAATGTAAGCATATTTAAACTTCACACACTATACAGCGTTGTTAGCAAGAACATCTTAGCTTTGGGGACTTCATTCATCCTCCTCCTGCCACCATCACAAGAGGATACCTGTTCTTTTTGTACACATGTGCACCTTTGACATAAGAAAAGAATCCCAGAGCAGATTTTGGGTTAAGCAGCTATTCAAGTCTACCCACTTCTCTGGGATAAGAACAGCCAGGCTGGGTCAGACCAGTGGTCCATCTAGCTCAGTATCCTGTCTTCTGACAACGGCTGGTGCCAGATGCTTTAAGGGTATGAAGAGAACAGGTCACCCATAAAGTGATCCATCCCTTGTCATCTGTAGTTCCAACATCTGGCAATCAGAGGCTTTGGCTCCGATGGGCTCTACAACTTACCGAGTCTGACTACCATGTATGGTACATGTAAAGACGGGCCCTCCCCACTTTCTTCTTCTTTCAAGCTCCCCAGTACTTTTTTAGCAGGAAATGGACACTGGCATGCCTGAGCACAGTCAGAAGCTCACAGGAGCTCAGTCAAGGAGAGTGCACTATGCTTATAGGGCCAAATACTCCTCCCCTCACCAATGCAATACGAGGTGGGGGAAGAAAAGGAGAATTTCCCCCACCTGAGAAAGGCAAGCAACTTGCTGATGGGGGAACCAAACACAGTGATCAAGAGCCTTTTGCTTCCCTACAGTAGATGGGGAAGGAAGAACCAAGGAAGGAACACCTCAGAGCGTCTCTTTCTCCTCACCACTGCAACCAAGTACAGTACTTATTCCAGCCCTAGAGCTTTTCTAGCCTGTGTGAGGCTTCTGGAACCTGTGGGGTGCCAGCTGTGGAAACAATTATGGGACATGACTCAAAAATTTGAAGTAATGGTGCAGGTAGGAGAAGGTGATGAGCTTATTTACGTGAGCTCTCTATGCCTGAGCAGCTCTGCCACTCCTGCCTGCAGAGTGGGTTTGGTTTCTCCCCTCCCCTACAACTTACTCGGGATTTCTAGCAAACTGGCATTCAAGCTGCTCCATTTTGTATTAGGTTACATACAGATATCCTCCACCAAGACAATTCTGTACATTACCCTTAATGGATTTCTAGGAGCTCACAAAGTGTATTGCTGTAACATATTCTACATATTTTCACTTCTTACCTGAAGCTGGCTTTGATCTGACTGCTGCTGTTGACATAACCTTTGTATTTCATGGACAAGGACAAATCTCTGAGGTCATACAGTCTGATTCTGGAGTCATTGGATGTCACTAATATCTAGAAGTGAAATAAAAACATTGCAAAGATTTAGAAACAGATTTCCAATTTAAAATGAACAGAAAGGTAAATTATACTGAGCACAACCCTTTACTACAAACAATGCAGCATACGCAAAAGATCATCGTAGCTGATTCAAACCACAGCAGCAGATTTCCCAGGTACTTAGATTGACACGTCCTTTCCTTCTTGTCACCTACATTCATTCCAGAAGAACTGGAACAATGACATTCCCATATTTTTGGTCTTATGTCAAATGGCACATACAAAACATCTTCACCCATGTTGGTTACTGACCGAACCAAATACATTATTTGTATTACTATATCACCTCGGAGTCCCAATAACTAATTTAATATTTTGGGATTTTTACTCAATGAGGGGTTTTTTGCACCTCCACTGTCACACTTTTCAAGATCAAGGATTTAAGTGCACATTTAAACAGGGAACATCAGAAAAGGTACATGGGAAAGCAACTATGAAAGTGAGGACAGAAGAAATTTCAGCTCACTAGCACCTTCATATCATGATGGAAATAGAATAGGATCTGCAGTGTAGGAATAAGCCATAATGGGATGTTGCAAAAGTAAGTACCACCAGACTCCTTGGGTGCCTTGTGACGCAGAAGTGGTCAACTATTCAAGCAGTGCACAAAAACTATGACAATCCTTGGCATGATTTATTGCTATCATCATATGCTTATTGGGTTCCCTCATTTTGGTATTCATTTAAATGTGTAAAGTTCAACTGAAGTAGATATTACACATCATATCCTTCAACTACCGGGGGAAGATATTTCCCAGTTGAAGGAGAAAAGAAAAATCAAGGTTAGCAATACACCTCACATGAGCAGGTCACTTAACATTTCACCTATGTCATGTAGGTGATAAGGGCCCACCCTCTCCTCTTTTAGAAGCTGAAGCACAGCTCATCATTCCCCCACTCACAATTAACCAGAGCATAACATTTGCCCAATCCAGATCCAAAGACTTCTGAGGTTTCTGCATTCCCTTGTGATGAGCCGGTGCTGCTCACACCATTGGTATACGTGTAGAGTACAGTCACGGAAGCAACAGAGCAGCAGGTGATATAGTTACGCCTGAATCAGGAGTTCATCTAGCAGAACATCAGCACTTTGACAGAGCAGATGTTAGCGGCAGCTGAGAACGCTCTCGTTTTAAGTTTAGTATGCTGTAGTGTAGTTCTCTGAGTCACCATCATTTGTCCCTTAAGATGAACAAGGGGACCCACTATGGAAACACCTAAGGTAGCTTACTCTCTAAAACAGCAGTTTCTGAGTTATGTTTAACAACTTTTCCAGGTAAATTATATGAAATTACATGGAAATTCAGCAAATTTTCCCAAAAATGAACCCAACAGGAAACAAGTTAGACACACTAAAGGTAAGATATAAGCACTTCCTGGGGTAACCATCAGCAGACAATTTCAGTATATTAGATTGCTACAATATTCCCAGTAATAATATTAAATATGGCATGTGTGTCTCTGCTGTGATTTGGTACCATATTATCAACTGAACTACGTCTCAGCATATATTTATATCACAGTAGTGCCTAGAAACTGTTATTCAAAAGTCAGAGGGCAGTGTGTGTCCAGGACCTCTGAAAAATTATTAGCATAGACCCTGGGAAGAATACTGAGTATCTGAGACTAACACCTTGCTAAACGTGCATGTGAAAGAATGTCTGGAGTATATTACAGTACCTTATTTTCTCCAGGCAAAGGCTCAATGCCAGTAATTTTTCTTCCAACTCTGTTCCGTCCTCTGGTAGAACGCACGTGTATCTGTGTATGGTACTTCAAGTGCTAGAGAGAAATTACATTGATTCTTAATGACTGGAAAGTATTAGATAAAACTGCAGGCAGCTTAAAGTAGTCTGCTAGAACTTGAAAAATAGTAACTGTTCAGAAAGCTTCTATTTCTGTAAATTAATGGTAAAAAAGGCTTTAAACTAAGTTGTTTACCTAATATAACGTAAGTTAGAAGTGAAACTGTCCTATCAATAAATGGAAGCTGTGGCTGTAATTAACAACTCGATATACGAAACTGGTATTTTTACCTCTGTATCATAGAAAATACATCGGCCATCATATGTACCAATCACTGCATATTTGCCGTTCTGACAGAAGTTTGCTGCTGTGATCAATTTTGTCTGCCCATCCACTTCATTCCATAATGCCACTTTTTTGTCAGGAATGTTCCAAAGTCGGAGTTTCCCATCCAATGAGCCACTTAAAAAGTACCTATCATCCTAAAAGGGCAGATACCATAAGCCGTGGAGTAAAAGGAGGTGTATGCACTGAAATACATACTGAAAACCCCGTCCCCGGCCCCACCATTTGCCCCAAACAGGAATTCACTGACAAATCAATTAGTAGAATTAAGACCCAGTCACTATTTGAAACATCATTTCATGTACAATGTAACACTTCTCGGTTTTTTAGCAACATTATCAATGTCTTCTATCCAAAGATAGTCGAACTGTTCAGAGTCCCTTGGAGAGGTGCAACATGTTATTTAGAGTTCTTTACTCTCTGATATATCCTGCAAAGGACTGATGTTTTTCTGGCTGGTTGGACACAGCTCCTTCCAGAGTCCATGATGAAGCTCATAAGTGGTTGGGATGGACTTCCAAAGAGTGCTGCAATGTGTTCCTGCTCGGTTGTCAACACTAGGAAATTTTATCATTTTGGAACGATTTATTTTACGATCAAGTTAGCTAATGCAACACTAGCCATATACTAGTCGACAGTGCACACAAGAACAATTAATGTTCTATATTATGACAGCCAGTTAACTGGGACTAGAGTTTACTAATAACTAGTGTTCAGGACAGAATTTTAAAGGACAGGGGAATATTTTCAAGGGGAACCAAGAGCACTCATGTGCCCAACTTTGACAGAGACTCAGTTTTTAAGTTTGACAGTTAATGGGAGGTGCCTAAATCCCCTTTCAATAATATTCCCCTCTATTTATATGGAAGTATACAGCTACTTACTCTTGGATGGAATGCTATCGCAGTAACAAAGTCTATATGCTGGAAACAGCAGAGACACTCTCTTCTGGATATGTGCCATAATCTGACTGTTTTATCCATTGAAGATGAAAGCAAGAAGTAGTTCTGTGGAAGAAATTGAATGAAATAATTCAAAGGTTTATCAAATATACTGGTACACAGCACAAATGTAGTTTGATATATGATATTTCCTGCTCAGATTGTAACAGATTTCCAGGTAACAGCACTCCACTAGAAACTCAGTATTAATGAAAAGCTTACCTATTGGCCCCAAATGCTAATGCTCAAACACTTATTTTAATACAATACTGGGGTCGGGGAGAGCGGACCGGGGTCTGGAAAGACAACAGTTGTAGCAACTAGTTTTCTATATAGGGTAATTACAGAGGCACCTATCAACTACAATTATTTTTTGAAGGATCCTACAACATTTCTTGAATTCTGAAAATCACTTAAAAACCATTTCTGTATCATACTCTGTCCCCTTCCCCCTTTGTTTATTAGTAGAAAATTTTGGATGAAAATCTTAGCATTCTTCTATTCCTGATTATTCCCCATCTTAAAGTCAAGAACCATTCCCATTTATGGCATCAAAATAACCTCCACAGAAACAAACTGCAAAGTTGCTGTTGCAGAAGAGAATAATCAACAAGAGCAACTTAACTCTTCAGGAACAAATTTTTCCTTTTCACAGAAATGGAAGAAAAATAAGAACTGAAAATATTATAAAGGAGGAATAATTAAACAGAATAATTTTCACAGCATTTGAAAGGTACAGCCTCTAGGTTAAGATTTTTTTTTAAACAAACAAGATTACTGAATGCATGCATATAAGGTTTCAACCTTTGTAAATTTTATACTTCGAGACTAAAATGATTCCAAGTGAAGTTGTTTACAAGCTCCCACAGACCACTCAGTTGTTGCCTCCTTTCATGCTTGATCTTCCACAAAAACGTCATTTTTACCCAGAATACTAATTGACTGTGCACTGATTTGGGTAAGGCACAAAAGAAATGTAGGTAAAATTTATTTTTTAAAATAGGAAAAAATATCACTGAAAGTGGCAATAAAATGGTTTTAACAATTAGTTCTTTAAAAGTATTTATAAAAAAAGAAAACATGGGTACAAGAAAAACTCCAGGGTCAGGGCAGAGAGACTACTGCCTGGTCTCCTTTGGCCAGATGTCTGCATTCCTAAGAGGTTGCTCTGTTATTTATTTCAGGAGAGAATTTTAAAATGTGATACAAAAAACTGAAGGTAAGGTAATTTTCTCATTTTAACTGCAGACATACAGCAGTGGCTTCACGGACTATACAATTTGCACAAGAACAGTGGAATGTACTGACGACAAAAATAGCAACAATGCAGGAACTAGAAACCACAGAATATATTAGTGGAAATTCTCCTCTCATCTCAAATTCAGAGTTTTTTCAGTACTGAATACATATTGCTTAGTTCTATTTAGAGCCTTTTTTTAAGCTGAAAGTTCTGTTTAATCTTTTAGTTCTTATTTGTGCACTCTGTGAAAGACAGAGTCAGCAAAGGAATATTTTTTTATTTTACCAACTTCTGTTGGTGGGAGACAAGCTCACCAGCTTACACAGAGCTCTTCTTCCAGTATGGGAAATGTACAACGTGGAACAGATTATTTGGCATAAGCAGTTAACACATATGTCAATGGACTAATTCAAGGTGAAGTGGCTAGTTAACATCTCTCCATTCATAAAGAGGGAAAGGAAAAAAAAACCTGGGGATAGTTAAGTAGGTTATAAATTGCTGTAATAAGCCATAAATCCAGTCTCTCTATTGAAGTCCATGATTTTTAATATCTAGCAAAGTTATGAACTGAAGCTCCCAGTGTTATCTTTAGGGGTGGAGCAAGTTACCTTTGAGGAAGAGGACGGAGAAGTCAGATATAGAATGATCACTTTATGAAAAGACTCATCCACAGATAATATGGTATTTTGTGTCTTATTTTTCAGTGTCAGCTCATTCGAGTGTGTAGCGATTTCACCCACACAAGTGTTATTGGGGCATTTAGTGCACTGGATGAAGTACATCACATGTTGTGATAGGACCATGGATCTTGAAAGGTGTGCTGTGAGGGGTTTTGATCATCAGAGCAGTGGAGATGTCTCTACAGGTTTTGTATCTGTTGTTGTGGCAGGGTCTGGTGCCTCTGAGTTGGTGTGTCCTGGTCTGTGGGGAGCTTGCTTGTAATTATGGAACTTGTTTAAAAGCCAGAAGATGGGATTCAGGAAAGCTTTATTTCTGGATGGGGTACCCTATCAAGTGGAGGGTGTTACTGTCTGATACACCTCTCCCCACTCCCCGGATGGGTCCCAGCATGGGGTGGTGGGGAAAACTAGGGGTGTGTGGTTGGAGTGGGGTTTATTTCTGTACTGAAGTAGGTCTTCAGTGCATTTGGGTGGCTTTGTTCCATGATGCTCTATTCCTCTCTGGTAGAGAGTCCTTGTTGGTGAAGACAGTTTTAAATGTGTTACATTATATATTCCAGACTTTCTCCTGGAAGACTATTCTGTGCTATCCGAGTGCCTGGCAGTAAGTAACAGATGTCTTGGTTTGTTTGGGGTGGTGACTGGATCTGTGAAGGTAGGTGTGGTAATCCATGAGTTCCCTGTACATGGTTGTCTGTAGGATTCCACTGTTGATGCGGATTGTGGCATCCACGAAACTCATGCTAGCGTGGGTGTATTCTAGAAAGTTTAATGGATGGCTGGTGACAGCAGAAATTTGAGGGAGCTCAAGTCATCTGTCCGGAGGATGAAAATGTCTCTGATGTATCTCAGGTATATTACCTGTTTTGTGGTGGATTTGTCTAAAAATTCTTCACGTGGGCCATGAAGAGGTTGATATACTAGGAAGTCATCCTAGTAACCATGACTCTTGCTATGGTCTGAATAAAGTGTTTATTGTTGAAAATAAAATTTTTATTGGTGAGGATAAAATGGATGAATTTGGTGGTATGTTTTGGGTGGATATCTGAGGGTTGTCCATTATCTTGTAAATATATTCTGAGGAAGACTGTTAATGTGCAGAGTTTTTGGAGGAAGTCAGCCTTTCGAATGGTGAATGGATGGAGCATAGTTTTATGAGTCTCGATATTCCTTCTGTAGGAATGCTGGGGTCTACCTGGGTTTCCTTGTTTGCATATTTTAGGAAGATCTCTGAGGTGTGTTCTGTGTCAGGTACTGAATGTACACTACTCTGATTTTAATACAGACCCTTAACTGAGTAAGAAATATAATGGCCTCCAGAAATTAAGTTGCTTGATTTGATAACGGTAAAATTTAAAATCCTGATTTCTGAATCTTTATAATTTAAGTTGCTTCCAGATAATCCAATAAAAAGTTTTCCCAGTTTCCACATTTATTAACAACTGCATTGGAACACCTTTACTTATGCTGGTGAGCCCTTACACACGAGTAGCCCCATGGTCAGTAATAGCTCATCAACACAAGGGCAATAGGGGTGCACAATTAGCTGCAAGAATTTAAAACTTGATTTTACTAGTTTTATTCAACCAGACTCATTCAACCAGTGCCAGTCAACCTCTGAAAAATAGTAACCATCATTCCTACCTCCTCTCTGTGTAGCCTAAGTTCTTCACTGAATAGTCAAAAAGGTTTGAAATGGTCAGTTTCCAAGTTTTCTTCTTCTTTTAAAAAGAGGGGAGATTATCTGAAAATGTTGCTACTACTCTATCTGGAACCAATAGGGGCAGGACATTATGTAATCATTTGAAAGATGGAAAGCCACAAATGGACCCTGCTTCCTGCCAAAACAAACTGAGCCATAATATAATCATTAAAAGGATGCAATAAACTACGCTCTTCACAGAACAGCAGCTACGATCACATTTTAGATACAATACAGATAACACCGCTAGAACTCACAGATGGCTAATCTGAAGGCACTGAATATTCTGCGATCAGATCCTCATCTAGAGTAAACCAGCACAGCTTCACCTGAATCCAACAACACTATGACAATTTACACCAGCTCAGAATCTGGCCCCCTAAAAACTGCAGCAGATCTAGAATGAGAGATAATGTTCTTATGCTGGATACTCTACAAGAGACCAGAAGAAACCAGCTACAAAGCGTTTTAGACATTTATCAGCCAATTCACGGATGGTCTGTGCCTATATTCATGGACTAATAATCAATTGTTTCACTGGGTAGATATAAAGTGCCAATGGCAAGTGTGAGAAAAGGAACACAGCAAAACATTGGGGGAAATGGGAAAGTTCTGTATAGTCTGCACAAAAGCCATCTTACTTTAGACCATGAGAGATCAAGGAGATCTGCTGTATGACCTTTGTATTTGCAAAATGGCCGCTGCCGAAACGGTGCGTTTTTATCATCAGGGTCTTCATCAGCTCCACTGCAAACCTATCAGATAAAAATATATCAAAAATCAATCAATGCAACAGAAAAAGCCCACAGTAACAGAACATATTGTTACTGCTTTCTGATATACTGATGTGTCCCAAATATCTCAGCCCAGATATAAAACCTAAGTACCAAGTACTGGAAAAATAAGTGATTCATGTCACTTATTTGAACATTCAAAATAAATTACATGGTGTTATAAGCAGTGTACCAAGTTTACAACTACACTGTTCTAAAAGCAGAAAGTTCTACCATTCATCTTGAATTTCTGGTTATTCTAAAGTGTCAAACACTGCAGTACTTTTCATTACAATAGTGGGAGAAGGCAGATAAGCAATTCCACTAATCGCTTTTCTAGTATGCATAACCTGGGTTTTAGACGTGTTTTATTAATATTTCACTGACTTTACTTTTTCACTGTCCAATTAAGGAAAAAAATTCTAAATAAAAAACATGACAATTCCTAGTGCTTACTGGGAATGGGTATGTAGAAACCACAGTGATACATGAGCTTTTCAGCAACAAACAAATGTAAAATGAAAGGCAAATAGCTGGCTTCTGCATAGGACCTTTGATTAAAAGCTAGGTCTCAGAATAAACATCCACATGAGCACAGATGTGGTCTATGTGTGGGCATTCCCCAGACACAAAACATGTTTCAGTACACTATAGCAAAATGGTATAGATTTACCCAAAGATGACATTCCTTTTTTTAAAACTAGCATACATTTCCAGAAGAGATTTTAAACACTCAGTGCAGTTACAGACAAACTGTGAGACTGAACATGAACTAATGTTACTGCAGTATACTGAGTTACTAACAGTGGTAAAAACTCAAACGTAAATCACAGGACTTTAATGCTTATTATTGTACTTCAGTGATGTGAATAGATTAAAATAACATTGTCTAAATACTGCATATTTAAGACAGGTCAATTCTCTGATTTATTGGCTAAGCAGTATTCCGTTTATGTTACTGTATAAACAAATGAAACAGAACGTGTTTGCACACATCTATTATAAACATACACCATTCTTAAAACCTCCCTTATGTTTTTTGTTCCCTTTCTCTCTCCCACATCCCACATCCCAAAAAAACCCACAAAAATCCGTGAGAATGAAGGGTGCAAGTCGGTCACAGATTCCGTGATTTTCTGGGACCTCTACAGCAGACTGCACAGCTGGTCCCAGGGCTGCCCGAGAAGCTGGGGCAGGCCCTGGAGCCAGCCGCACTGGCCGCTGCTGGAGTGGCCTTGGGGCCCGCTGCTCAGGCTACCTCCTCTCCCCTAGAGCAGCAGCGCCGTCCCCCCCACCCCCCGCCCTCCCAAGCACCTAAGATTTAATCGTGGGTATTTATAGTACAATTCTTGGACAGGTCCTGGGCAGTGAGCTTTTGTTTGTTGCTCATCACCAGTCCAGGACTATTACTAAAAATGCCCATGACTAGATCTTAGCCTTAGTGAGAATTAAGGATACAGTGTCAGACTCATTTTTAAGTAAAGTTGTAAAAATTGTCAGGTGAGGATATTTCAAGTTCTGTATTTAATTACTTCCAGCATTCAGCTCAAAGATCCACTGAGGAATTAGCTTCAATTAATAATCTATCAAAATGAAGATGTGCAGACTGTAACAAGTTATCTAGTTTTGCTCTATTTTATTTTTTGCCTGTATCACACGTGCACATTGACTAAACATCTTCAATCATATCTTAGTTTTTGACTGAGTGAATAAATGTTTGAGTCATATCACATAGGATCCAAGCCTGCATTCTTATTGAGAGAAAACTCCCTTAGAAGATAATGTGGAATTAGACTGAAGAATTGAGACTTCTGAGTTTGAACTCCTCCAGAGCTGGGGCATGCTTTTTGGATTAAAGCAGTGCAAATCTATAGCATTACAGAAACAGGGAACACATAGTGTAGGAGTTCTATAAGCAATCTGGTACACATACCCCTGCATCAGTATCAGACTTGGAAGAATTCAGGCTCTCTTGAGATGGGGAGGGAGACACACGACCTAGAACACAGATTAAAACCCAGAAAGTTAGAAACTATTTAAGTAGAACTTTAAAAAAAAATTCCAAGAAAAACTCTAGTTAGTTCTAGAATTTCTAATGTCCTTAAAGTACCAGTGAGATATAGAGAGGTACCTTCTGTATTGTATTTCAGTCGCATGTTGTTGAAATAGTCAAAAGCATTCTTTAAAACCCATATTCTCACTACATTGTCCTGTCCAGCTGATGCAAGTAATCGGCCACAGTGAGAAAATTTCATTGTCCAAACAGCACCCTGTCAAAATAAGAGTTCACAATAAAACAATGCAAGTACCATTTTTCATACTAGAACCATTAACTAGCATATTAACTGGCATATACATACACCAACTTGTTAAAAGAATATTTTATTAAGACTGTGAAATTAAGCACCAAAAAGTTAGGAAACACCAGAATTAAGGTTGCCTGTGCATCTAAATTCGTTCCCCGCGTTCACACGTTGTGATACAGACTTTAATTACACAGAATCATAGAATAACATCATTACATATACTTTTTACACTAGACCCCTATTTCATTCAGTGCACAAGATGGACAGGGTTCACTTGAAGTGTAGACATTTAATTTTTATTTCTCCTCACCATTCAATATGTGGCCCCATGCCTTATTTACTGTACACTATTCAAACCCCACGAGGATGACAGAATTAACAACTTCTCACCAGCTTGTCTATGGCATAACCACTCTATTAGCGTGCTTCACAAACATTAGTGAAATTATGTTATATCTTGGGGAAATGAGTGGTTATTTATTATATACATTTTACCGAGGCACAGAGAAATGAAGGCCAGACATATCCACTAATCCTGGGTGCCCAATTTGAAATAACTACCACTTGATTTTTCAGAGTATTTAGTGTTATACAGCACTTGATATGTTCAAAGCATAGCTCCTATTGGCTTCAATGGCAGCTGAGTGCTCAGCACTTTGGTGAATCAGATCCCCAGGCACCCAGAAAATAAAAGTTACAAAATTAGTAACCCTCTGTGAAAAGTCTAGTTTAAGTGACTTGACTTGCACCACACAGGAACTCTGTGGCGGAGATAGGATCCAATTCTCCAGGGCACCAGTCAACTGTCTTATGAGACCTTCCTTTCTCTTTCCCTGCCACACGCACTACACCTCTGTAACAAATGAAGCAAAGGTCTTAGAGACAACAGCCTCCTTCACTACACAACCCTGATTCATCTCCAGAGCAGTTCCATCCTGTGCACTACATGAGCAGGGGCCCTGTGGGGGAAAAATAGTATGTGGTCACATAATTAGTGACTGTATCATAATGCATGTGCACAAGGGGTCTGAATTAAGGTTGAGGAGGCAACCTTAATTCCGACATTTTTCTAACTTTGAGGCTTGACTTTGCAATCTTAATGTTTTGTAACAGTTTGCATGTCATTTTTCTAGGTTTTTAAAAAAGTAAACTGAGAAAAAAATTCCATCATGTGGCACCTTATTGACATCCATATGGTTCATCAGCAGGTCTGGAACGTTTAGATCAGGGGTGGCCAACTGGTGGCTATAGAGCCACATGCGGATCTTCAGAAGTTAAGATGCGGCTCCTTGTATAGACACTGACTCAAGGGCTGGACTTAGATGCCAACTTTCCACTGCTTAAGCTCAGGCCCTACCCCCACTCCACCCCTTACCCCAAGTCCCCCAGTTCCCACAAGAACACTAAAATCAAGAGTATGAGAAAGCAGTATAATACTCTTCTAACTGGAGGAATGGCACTGCATTAACTGCTGCATATACAGGGCTACATCCTGCAAATAGCTCCTTGCGGGGGTTAGGAATGAGTCCAGACAAATTCATTCACAGAATCTCACCCATAGATAAGACAGAAGAGAGGAGCCTTAATGGCTGTCTCCCTACTCTGTTATTTCATATTCTGAAGATAGATTTGGATTTCACAATGACCACACTCAGCAAACAGAAGTATTCTCTTCATTTACATCGAAGTGAAATTTGACATCAAACAGATAAACTTACCATGTGTTCACCACTGAGATCCTGAACTACTTTTATTTGTTCAAAGTCATAAGGTCCCTTGAAGCCATGTGCTGCTTTGAATTTAACTGGCCTTGTATAGGGCATTCCTTCATCATCACTTGAAGAGGGATCATCCTGGTCAGTATGGAACACTGAGAAGAACACAACAGTGTACGTTAGATAGCATTGATCCCAAGAGTGTGCATTTCTCAATCATTTTTCTTGGAAATGATGATGATTTTGGTTTTGAATGAATTGTGATTATTTTAGTAATGAGTTCTGAAGATCTTACAAACTGGACAAAGGTTATTACTGCGTTAGTGTGTCTAAATCTAATCTGAAAGGAAGAACACTAATCTCCTTATACTGCTGAAGACCCACAGATCAGAATACAGTAACGTCTCACTTAACTTTGTAGTTATGTTCCTGAAATATGCTACTTTAAGCGAAATGATGTTAAGCAAATCCAGGTTTGAGGCATAGTCAGAGACAACATGCAAGGCCTTTGTTTACAGTCCTTTTGTTATCTTTAAGGACTAGTGTGTGGGCGTCCCCCAGACTCACATGTTTCAGTACACTATAGCAAAATCTCATAACTGCATATACAATACACATCAATAGAATAATGATGCTCAGTAGCTCATGAGTTTTCAAATGATACCTCATAAGTCATGCTTTGTGTAAAATATATCAACCCTATAAGTGGTGAGCATGGGCTACAGGATGTCACACTATGCCACCACCACAGAGAGGACTTTCGTGAAGACCCTGGGTGCTGTTGCCAGCTCAAACAGGAGTACTCTCCACTGGTGGTGCTCTTGTCTTATCACGAACTTGTGAAACCCCCCTGTGGGACTGGTGAATATCCACATGAAATCATGCATCTTTCATGTCAAGGGCCAGGAACATGAGTTCTCCGGGGCGGGGGCGCGGAATTATTTCTGCCAGGATTACCATGAGAAATTTTGATTTGCAAATATTTAGTTGATGTAGATCAAGAATTGGTCTTCATCCTGTGTTTTCCTTGGGAACTATGAAATATAGAGACAAGAACCTCTCCCCTTGATGGTATGGTGGCACACGTTCTATGGTCCCTTGCTGAAGGTTCACCTCCTGATAAAGGATCTTCTCATGAGAATGATCCCTCAGAAGAAGCTAGGAAGGTGGTTTGTGGGGGGAGGTGAAATAAACTTGACTGTGTTGCTGGAGTAGATGACATCTAGTACTTACTTATCTGTTGCTACTGCCCTCCAGTTGTGAGCAAAGTGGGTAAGGTGGCCACCAAACGACCGGGGGGCAGCATGTCATAGCATCAAATATTGCTAAGCAGTCCTTGAGTGATCCATCAAAGAAATCCTTATATGGTAGGTGGGCATGGGCAGTGATCACAGAAGTGGAAAAAAACAGGTACCTGGGTCCCTGATCCCTGTCACTTGGGTGGTAATTCATAAGGGGGCTGGTGATAAATGCCTGGGCTGGGGGGAAGGGAGGTGGTCATAGCCTGTAGGTTTACTTGAGGTGTTTCGTGTCTGGGACCAGGGTGTAGGAAAACCCTCCGTTCCCTGGTTATTTAGAGTTCTTAAGAGAGAGTAGTGATTTGTTGGTCTTCGCATTGTAGAGATTAGACTCAAAGGGCACGTCCTTGATGGTATTCTGAACCTCCATGGGGAATCCTGACAAGTGAAGCCACAATTTATGCCTCATGACTATGGCTGTGGAGATGTCTCTAGACACAGAACTAGCTGCATCCCCAGCTGCTTGGAGTAATGTTTTAGCCAACAACCCGCCTTCATCAATGAGGGCTTGGAACTGAGCTGTCTTCCTGAGGCTATTTGTCTCTGAATTCCAGAAATTCAGAATAATTTAGGAAATTGCACACTGTTAACAGTGCTTGATAGTTGTGTGATTGGTTGTTATTGAAAGTAGAGGACGATCATAGTGGACACAGAATTCCGACTCAGGCAATGTGGGGTAAGAAGGAACTGGAGTGGCATTGGTCCCCGTCACCCTTTATGCCCACGGTTTGGAGTATGGGGAAACCAACTGTGCATGTGCAGATCAAAGAGCACTCCCTGCTACAAATCTCTAGTCTTGGGTGCACGCAAACCCGGGTGCAGAATACACAAGGGGACCAGTATGAGAAGATCCATTTTATTAAGTATATACATCAAGGAAATGTCTTAATCCCTTAAATTTCCTGCATATCTATAGACTAGTTTTTATGCTACACTTAAAATGGTTATTCAGCTCTTTCCACCCTTCCCACAGCTTTTCCTGATGTTTGTACTGTGTAAGCAACAGTAACAACACAAGGGAAGCAAACAAAGCCATCCCTGTCATGGCATATAGAGAACTGCAAGACAGACCTCAGTCTCGAGAACCCACATTATGTTGAAGCTATTTGGTGGGAACATAATTCATTTATAATTTTCCCCTCAAAGGAAGATTCCAGATTCCCTTATACAGCTGGCTTTTGCCCCAAGGGATACACAAAACTCGGCTCTCTTAGATAATGATTCTATTTTACTGACCTTCATCTCGAACACTTTTAACTTTATTTACAGCACGTTCACCATATTCTTCAGCAAGATGCTTTGCCCTCTTTACTGATTTGCCCAAGAACTTTTTCAGCTGAGTCCTTAAAAAGCAAGAATTTTTTTTCATCACCCATGTCATGGAAAGAAAACCAATCAGCAGGGATGACTCTACTGTTTTTGCCGCCCCAAGTAGCTCCACCGCTCTTCCCTGGTGGAGCTGCTGCAGGCGTCCTGCCGAAAACGCCTGTGGCAGCTCCGCCAGAGAAGAGCGCTGCCCTGACAGCGCCCAGAATGCCGCTCCCTCCCATTTGCCTGGAGCCGGCCCTGCCAATCAGAGATAGTATTTGCAATTTGTGACCCCAAAACACTTTGGATTTGAAACAAAGTTATTTCTTTCCATTTGTATTTTTACATCTTAATATAAAGACCGGCCATACTAAGTCAGATCAATGGCCCATCTAGCCCACTACCCTGTCTTCCAACAGTGGCTGGGCCTGATGCTTCAGAGGGAATGAATGGAACGGGGCAACTATCTAGTGATCCTCTATTGTCCAGTCCCTAAGCTTCTGACTGCCAGAAGCTGGGACACCCGGAGCATGGGATCGCATCCCTGACCATCTTGGCTGACAGCCATTGATGGACCTATCCTCCATGAACTTGCCTAAGTATTTTTTGAACCCAGTTATACTTTTGACCTTCACAACACCCCCTGGCAATGAGTAACAGAGGTTGTCTGTGTGTTGTGTGAAGTAGTACTTCCTTCTTTTTGCTTTAAACCTCTTTATTCAGCTTTTTTGCTCATAAGAATCAGAAATTTCATTAGAATAAAATATAGTTGCCTATCTTTAGTAGTAATAGGCATAACTGATTTCAGACCCATGTTCTGAAGCCATTTTTAAACACAAAACGGGGGACAAGTTGTGAGCAGAGTGCAGATCATTACATAAAAACAAAACATTGGTACTTCTAAAGATAATGGTAGTTTACATAAATCGTATTGAAACAAGAGGCCTAAAGTCTTACGTTTTTTGTTTTAACCTTCCTCCATCAGAATCAGTTTGCTGTGTCTGCATTTTGTCTTCATCATCAGATTGTGCTGCATCATTGCTGTGAAATACACGTTATATGCAAAATACCATAAAAAGCTCTTAACACCAATTAACGTACTAGCCTCATTCTATTAAGCATTAAACCATATCTTTTGATTCCTACTTCTATCACATCTTGATAGCTCTTGATTTAGGAGTCCATTAGTAAGTTCCACATCCTCCAATAATGTTCAGCATCACATTCAGCAATTGTTTTAATCAGCAGATATAATGCATTAGGTGCCTTAATTAAGATAAACTGCATACACCTCTCTCTCCAGAGCGACCAACTCAAGCTACAGGTTATCTATCACCTTATGTACATTCAAATATCTTGAAAGGCCAGGCTTTTCAAAACACAGATGAGAAAGTCTGCTTGAGACATTCTAAATACATGAACTGGCTGTCATATTATTTGTAAGTATAACAACATTCATCTGATGAATGGGTCTTAGCCCATGAAAGCTTATGATCCCAAACATCTGTTAGTCTATAAGGTGCTACAAGACTGTCGCTTCTGGAGATCCAGACTAACACAGCTACTCCTCTGACATTAATTTTTTTTATTGTTTCACTACTTTGTTCAATGCTATACGTATTTATAAACAGTACAAATGTTCCAATTCCCATCTGACATTTATGCTAAGGGCTTAGAGATCTCTGCATTAAAATATGACAATGATCAGCATCAAGTATCTGCAAGAGTCTACCACAAGGTCAATTGACAACAATCTAAGAGCTTATTCAAGAACTCAAAAGAGAAATTATAAACCCGCTTAAATAGGATGGAGACTGTAAAACACTCAACTGTAATGGTTGCCATAGAATTTCAAAGCATGAATAACCTCTTAATATTTACTCTCCCATAAATCTATTTTAACAATTATTGCGATAACACAAAATGCATTCAGTTCAGGTCAGAAGCAATCACATTACGTATATTTACTGCTGTTTGATTTGGAGTTAGGGCTGATTTTCAAAGATGCTGAACACTTGCAGACCCAGTGAGAGTTTTATTGTCCAATAGTCAGTTATCCTAAAAATACAGTATTTCAAGAGACACTATCTATTTAGCTAATTAAATAAGCTAATGTCAGAGAGAACTATGTAACAACATTCAAATTATACACATCACAAATAGATGGATGGGTTGAAATATACTTCCTTGCGTCCGTTAAAAAAAGGGTTTAAACAAAATAATGAGTAGAGAAACAAAACAGCAGGATTAGAGCAAGGGACCACAGCAATATATCACAAGCTATCAGAGATGAACAGCTAGAAGCCATTTTCACTCATACCTGACATATTCCTTAGTTCTCCTCATGATATGCAACGTCAGGGGGTTAATGCCTGTTGGCAATTTTTCTTCTGCCAAGCTTAAGGGTATTTCTTCACCTGTATCAAGGTTCTTTATCATTACACTCGCTAGAATTTCCTGCAGTAAAGAAAACATGAAGAGTCTGACATTCATGAGGCTTCCTTAAGTCCTGAGACTTAAAACAATTTTAGAGGATTCTAAAGAAAAAAAGGACACCTTATATACTGGAATATTTGTATTTATTTTTAGTTGGAAATTCTGCAATACACTCTATGCCTTCCAATACTACATTACAGAAACCATTTTTTCATAAATGGTCTTGATTTAGACAGGTAGAATGCTGATGACAGCATTTTAAAAAAAGGACACAACTAACTTGATTATACTGGTAGAGTTACACATTTTAGATGTGTGAAGGGAAGCATTCTACGTGACCTCCGCAGAACACAGACCTAACTTGTCTTCTGTTTTACAACACGCAAACTCAACTGTCTTCAATTTCTGAATGGCTATTTGGTAAATGATAGTGCCCTCTCTAATAGATAACTGTACCACTATACAATTAAAAAAATGGATAAGGGAGCAGATTGGATAAGATGCAGATTCCAAAATTCTGAATTCCTTCCCTTCAAACTTTACTTTGGATTTATGTTCAAATGGAAAAGAGAGAGGACCATCTTATCTGCCTATTGCCAACCTCTATTGACCAGGAGGCACTGTGGCCTACAACAGTTGAGTCCTAGTCAGGGCAAAGCAAGGACAGCTTTTGAAAGGCAGTTTAACCTACTGATGTTCTAGAGCTGGTCTGCCATCCCATGACAGCAATGATTAAGACCTTGGTTGGCTTATTCATGCTACCATTCACTTTTTTAGTTTATTAATAAGCCAACATTTTCCTAATCACACTAGGAAGATATTCATTTGATCTGAAGAAAGGTTTTCCTCCATCCTTTTTAGATACATGACAAGTTAAACTTGCTGGAATTCCCACTCATGATGCTACTTAGTTTGAGAACGGAGTGGGGGAAAGCAATCCAAGAAAGAATAATTTTAAAGACAGGTCCACCTATCACTATTAGCCAGGATGGTCAGGGATGTGACCTCATGATCTGGGTGTCCCTAAACTTTGGATTATCAGAAGCTGGGAACGGACAACAGGATGGCTCTCTCAGTATATTGCTCTATTCTATTCATTCCTTCGGAAGGCATCTGGCACCAGCCACTGTCGGAAGACAGGATACTGGGCTAGGTGGACCATTGATCAGACCATTCTTATGCTCTTATGAACGGAATCTAAAATTTTGCTGAAATAACTAGTACAAATTTAAGGTATGGAATAAAACAAGAGATACATAAGGGAAGAGCATAAAGAAAACACAAAGCCAACGGTGTTATTCCAACAACAAGACAGCTAGTGCCTATTTATGAGGGGAGGGAATCCTATAATGTCAGAATGGGCAAGAATACACACAAGAACGTAAGTCATAAGTAAGGATAAGATTTTGTTATGGGCAATAAACACGGAAGCCGTGACCTATCTGTGACTTTTACTGCTGCAACTCCATGGGGGCTAAGAACTGCAGGGTTCTCTTCCCCATCCATCCCCCGAGGAGGCTGTCCCCTTGAGTCCTGGAACCCTGAAAAGGGTCCCCTGAAGAGGCTCTTGCCTGTGGATGGAAACCTGAAGGGGGACCCTGAGGAGGCTTTTGCCTGTCGCTGGAACCCTGCCAGGACCCAGCTGGCTGCCAGCTCCTGTTCTGCAGCCCAGAACCTGAAACACAAAAAGTCATGGAGATCTCCGGAAGTCATGGATTCCGTGACTTCTGTGACAAACATGCCGTTGGCCAGAACTATAACAGAAAATACTCTACCTTCTAACAAAATATGCAGCCGAACACGCTTGGAATTCTGGAACGCTCAACACAAAGACATTTAAATACTTTGTGAGTATTCACAGTCCTTGATTCCTTTGAACTCCTAACTTGTGAAGAAAAAAAGTGTTGCTCTACACCATTCCTCACTGCGTCTTCCTCTTCCCCACCTCAGTATATCATGGTTCAACAGTGCACAAGCAGGGCTAACCCATCTCTCAAACCACAAAGAAAAAGCATACACAAGAAAGTAGTAATACCTCATCTGTGAGTTCTCTTCCAGAGTTAGATCTGGGTCTTTGTGGTCCAAGCAATTCATTTGGTATTGTCTGTCCATCAGCTGCTTTTCCATTTTCCTGCAGTTGTATGTGTGAATAGATATATATATTAATATATGTATTTACTTCAAACATTCTTTAAAGTACATTAGTGTCACTATAATTCAAGAAGTACAAATTGGCAATTACATTGCACTAGATTTCCAGAAAAATAGAGATTTTAACCATTTTCCAATCAAAAATGTACATTTAATGTTTATAAAGTATTCTGAATGAATAGCTATGCAGACAGACTCCCAAATACACAAGACTTTAAACCTACAGGCCTGATATTTGCAAGTGCTGAGTACCTGCAGGTCCAACTGATTTCTGTTAAAAAGAGTTGTGGATGCTGAGCACCTGTGAAGGATTGGGCCCCAAAATCTAACAGCTTCCCTTGCCTTTATCGCAACCAAGGATGATTGTGTTTATATTTAAATGACTTTCTAATTATCTCGTTTTCTCTTGCTACATACTGTGGTGAAAGTTCAGGGTCGGTCAAATCCCTGGGTAACTTCACTGGCTATAATGGAGTTAACCTTGAGGTGAATTTGGCCACAATAATTTCAGCTGCAACAAGTCTGTCAAAATCTACTGTACAATCAAACAAAAGGTGGATTGGGAGATAGAAAAAAATTATTCAGACAAAAAACCTTCACTGGCAAGAGATGTACTAAAACAGGGGCAGGCAACCTACGGCATGCGTGCCAAAGGCGGTATGCAAGCTGATTTTCAGGGGCACTCAAACCGCCTGGGTCTTGGCCACCGGTATGGGAGTCTCTGCATTTTAATGTAATTTTAAATGAAGCTTCTTAAAAAAATGTAAAACCTTATTTACTTTACATACAACAATAGTTTAGTTATATATTACAGACTTATAGAAAGAGACCTTCTAAAAACGTTAAACTGTATTACTGGCATGCAAAACCTTAAATTAGAGTGAATACATGAAGACTCGGCACACCACTTCTGAATGGTTGCCGATCCCTGTACTAAAAAATACTGAAAAAGTAAATGTATTTTCTATTGTTATGGGCTCTCTCCAGGACTAGTTAGGATGCAGGTAGGTGGGGTTAGAGAGAACCTGGAGAAGGAAGGGAAAGAATTTAAGTGTGCTGCTACTTGTAGTCAGCTCTAGGAGATAGCACTTGTGGGAGGCTTTATCTGCATTAAAGGACTGTAAGAATTAAAACCAACATGCCGTCACTTTACTATTTTCATTCTCCTTTTGCTGCATTGTATTTTATACAATATTAGTTACACATGTACACCTTTGATTTCTCCAAGTTTGTTATGATGTGAAAGTGCCCATTTAAATGAACCCATTCGGTACGATTTCTAAAGACTGTACTTTATTAAGGTCATCCAAAGATTTTACTTCATTTGTACGCTCTTTGGGGCAAGGACACTCTTTTCATTTTGTCTGTGTGTACACATATGTAGTGCCTATCACAATGAGACACGGATACAGGAACGCGACTCCAGATAACTGCAATGCAGAATAATATAATAGTTCACTAACCTGTGCTGTAACTATTTTATCTCCACTGGTTGCGCTTGCCAGATCCAAAGAAGGCTGAGAATCTTTGGCCACGCAGTCTGACACTGTATTCAAAGCAAAGAGACCAACAGTGGTTAAATTCTCACTAAACTATAAAGCAACTGCAGGTTAGAAAAAGGTGCATCATGATATTATATGCCCTAGATTTTTTTTATTTCAGTTGCAATACCAAAATAGAGATCATTTAGTCAAAGTTACATTAATAAACCACATTTTTCAAACTGAAATAAGTATCAAACACTATTAGTAATCTGTATAAGAAATCTAATTGGCAATACACACAAATCCAACATCAGTTAAGGGAATCATTTAAGCCTGAAAATAAGTTTTGCTACTAACCTCTACTCCATTCAGCAAGTGTTTATGCTACTGGTTTTTTCCCCCTAGGGCCTCCACAGAACTTGTTTTTGTTTACTTTGGTCTATTTATTAACATGGAGAATTAGATTATATATGCTTCAGCTGCAATTTGCACAACTCTGGGAAGCTTGCCATATATACCAAGTTGCTGAATACACTATTCATTGTTCTGTTTCTTGTACAAGATTTTGTTAGTTGCCGGTACTGCTCAGTAGAAATAGTTACCTAAGTCAGGGCAATGCAGATACTGTACACTTCGGTGAAACAAAAACATAGTAGCTTCTTTGAACATAGAATCCCAGGACTGGAAGGGACGTCGAGAGGTCATTTAATCGAGACCTCTGCACTCATGGCAGGACAAAGTATTATCTAGACCATGCCTGAGAGATGTTTGTCTAACCTACTCTTAAAAATCTCCCATGACATATTCCAAAATCTCCCTAGGCAATTTATTCCAGTGCTTCACCATCTTAAGAATTAGGAAGTTTTTCCTCATGTCCAACCTAATCTGCCATTGCTACAGTGTAAACATGTTGCTGCTTGTCTTAGTCTCAGAGATTAAAGAGAACAATTTTCTCTCCCTTTTCCTTGTAGCAACTTTTTAAGTACTTGAAAACTTACATCCCCCGCTCAATCTCCAGACTAAACAAACTCAGTTCTTTCAATCTTCCCTCACAGGTCATGTTTTCTAGACCTTTAATTATTTTTGTTGCTCTTCTCTGGACTTTCTCCAATTTGTCCACATCTTTCCCAAAATGTGGCACCCAGAACTGGACACAATACTCCAGTTAAGGCCTAAACAGCATGGAGCAGAGTGGAAGAATTACTTCTCATGACTTGCTTACAACACTCCTGATAATGCATCCCAAAATTATGTTTGCTTTTTTTGCAACAGTGGTACATTGTTGACTTATATTTAGCTTGTGATCCACTATGACCCCCAGATCCCTTTCCACAGTACTCCTTCCTAGGCAGTCATTTCCCATTTTGTATGTGTGCAACTGACCGTTCCTTCTTCAGTGGAGTACTTTGCATTTTTCCTTGAATTCGTCCTATTTACTTCAGGTCATTTCTCCAGTCTGTCCAGATAATTTTGAATTTTAATCTTATCCTCCAAAGCACTTGCATACCTCCCCACCCCCCTCCAGGTTGGTATCATCCCCAAACTTTATAAGTGTACTCTCTATGCCATTATCAAATCATTGATGAATACATTAAACAGAACCAGACCAGAATGGACACCTTACAGTAGCTCCAACTAGGTTGTATTTCCCTAATTTCTTTAAGAGAAGGTCATGCGAGACAGTATGAAACTTTACTAAAGTCAAGATATACCATATCTACTGTTTCCGGGCTATCCACAAGGCTTGTTGCCCCAAAGAAAGCTATCAGGTTGGTTTGACAAATCCATGCTGTTAGTTATCGCCTTATAATCTTCTAGGTATTTGCAAACTGATTGCTTAATTATTTGCTCCATTATCTTTCTGGGTACTGAAGTTAAGCTGACTGGTCTGTAAGGTGGTTGTTGTTTTCCTTTTTATAGACTGGCATTATATTTGCCCTTTTCCAGTTCTCTGGAATCTCTCCCATCTTCCATAACTTTTCAAAGATAATTGCTAATGGCTCAGAAATCTCCTTAGTCAGCTCCTTGAGAATACTAGGATGTATTTCATCAGGCCCTAGTGACTTGCAGACATCTACGTAATCTTTAATTTGTTAGCCTCCGATCCTACCTCATTTTCACTGGCATTCACTAAGTTAAACATCCAATCACTAACAACTTTTTTGTTGAAGACGGAAACAAAGATATCATCTAGAACTTCTGACATTTCCTCATTTCCTGTTGTTTTACCCCCCCAGCCATTGAGTAACAGGCCTACCCTCTCCTGGGACTTGTCTAGCTTCTAATGTATCTGTAGAATATTTTCTTGTTATCCTTTATGTCTCTAGCTAATTTAATCTTGTTTTATGTTATTTTCACTTTTTGCAAGACTGTTTTTGAATTTCAGATCATTGAAGATCTCCTGGTTATGCCAGGGTAATCTCTTGCCATTTTTCCTATCTTTCCTATACAGTGGGATAGTTTGCTCTTATTATGCCCTTAATAATCTCTCTTCGAAAAACTGCCAACTCTCTAGACATTACTGTGTTTTTCCCCATAGTAATGTCTGTAAATAAATATTTATCATAGAATATTTTAGAGGTCATTTATTATTATTTCAGTTCCTGCTGATTCTATAATTTGTAATGACATAGTTAGAATAGGATAGCTCTAACTCCTCCTCTTCATTATCCAGTGGTTAAAAATCACCCAAAAATTTATCTAAGTTGACTTCTGGCATACTGAAATTATACAATTTCTTTATTTGCTGGAGCAAAGGTTAATTTTCCTCCTAGTGGAATGTTTCAAAGAGTTTCATTAGCGATGTTGCTTGCTAAAATACCAAATCCTCAAACAGTACACATGGGGAAAAACATCACTGGAAAACTAAAATGTATGTGTATATGCATAAAACTCTAAATCATAAATGCGTGTACTATGCTGTGTGTTTTACCTTTCACTGTAAGAATTCTATCTTGCTCAAAGTATATTTTATAGCCTATCAAACTTGCCATTTTCTGCCCTACACTATTCTCAGCGTAAGACCACCTTCTCCTATGCAGAAATAGTTGACAGAGTGCCAGAAGATCAAGCTTCTTTTGGTTCTGACTAAAATTTTTTGACAATTATAGCATCAGAAATTTAGTATTGAAGGTTTAATTTGATCTTTGTGCACGGATTACTGTTTCTAATCAGCTGTCCTCACTTTTGCTGGGCAATTCTCTGGGACAGGATTTAATTACTTGGTATAAAGTGGCATAGTCTCATGTTTACTTATGACACTCCAATACATATGCACATCCAACCATCATTAGAAGGTAGTAAGATACCTATCGTACGGGCAACAACAGTCACGTGTACAGATTTTTAAAAAGTTCAATATGAATACCAAAAAGACTACTTCTAAAGATCTAGTCATAAACATAACTGAGTCCCACATCTAATTAGTGGCTTTTAATTGCTATTTTTAAAAAACATTTAGCCTCCTGTTGCTGTGCAGAAGAGACATAAGTAGGGGAAAGATAAAGGAACAGTGAAACTGATCACAAAATGGTGCAAACACAGAAAATAAAAAAGAAGAAAATATTTCCATTACTATCTCTTGCTCTGTTGTTTTAGCTGTTCTGAATAAATGCAGGTAAAAAATTCTGACAGATGTATGGAGTTTAAAAAAAAACAAACAAAAAACCCCCCACAATATGCAAGTTAACAGTCCAAATCTGGTTGTCTTTCAAAGGGCCTTGGGCTCCTAACTCACACAGATCTCTGAAAATCCCATGTGATTGTTCAATTGACTGCATCTCTTTAATTGAAGGATAGTTAGCCAAAAGAAAATCAAGAGGCTGAGTAACTTCCGAAAAGCAGAAAAATGGCAACTGTCTGTTGACAGAAAGTTGGTGCAGTAATCTGGACAGAATACCTTAGGGCAAAGCATATACTTGCCTTCTAAACCAGATAATTTTTGTACATCGAACTCCAGTTCACTCTTTTTCTTCCTTGGTGGTGGAGCAGGCCGTGCAGGTGGTGGTGGTCTAGGAGGGGGAACATTTGTTGGAGGCGGTGGGCGTGCCGGAAGAGATTTCTTAGTGCTAGCCACTATATCAGGTTCTACACTAAGTTGCCTTGGGGGTTTCGCTGGGGGCATTTCTTCTGTTGTAAGATCTTTGGTAGGTAAAAACTCTGACGTCACCTGTTCTAGAATATCTGTCTGCTTTACTTCTGTTATTTCTTCATTTTTAGATGTTTCTTTTGGTGAGTAAGTTTCAGTGATTTTAAGCTCTTCAGTTGCATTTATTATTTCTCCTAGTTTATTAGTGGTTTCACCTTCTTGATGTTCAACGGTATGGTCAGAAGGCAAACACACCTCTCTGGATTCCAATTCTGACTCCTTACATGTACTCTGAGTCACAGGTTCTGGAGTATCTTCTTGAAATGCTGATTCTGTAGCCTGTAGTTCAGGAATATTACTAAGGATATCTGCTCCAGGAATCCAAGTATTTGTATCTGAAGTTTGATCAGTTAGTTCTTTTCCTTGGGAAGCCAAAGGATCATCTTCTAGCTGCTGTACCTTTTGGCTTTCTTCTATAATACTGTCAATAATCTAAAAAATACAAAACATATGTTTGCCAAGACATATAAATATAGGAAGGCAGAGTTCTTAGAGCACCCTTGTCAGGAAATCCATGCCACAGCATATGATAGGTCTCAGCTTCTATGGAAAAGTTACCTCACTTTTATAATGAAAACAAGGACACAAGACCAATATTACCTTCCAGCATTTTTTAAACAAAACTATGAAAGCTAGAAGCTGAATACAGAATACACCCACTTGAGTGATAATGGGGGCAAGCGACTTCAGAAAATGTAGACTGTAGTTTAAATTTTTTAAAAGGTAACAAAACACAGAAAAATCAAATCTGATTCTTTTCAGACATTTGTCATCCCCTGCACTCCCCCTATTTATTATACTGTAAACTAGCCAAATGATTTAGTGGGCACAAATCCTGAATTTTTATTTTGAACATATTTAGCTTGATTTCCCCCTCCCCAATTGAACGGTATTTGGGCTGTTTACAATAACTAGTTCTAAAGACTTTGTATTAAGGTACATTTAAAACTTTTATTGATACCAATTTCAATATATTGCTAGAAATATTAAAAAATTTAATTCAGCTAAGAAAATGTGAAATCTAAGTTTAGATATTTTATATACTGCAAAACAGATGTTAACCAACCTCTTTAGAGTCATCTTGTTTTACTTCCTGTATAAGGGACTCATCTGCAACTCTGTGTATATTACTGTCTATTTCCTGTAAAACAACCATTAATAATAAGTAAGGAAAGAAATAAGAAATTCCTCACTAAGAAAGGTAATTTAGCAAAGATACAAATTAAGTGGCAAAGCAGCAAAATATCCCAAGGGGGCAAACATTCTGATATATATGAAGATCAGTTTTATTGCTGTCATACTGAGAAGCTTAATAGTTCATAGAGGAAACTGGAAAAGGTATATCACACTGGGGTAATCATAGAAACAGACAACATACATTACACTGAGAAATAAAAAAGTAACTCATTTTCAGTAATTTTCTACTCTCTTGCTATTTTAGGAGTGCTTGATAATATCTCTGCCTGTCACAGGATAACCTCCTTCCATCTAAATGACTATACAAAGAAATTAGACTCTTGAGCTTACGAAACCCAGTTTTCCCACTGAAATGTCACAAAAAACAATATTCTGACTTCACAGCTAAAATAACCAATTTGAAGGTAATGTTGAGTTATGAGAAATAATGCAAGCATATTTAATAACCTGCAACAAATGAAAATTAGGAAAAATTAAACATTTATAAAAGAGAGAGAAGGTAGATAAGGCAATAACTTATATTGGACCAACTTCTGTTGGTGGAAGGTACAAGCTTTTGAACCACACACAGTTCTTCTTCAGGTCTAGGTTAAAACAGAGTGGGACATACAGTAAGCATAAGAAGGTAACATATTGCAGGTCCCTTGAGATGAGTGGGCAATAAGAATTAGATTGTTATGCAAAAGGAGTTTGAAGTGGACCAATAAGGATTAGTATGCAGGTGTGTGTTAGATTGTTGGAATGAGCCACGAAACTAGTGTCCCTATTAGGTCCATGGATTTTAGTGTCTAGCAGTGTTATGAATTTAAGTTCCCAGGTTTGCTTTTGAAGGTGTTGTGCAGGTGTCAGAATGAGGAAGGAGAGGTCAGATATGAAGCGATCACTTTGTGAAGTGGATGAGATGGGATTTTTGTCTTATTTCCCTGGGAGTGTGTTCAGAGTGCAGTGATGGTCTAGTTTCACCCACAGTTGTTACTGGGGTACGTGATGCACCGGATAAGGTACTCTACATGTTGCGATAGACATGTAGAGGATCCATAAATCCTGAAAGGTGTGTTGTGAGGTTGTATTCATCATCACAGAGGTGGAGACATGTCTGGAGGTTTTGTAGCCATTTTTCTGGAAGGTTCTGGAGCCATTTTGATTTGGTGTATCCTGGTCCATGGGCAGCTTACTAATTTTTGGGAGTTGTCTGAAAGCCAGAAAAGGGGGTTCAGGAAAGATTTCAGGATATTATCCCCATAAAATATGGATTGTAATTGTCTGATGATGATGCTCCATATGGCTCCAGTGTGGAGTGGTAGGTGACAACTAGGGGCGAGCAGTCATTGGCTCTTCCACTACGTACTGAAATAGGTTTTCCCAGGGTATTTGGGTAGCCCTTTCCAGTATGCAATCTACTGCTCTGGTAGACTGTCCTTGCTTGGTGAAGGCAATTGTAACTGTGTTTAGGTGCGTGTATCCTTGATACTCTCTCTAGTGCAAATTCAGTGGTAGCTGAGTGCCTGGCTGTAGCTAATAGATTTTTTTGGTGTGTCTACGGTGGTTGGTGGATCTCAGAAGATTACTTTGGTGATACATGAGTTTCTTGTATATAGTCATTTGTAGAGTTTGTTCAGTAAGAGACATTACCTTACCTCCTTGTGTTTCTCATATCCTGGGATAAACACAGTACATTTATAGTAATTTATATAAAGTTTGTCTTGATTATGCAAAACTAGCTCAGTACAAGTGATCTTCAGGTGCTTGGTTTTTAAAATGTGAAAATACTGCTAATACTATCACCCACAATAGCAAGTGTAATGTGATTAGTAGTCGCCAGGTTAAATTAGGATAGTCACATTTGGCAATCACAAACAAGTCTCTGAGCTCTTGAAAATTCACAACCTTGTATTCTGTCCTAACTGTAATTGCTTAACACCTGGCAGAGCAATACTAGTTAATACAACTAAATACTAAGGTATGTTCACTCTGATGCTTTTGGAATCTAACAAACTGCAGTACAGTACATTAAACCCATTTCATTACAAGGTTCAGTGAACACAAACAAGAATATACTTAAGCAACTGTTTACCATTCCCCAGACAGAAAACTGATCCACCCTAAAATGAAAGTCATTGCAATCCTTATGTGATATTTGCTTGTTACAAAAATAGGAAATAATGTGGTTAGAAAATACTTTCACATTCAGGGCAGTTTGCATCTTGCACCATTCATTTGAATAGTCCTTCCACTGATTATATTTTAACTTTGTGAGAAAATCCTAAACATACAATGCAACCCCTAGCACACTCTCTTAGCTAAGTGTGACTGGGGGTGAAACAAAGTACAATGTAGCATAAATTTTAGTTAGTTTATATGGGAGCAGCTCCAGGAAAACGGTGTAATGGACCCAATGAAGTTTTATATTAAGTGTATTAAACACACTAAGACCTAAAACAAATGTTTGGAACCCAATTCTAAAATATTTATTCTAGCCATTTATTTAGGTCAAGTAACTAAACTTAATTCTAAACATTTTAGAGATTGATTAAAGACCTACAATTGCATGTTAAAAGTGTGGACTTTTCAAACAATGACAAAAAAGGCGTCCGAAAGAAAGTATTTCTTTAACTGAAATATGCCATTTGAGTTATAGTTATACTCATTTACTTCTCGAACAGCTTTTCAAAATAGTTACTGGCTGTACTGGTATAGCATTCTGTGCAATATTTTCAGGAAACCGCCACCATTTGTCCAAGCTTAACCCAAGGAGCAAAAATGAGCATTTTTCAGGAATAGAAAGAAATATACTGGAAAATTGATGTTACTAATCAGTGGAAGTGTTTCTTGTACATTTGCTATTGCAATTTACTTATTAGGAATTCACTCTCCTCTTTAACAGTGCTAAGAGGACAAAAAAAAGCTAATTTTAATTTCAGCTGACAGAATATTGATTACATGCTGACCCGTAAGCTTTTAGATACTCTGCAGTTCACATACTATATGGCTTACGATGATGTGGAGAAAAGAATGGTACTTAGAGCCCAAACCCACAACAAAGGCCAGTATTAGCTATTCTTACACAGAAGAGCCAAATCCTGGCACATGACAGGCTGAGAAGAGTCATCACATAAGCCATTAATTTAAATGATTACCCTGCGAAGAGTTAAAACCAGTGCAGGAGCAATACAAAATGAACACACTCGATTCTCTGAACTCGGATACAGCCAACGCTATTCTACACCTCTGGTCTGATGATAGAGCAAATCAGGAAGCTGTGATTTTCTTAAGTATTGAAGCATAAGCGTTCGTGGGGTAATACCCACTTTGCCAGATGCATGCAGTGGAAGTGGGTATTAGCCCACGAAAGCTTATGCTTCAATATTTTTGTTAGCCTTTAAGCTGCCACAGGACTCTGTCGCTTCTGCAGATCCAGACTAACATGGCTCTCTCTCTGATTCAGTGATTTTCATGTGAGTTTAATAGTGCTCCCTCCCATCCCTATCCAGACCTCTTATTTCATTAAGAGTTCAAACTGTTAGTTTTAATCTGCAATTCATCGCCAAAAGATTTCTGACATTTCATATATATTAATTTGTACATGCACTTTACATTTTACAGCACCAGAATATTTGTTTCTTGACAGAGGCTGAGGACGTTTATTTTGCAGACTATTGTACCTTGACAGAAATTTTAAATGACAACCATTCTAGAATGAATTTGCACAGATTTGGTCCATCTTTTCTAGATTTTTTAGTAACCTAGTAAAGTAAAAAGCTGTATTACCTGGCACTTTACCACCAGAAAGTTTAGAAATTGGCATTTCTGATACCTCCCAACACAAATCTTCAGTCTAGTAACCAGGATTGATGCTGAAGCTAAACGGAATCAATGCCGAAGCTATTTGGGACCCAAGTATTTCTGAGAGCAGTCGGACTACACTCAAGTTAGTCAAGAAGAGCCGAATGCTGTTCTGTTTGTATCCGCCATTGTGATGGGTGGGTTTATTACTTGGTGTATGACCAGTGTTTATTGTAAAATAACGCCACACTACCATAATGGCATCCAAAATACCAGTGAAAAGCAAAGGAGAGAAACATAACAGTTATGACAAAGAGTCCTGTGGCACCTTAAAGACTAACTAAAATTTTTCCAGAGCATAAGCTTTTGTGGGCTAATACCCACTTCGTTGGATGGGTATTAGCCCACAAAAGCTTATGCTCTGGAAAAATTTTAGTTAGTCTTTAAGGTGCCACAGGACTCTGTCACTTCTGCAATCCCAGACTAACATGGCTACCCCTCTGATTCGTAACAGTTATGTTGACATTAAAACAGAAAATAGATATTTGTACATGTCTTGTAAAGGGCAAGAATAGGAATGTTTATTCATTTTCTTGTATTCTAATTCTCTGAAAACCGGTAATCCATTGATAAATATAACTCTTAGTTAACTGGAGTTTTTGACTAACTGGCACCCGCCCTCCCAACATGCCGAGTAACAAAGTTTTTACAGTAACACCAAGTTTGTCAAAAAATTAAAAGTTGGTCTGATATTACAACTGTTGATTGGGATCCAGTTTAGTCTACAATTAAACCCCTTAAGTAATCTCAGTTAAAAATCAGAAGTCAACATGTTTATGGCCTCAGAAGGAACAGCGAGAATTGTCTATAATACACTCCTTAACAATTAGAATTGAAAAGTTAGAAAATAAGGGCAAGTTCTTGAAAAGTAGGATCCTGATTCCCAGCATCCAAATCCATACTCAGGCACCTAAATCAGCAGCCTGATTTTAACCAAGCAGAACATCCAGCAGTTACCAGTGACTTCAATGGAAGTCAAGCTGTCCTTTGAAAGCCAAATTTTAGGCACATACTTTTTTGAAGTGTTGGCCCAGAAATGTACATTAGTATATAGTAGAGAAGCATCTGCCATTATTCTATCAGAGAACTAATTAATGAATAAAATTACTCAACAGGAGAGTATATAGGCAATTTCCCCATAACAGAAATACCCGTATATTTTAATGTACTTTTTCTAATTACTCTTAGTGACGAGACACCATATAGTAAACCTCTACATCATTTTAATTTAGGCTGTTCTTCAAAGGCATACTGACAAGGTGACAAGAAGCAAACACATTCTGACACAATATATCCCACTGTAGTCTGTGCATCAACAAGCTTGCTATATTAATTTCCACTTTTGTTGACATTAATGCAGTAGACTTTGGACTTGTAAAAGATCCCAAACTCCTTCAGCTGTACAGTTAGTCACAAGTTTAATGAACTGATAATGGTACCAAGCAGTGAAGCGGATAGTGTGTTTTTATACAAGGCTGATTTCTGAAGGTGAAGTGATTAGGAAAATGCTCCTTAATGAAAAATGAAAATTAGTAACATGGTGAGGACCTCATAAGCAACAAACAGTAGCGCCCAGCCACTGCATATACTTAAATATTTAGATTATAGCCGAATATTCTCAAAGTATAGCCAGTGATACATGGAATTCAACTCAATCCATGTCCACATACTACTTTCTGTCAGAATTAAATGAAACTACATTTACTGAAAATTTTAGACATTTAATACCATATTGTCAAGGAGACATTGAAATTAAAGCAGGATGCCAGGAGAGACACCTATAAGTGTAATGACAGAATTAAGTCACTGACTTTTCTAAATCTCTCCTCCTAAATCACACTACAGTGGAACAAATAAAGTTATGCAGTTATCTGTGAGACAGTGTTATGACTTATTTTCTGTTGGTCAATCAAAATATTGCTATTTTCACTACTGATTACCCAGCACCTCTGGGACTGAAAATGCCAACCTTGCTTTACTCCACACAAAAGACTATTGCATAGCATCACTTTTGGCCTTTCTCCCAATCCATATTATGAATTGTATCTGTACATATACCAATTCCTGACCTACTTAATAAACGTCAGAGGTTCAGCTGCACTGTCATTGTGCATAGAAGCAGCATACTAATTACCTGCGTGGGAAGTGGTGATGCTGCCTTGATAAGTTTAAATTTAGAGTTTTGCTTTCATGTAACCTGAAGTGGTAGCTTCTGAAGTATAAACACTCTGTTGCCTTCTGTCACCAAAATAGAAATAGAAATTTTGGTCAACAATTTGAAATAAGTCAACTTAACCAAGGTGACCAAAACTCTCAGACATACTCCTGTATCTGAATACAACACAAAAGAGATGAGTCCAGTTCCTCTACATACTGTTTGAGTAATTAAACTCTGCAAATTTAAGGATACCATTTACTAGCTCTTTGGTCAAAGCATGTAGGTCCATGTTTCTTTTCTTTGTTTTTAAACCAAGGTAAACAAAATAAGTTTAAACTTAAAAATGTGGAAGCTTAAAAAGTCAACAAACCCACAACAAGGAAAATCTGACTGGGGAAAAAGCTTCATCCTTAGTTTGCCATTTTCTTCCTAGACATGCAGCTATATATCATCATGACCCAATATTATGGACTTAAGATCAGGCATGTTACATAAGCATTTGTCAAATTATAAACATTTAAGATTATATAAAGAGAGACGCACCTTTAATACACGGGACCCAACTTTTGTTGGTGACCTGCTAGAAAAAAAGGAAACAAGATTTAGATGAAAGTATACAAAAGAATCCAAAGCTCCAAAAATGGATCATTCCCTTGATTATTTAATGAAAGTTTCACTATACAAAAATCAGTGACAAAGGTCTTCTCTAAACTGGTGGTTTACTTTGAATTTTCAGTTTAAAAATATTATGTCTGCATCTTCTACATGAAGACAACTGATTGTACCACAGGTTCCTCAACACTTACAGTGAAGCCTTTTCAGAGAACCGGAAGGAAAATTAAATGCTCAATTGCCACTGAAATTTGACAGGAGCTGGGAAAATAACTCCCTAAATCTCCTTTGAAAACCCAAGACAAAAGCAATTTCTAAGAACCTAATAAGATTATTCTGCCCACCACCCCTGCTACAAAACCGATACTATCCCATCTCTGCGGCCATTGATCATTTCTAATCAGAGGGATTTTAATAGAGTTATTGCTCATGAAAGATGCGAGAGATGCATCACTGAAAACTGAAACCCTCATTGAAAGGAATAGTGCAAACTCCAAGAGAGAGCAGTCAAGTGCCTTAGCCTTGAGTGCATCATCTCTGGCATGCCCATTCAATCTTCAGCCTCTCCATAAAGGCTGCAACCAAGAGTCCAACTTGCACAGACTATAGTAAGAACACCTTCACACCAGCCACAAGAATGAGAAAGCAGCTTGGACACTTGGCCTTCAGAAGTTTTCATTCAGAGCCAGAGAACTACATTAGCATCCATTCTGAAATGCAACTTCTAACAAACCTAATTAGAGAAAGTCTCTAGATACCTCAAGGGCTTGGGTAAAAGTGAGCTATTCATCTTCAGGTCACTGGTTTAACGATACTTCAAGATGACAGCAACAGCAAATTCACTGGTTTATTGTACTTCTGCAATGTACCCAAATTCCTGAACCTGTTCTTGATTTTTGGTGCTCCAGAAGATACTGTTATATTGAATAGTGTTGCGTCAGTATTTTGACTTCAGTGCCCTTAAACTTGCATATACCATAACCTCGGCTTATTATGGGCCGTTTGCCCATCGTTTGCTTCCTCCAATGAGAGTATCAAAGTCTGAAGCTATGTTAAACAGACAGCTCAAGCATTTTAACTGGCTGCAGAGTTCAGTGACCATACCTTTGATGAACTACACACAATCAAATCCTTGCTTCCTAATTGATTAGGCCTAGTCTACACTTAAAACTTTTGGCAAAAAGTTTTGTCAGTTAGGCGTGTGGGGAAAAAAATCACATCCCTAAATATAGCTGTGCCAGCAAAAGCCCCATTGTAAACATAGTTATGCCTGTGAAAGAGTTATTTTGCTGGTAACAGCTTATTTAATTCAAGAACCTGGTATCATACCTGCAAAAGAACTCTTGGCAGTAAAATCTGAAACTCCATTAGGAGGGTTTGCTGGTACAATCATATCAGCCAACCCTTTCTCGTGTAGACAAGGCCTAAGAGAATAGTTTTTTTCCAGAGCTTTTTCTTCATCTCTTTTCCAGAATGACAGTTTCAAGGGACAATATCAACTTGAGAAACAAGTAATTACCATCTTTTTTTGGTTGGTTGTTTTTTAAAGAGACTACCATTGTTACACCAGAGACAATTAAAAAAATAACCTGAAAGGTTAGAGAAAAATATTTACTCGGTTTAATTTAGTCATCAAGTTTTTGCTTTTGTTCAAGAAGGTCCTTCAAAGAATGGAATACTTTTTTTAAAAAAAAAATCTCAAGGTGCAGTATCCAAAATTACTTTAAGTTCTTTTTAAAATGGACTAGATTTCAATGACAGGATCTCTTTAATAGGGAAAAAAACAATATGCTTTTGAAATTCATCAATGCATTGGAGAGAGACTTCCAGAGATATACAGAATATTTGTAGTAATATAGATAGTAACTTATTTCAGTGATTGTGATGTACAATTACTAGAAGTAAATGTTGACCAAGGTGTTCAGGTCAATAAATCAATACTAAACTCAAGTATCAGTATGTGCCTTTTACTGCTATTCTTAACATATTGCTTGGGAAGATGACCTATCACTCACTCACTCTCCCCTCTCCCTCCCTCTTCCCAGCAGCTATCCATAACCACTTTGTATTTCCAGTTAGCAGGACTTTGCACTATAACCCCTTGATTTTAAGCTGAAAAAGAGAAAGGAGCATTGACAAAGAGAGTACCATGTCACTACAGCCATAAATCTTAGATGTATTTTATTCCTTAGTATTATTATTAAACATGTTTATTGTTGCAGCGCCCAGGACCAACCAAGAGTGGGGGCCACTATGCTAAACACTGTACAAATTCAACAGTAGACAGTCCCTCCCCTAAAGGGCTTACAATCTAAATGACCATAGTGGTCAAAGATATTTCAGACACCCTACGTGTTACAAAGTAATCCTAAACATAAAGTTGTATACATAGGTAACTACCAGTGCTAACACTGATTATTTCTAAGCAAGGAAACACACCAAGGAAACCACCCCCTCACATTCCTTCACTAGTTATCTAAAGTAAATAGTATAGTAAACCAATTTAATTCTTCTTCTCACCTTCCCCGATAGATTTTTTACATTCAAAATAATTAACTGCAGAAAAACAGTCTCAGAAAAACACACACAAGTTCCATTTAATTATTTTCCACTCATGATATATTACTGATGTGTACAGAATACCTACAAAGAGAACACAATAAGAATGGCAAAGGTATCACAATATATAACACAACACAAGTATTTGATAAGGCTGTTGAATAAAAGTCACATTAAACATAAAAGCTTTTGTTGCTGTGGCATCTATTCAACAACATAAGGCATTCAGATTATCTGCCATAATTATTCTTGGTCATGGTGGCATGATTCTCTGAGATCAATCTGTGGTGCACTAAGAATAAAAAACCCTGTTCATTAGGCTTGTGTGTAATTCATTTCAATTATTCATAAATGTCACTACTTGTCCCTCCAAAGCACGAGTGGTTCACATTTTTACGCCTTAATAATTCAGTATAACAAGTACATCACAAAAAAAACGTGCTAGTAGGCACCTTTACCAATAAGTGTTCTTGTTAATATTGTTCTGTAATGGTTTCCTTTTCTTTCCCAGACCCCTAAAATTATCTCAGTTCTATTTCAGTGGCACTGATCTTACAAATACTGTATCTGAACAGCCACAGCTTCATAAATAAATGTACAGAAGACATGAAATTACTTGGTACAAATATTAATCAATTATAAGAAGTTTGAGCCATCATGAAAAATTCAATTAGGAAGTCTCTTCATACTATATTAACAATGAAATGTAATGTACTAAACAAAAGCTCAAGACAAATGAAGACACTAGATACTGTTATTAGTTATGAAAGTACCATTGAATATAATCTGATATTCATCCAAGAAATTTATCAGTTCTATAATCCCATTATCTGACATTTAGCAGTTAGAGGATCATCCCCGTATAAAAGATTTCATAAAAATCCTTTCCAGCAAAACTGATTTTCAGTTAAATGCAGATTAAACGTTTAGAGACTAGCTTGTTTAAGTTACTATATCACTGCCATCCTCTCTACATCTGAACAAAAGGGGTTTAATAGGCAAAGAAGGAGCCAGTGGGACAGCCACAAACACAACCATATCAGAATACCTTAAACTGAAAATACCAGCAGCCTCCTGCAGAACTTGCTCTAACATTCATTCAACCTTCTTATTCATCCTAAAACCAACAAGGCTATAAAAGGCCTCCTCCTCCCCTTACTGAGCAGCTCCAAGCTAGTTAGACTGTCAAGCAAGAGTAGAGACTTCATCAAGATTCATGTCTTCACCACTGAACTGCTTCTTGCCAAATTCAGTGCAAGTGAAAACAGGAGACATTTAGGCCTGCATTGTCAATGATGCATCTAATCCACCTGGATTTCAGTAAGGCATCTGATACAATTCCACACAGAAAATTATTAGTTATACTGGAGAAGATGGGAATTAATGAGAATTGAAAGGTAGATAAGGAATTGGTTAAAGGGGAGGCTACAGTGGATTATACTGAAAGGTCAACTGTCAGGCTGGAGGGAGGTTACCAGTGCAGTTCCTCAGGGATTTGTCTTGGGACCAATATTATTTAATATTTTTATTATTGACCTTGGCACAGAAAGTGAGAGCATGCTAATAAAATTTGCAAATGACACAAAGCTGGGTGGTATTGCTAATACAAAGGAGGACTGGAACATCATACAAAAAGATCTGGATGACTTTGTAAACTGGAGTAATAGAAATGGGATGAAATTTAATAGTGCAAAGTCATGCATTTAAGGACTAACGAAGATTTTTTCCTATTAGCTGCAGGGGCATCTCAGTTGGAAGTGACAGGAGGAGGAAAAGAAGTGGGTGTTCTGGTGGAACACAGGATGACTATGAGCCAGCAAGGCAATGCAGCTGTGGAAAAGGCTAATGCAGTCCTAGCATGCAGCAGGTGAGGTATTTCCAGTAGACTGGGAAGTGTTAGTACCATTATACAAGGCACTGGTGAAATCTCATCTGGAATACTGTGTGCAGTTCTCATCTCCCATGTTTAAGAAAGATGAATTTGAACTGAAACAGATGCAGAAAAGAGCTACCAGGATGCTCTGAGGAATGGAAAACCTATCTAATGAGAGGAGATTCAAAGAGATTGGCTTTTTCAGCCTAACCAAAAGAAGGCGGAAGGCGATATGAATGCTCTCTAAAAATACATCAGAGGCATAAATACCAGGAAGGGAGAAAAGCTATTTTAGTGAAGTGCCAATATGGACACAAGTACAAAAGGATATAAACTATCAACAATCTTAGGCTTGAAATTAGGCAAAGGTTTCCATCCGTCAGAGTGAAGTTCTGGAACAGCCTTCCAAGGGGAGCAGTGAGGGCAAAAAACTTAACTGGCTTCAAGACTGAGCTTGATAAGTTTATGGAGGTGATGGTTTGATGAGACTGCCTACAATGGCGGTGTAGCTGAGGGCTAGTAGCAAATCTCTCCAACAGCTGGGGATGGGCAACTAGATGGGAAGGGCTCTGAGTTATTACAGGTGTCTGGCTGGTATGTCTTGCCCACAGGCTCAGGGTCTAATTGTCATATTTGGGGTGAGGAAGGAATATTCCCCCAGGTCAGATTGGCCAAGACCCTGGGGGGGTTTTCCCCTTCCTCTGCAGCATGGAGTATGGGTCACTTGCAGGTTTAAACTAGTGTAAATGGTGGATTCTCCGTGACTTGAAGTCTTTAAACTATAATTTGAGAACGTCAGTATCTCAGGCAGAGACTGGGGGGGAGGGTCTATTACAGGAGTGGGTGGGTGAGGTTCTGTGTCTAATCTCCTTGCTTTCCTGGAATGAAGGAACAAGAGGGGAGCAAAGTGGCTTAGGATCAGCCTAGGTAAGAGGAAGAGGAGGCTGACAGGAAGAGGGAAACAGAGGACTGGACTGAAACCACAAGATCATCTTGTACAGGAGGTATATGTTTGACCTCAGTCAGCCCAGTCATCATATCCACTGCTGCTCTTTGATTTCCATGTGACACCAATGACATGTAAGTTTTCCTCCTTCCTATGACCTATAGCTGGTAGATGCTGCAATTATTCCTATCTGCAGATCTTACTGCAGAAATCTACACCTTTGTAATCACATCGGGACATCACTCCTAGGCACTCTACTTGGGCTACCCTTGAAAATCATTTGGAAACATCAGTTGATAGAGAACAAAGCAGCTTGTCTCAGGAGGGGCGAGCCATTACAAGGATAAATGCACCACACACTAAACTGGCTCTACCTATTCACTCGGAATGCAGTTTTAGATGTTGGTTAAAATAAGTATACAAATAAAAGAATTACCATACATGTCACATCAGCCTTTTACCTAGTCTCTAATAAGGGCTAGTATGAGATGCTTCAAAGTTTAAAACTCCAATAATATAATAACCGTGGGTTAGTTAGATAGTAACCCCAGAAATCTAGCAGTTGGCTTAATTTCCTAAAAGCATGAGCGCTGAAACCCTCAAATATTTACCCTATCTAGTTAATGTAACAGAGGATGTTTTATAGTCCAAGGAAGTCTAATCCTTTTTTTAATCCTACTATGCTCCGCCCTGATCTCCTATAACAAGAAGTTCCAAGTTTCCTGAGTATAGTTCACAAGAAGTATCCCCTTATGAGTATTAAGCAGGGGCGGGCAAACTTTTTGGTCCGAGAACCACATCAGAGTTGCAAAATTATATGGAGGGCCACGTAGGGAAGGCTGTGCCTCCCAAAACAGCCTGGCCCCGCCCTCTATCCGACCCCCTCCCACTTCTTGCCCCTTGACTGCCCCCTTAAGAACCTCTGACTCATCCAACCCCCCTGCCCCTTATCCCCTGACTGCTCCCTCCCAAGACCTTCCACCCTAACTGCCCCCCCCAGGACCCTACCTCCTACCCAATCCCCCCGCTCCGTGTCCCCTGACTGTCCCCAACCCCTATCCACACCCCTGGCCCGACAGACACCCAGGACTCTCATGCCTATCCAAGGCCCCTCCCCACAGAGCCTATGCCCCATGCAACTGCCCCCGGGGCTCCCTTCGCCTTATCTAACCTCCCTTACCACACTACTTGTGTCTGGCAGAGCACTGCCTGCATGGCTCTGGGGGAGGGGGAGTAGCATGGGAGGGTCCAGGGCTAGCCTCCCCATCCGGGATCTCAGGGATCAGATGTGGCCCATGGGCCATAGTTTGTCCACCCTTGGTATTAAGTCTGCTACTGTTTCATTTCTTGTGGTATGAGATAAAGTCACTCAAAGGCAATTATTTACCCTATCCATACAATTCATTCTCTCTATCCTCTCTCTGAAGAGCCTGAATCACTTTCCTCTCCTGAAAATCTTCGTGTCTCTATTAATCTTCATTGCCATTCTTAGAACCCCTTCTATCACTATACCCTTTTTGAAATGGGGAGACCAAACCAAAAAACAGTAGTCCAGATAAGGGCATTTCATCTGTTTATATAGGGTCATTACAATATTTTCAGTTTTATTCTCTGTTAATACAGCCTATCATCTAGGATGCATTTTGATCCTAGCTGCACACTGAGTAGATGCTCTCATTGATCAGTCCATAACAATGCCTAAGTTATTTTCGTCAGTGATGTACAGGAAACTAATTAAGGCTGTCATGGCCCAGGATCCAGTTATCTGAGAGACTGACTGTCTCTCCATATGTCTAGTCATAGAAGCATAGTTACAAATAGAATGAAAGAAGATATACTCTGGCAATGAAGCATATAGGCTCAGCTAGAGGGAAGGCTTTAGCTCCCTAAACATCTGGTTTAGAATATTTAATCTGACTGAAGTCCCCAATCTGGAAGAGCAAGATCAGACCTTAATCCTTCGGATAAACTGCAGTTACTTGTATGGATTTTTATCCATACTAAACATTTACATGGCACCATAGTTTGCATGATGCTTCCCGAAGGAGTTGAGACTGTGATTGTCAAAAGAGGCTTCAGGCATCCAACTCCTACTGATTTGCAATGGGAATTGGGAGCCCAAATCTCCTTTGAAAAGTTCAGTCTTACCGTAGAAGTTAGATCACAACAAGATGACAAAGGAAGGGGCAAGGGAAAGGAGAGAACAGTTAAAAGAAAAAAACTGAGTAATTATATAGTGGGCAAATTACAAATTCTGACTCACTTGCAGATGTCATTCCAGACATGAGGAACAGCATGTCCAGAAGCACAAAGGCAAGAGTGGGATGAGGTGACAAAGGGAGTGACAAGGCCTCAAAAGTGTGCAGAATACAGCAGGAGAGGCGGGAGCAACTTTGGGCAGGTCACTTACTCTATGCTTCAGTCTCTGTCTGTAAAATGGAGATAATACATCTCACAGCAGTGTTGGGAGGAAAAACTGGTGTTTGTCAGAGAAGAGAGTATAGAATCAAAAAATTTACACTTCACTTATTGACCAGACACTTTCAAAGTCATCTCAATGGATTTCTCACACAGAGAATTAGAAATGTTAATCCATTTTACCCCATTATTTGCCAGAATGGTTGGGCTTCCTGAGTCAGCAATTATCAAAGCAAGCCTATTAGGTTCCTGTACTCCACCACATAAATCACAGTGGACATTGTTTTAAGATATTCACGGCTGCATGCAAAGCAAGAAATGAGGTTTGAGGTGACCCCAGTTGAGTGCGAGACAACATGGTTCTTAAAACAGCAGCAGTTACGTTCCCCGAAGTTGCTATCATCAGTGGTGAGAAATTTGTGAAAGACATTCCTATGCACAAAGGGTCTTAGTGATATTGCAGTAGACAATTCTTCAATGGTATTGCTTAATATTTGGCTGCAATCAGAAGGTTTTTCTTGAAGTTGTGTTAAACAGCATGACAACCACAAGATTTTAAAAACACAAGTTGCAATATTATTTTTTTGAGGGACAAGTAGGGTTTTCAAGCAACATTGTCACCAGTGTATGCAGCCCGTAAGTCAGAGTCAACTGAGGGCTTGGTTATACTTACAGCTTTATAGCGGTTTTGGTTATAACTGTCCTCGTATACAGCTATAGGGATAGCGCTATAGCATGTCCACACTGAGACCCACCAGCAGTATAGCATGGCCACATTTGCAGCACGGAGAGTGGTGCATTATGAGCAGCTATCCCAGCATTCAGCTAGGTGCAACATGCTTTTCAAACTAGGGGGGTGAGGGGGAACGTGTTGTGTGTACGTGGAGGGAGAGAGCAAGGGAATTTTTGTCCTTCTGAGAGCCTGTCAGCAAGTTTCCTTTGAAATACAAAGCCTGCTAGTCTTCTGTCACACAGGCTCCCTCCGTAAACATTTGCATTGCTTATCTCCCGAGTTAAGTGAGAAACTCTGAAAACATACTTCCACATTCCTCCAGCTGAGTTCAAAACAAAGGGAAGAGATGTCAATTGCCTTAAATGGCTCAGGGCGCCTCCAGAGATCACTCAAAGCGCTAGTAGTGTTAATACCCATTCACACTGGCAATAATACGGAACAGTCAATACGCAATAGCTGTTAATCTTCTGGAAAGGGAGGATTACCAGGACCGGTATAACTGTGGGTTTATAGCACTCTACATGCCTCACCAGTCTGGATAGGTAGTGAGTTATAGTGCTCCTAGAGGCTTTATAGCACTATAAAGTGCCAGTGTAATCAAGCCCTGACTCTAAACACAATAGTGTAGTCATACAAAATCTTCATTGCTAATTGTGATTCCTGTTAAAATTGTTTATGTGTTACTATGAACATCACTATGCAACAGATAAAAATACCAAATTAAGTCACTATTTTGAAGAATTTTATTTTACAGTGTAATGATGGCCTTGCACACTCAGACTCCTCTTGTATTTTTGCTTTCTCTGAAGTGCTGGCTTTGTGCTTCAGAGTCATACATCCCAATTACTGGCTTTTGTGGAATGTTAGCTGCTCCTCCCAAATCATAAGTGAAGACATCTGCAGAAAAGCTGGCCTATCAGTAAGAGCAGCAGCATGGGGTGTTTAAACCCAGCCTTCCCAGTAGTGCTGCTGGATGTGGAAAAACAAGTTTTCCATTCTTCAAAATACAAACTACTCCTACATAGTACTGCAGTAAGAAGCTTGACAGCTGCTTAAACAAACAGCTCTAAAATAACTCATCAGATATTTTCAACAATAAAACAGCAACTTTGTACTATTCCTCAAAGCTATTCTGTTTATATCATAGCCCAGACCATTTTTTAAAAAAGCTACACAAGGCATTCTATGCAATACAATAGTCCTTCCATTACACTAAGATTTAGAGCTCAAAAACAAAATTCACACACCAAGCAAGCTCACAAGTGAAAAATAAATTGCTTGAACTCATCTTTTAGATGTCTAATTTGGGGTGTTTTTTATCCACACCATCAAAACTAAAGGGTTTTCAAACACCAGTGGTTGTCACTAGACTAAGTTTCATTGGTAATAACAGAAATTAATGTCAAAGTGCAGTTCAAGTAGGAGGGCTGGGCTAAAGGCACTGCTTCGCGAGGCCCACCGAACTGAGGGAAGACGGTGGTTATATGAAACAATCAAATGTTAAGTTTATTGATTTACACATATTTCTTCCATCAGCTCCGAGTTTTAGCTAGACACTTACACATGGGGACACCCTCAACAGTGAAAAACCTAACCTGTGGCTATTACAGCAATCTGATCAAATCACATTTTTGCAGGGACATTACACTGCAAACCCTCAGCAACAAGAACTGTCACCTGTGTAGTGAGATGTATGGTCCACACAGGTGTCAAACTGAAAACCAATGCCCAATTTATAACACCCCATTCATAGGTAGCTTTTACCCCTCCTTAAATCATTTCACCTTGAGCACTGGGGTTAAATTAATACCCTTATTTTTAGTTTAAGAAAAAAAGAATTAGGATTAGGAAAACGTCTAAAGATCAGTCTCCTTAGCTATATGATAGAAACTAGATTGCATGAGCCATTTCTAATTAGTCTGGAAAAAGCTCTGAGAATATAAACATTGAGACAATCTTATCCAGGCCTGAGGGAAGGAAGTAGGTGGCCTAATATATTTTTTCCACTTCTAAAGTCAGTCTTATTTGCTGACATATTCAGAAGTGAAATTGTTAACAACGACATTTAAATCATCATCAAACTTCAGAGTCAATATTCAACTGATATAAGTGGTGTAGTCTACATATATGAGCTACTGCTTGACCTTGTGTGCGCTGTCTCAGCAAGACAGCATGACTCCGGTTCATGATCAGAACATACCCCTGTGACCATAAACACTAACTTTTTTAAAAAATTAATCCTGCATGCAGTGATGGCTCTCCTCACAGAAGCACTGGAATGCCATCCTAACTTTGAGCCTGGGGTTTGCATGAACATGTATGAATGAATATGCAGTTAATCAGACCAAGTCATGCTCCCCAAGAACAACTCCAATCCCCTTCAAAAGTATTCCTACTCTTGGCAGAAACAGAACACAAAGAAACTGAGAAAAAGTCTGTCCCAGCAACGATATGGGTGCTTCTGCAATGTCTAAATTGACTATTTTGAGGTGGGAGGTTAAGTCATTTCCTCCGATATGAGGATATTGCCCTTATATTCTGAATCCTACTGAGATGCTATTAAAAAGTAGATCATGAAAGCATACAGTCACTCTCTCTCTTGTTGTATATAACATTTACATAGATAGGTCTGTTACTTTACACAGGTTTTTAAACAATTTTTAAAAACCTAGTCATGTAAGCAAGATGTAAATAAATGCATTCATAAATTGATTAAATACATTAGGTCATATAAAACAAGGTCAATATGTCAACTTGACTTGACATTATTGATGACACTTGGGTAAATTTATCTAATGTTGATGTGTTATTTGCTAAGAAGGCTAAAAAACAAGAGATACAGTCCACTGGAAAAGCAATAAAAATCACGAAGTTCTGTGCAGCTTTATAAGATGATTGAAATATAGCTGTCCCACTGGGCAAGTCAGTGGCACTAAAACACTGTCATTTGTATAGACACAGGTGAAGTGTCTGCTTCCATTAAACCCGTTTTGTTAAATTGTTAAATTCACATTCCCATTTAGACCAGACTTAGCAGTGAATTTCATTTGTTGTTTACTTGTCTACTTACGTTGTTTACATCAAGCCCAACTTCATGCTCTTTGTTACTAATACAACTTTCTGTGCTACTAAAGGTCAAATTTTTTAAAAACTCAGGCTTGACATTAAAGTTGTTAAATACATCCACACACCATGCAGAAGGATATACACATTTAGATCTGTAATGCAGTGAAGAATATTTTTGGTGTTAGTGTGTTAAAGTTCTTTCCAAGGATGAAATGAACTAAGTCATGAAAACGTTTTTAGCAACAATTAGCAGAAAAATATTCTGAAGTACCAGTCTTCAGAGGCTGTCACAGGACTCATTAGGCTGAGCAGAGAACTTCAGCAAAGCATCACAGGAACTATCTGAGCATTGCATGTTTGTACTGAGTGGTTCTGCTAACCTCTTCTTCTGTGGCAAACTGCTATGATTAGGTGCTTGCTAAAGCAGAGCTAGTGTTTGGATGTCTATCTGCACTGGGAACCACAACTCCCAGGTAAACACACCCTGCACGGGAAGAGCCTCCAATCAGTTCTGACTCTCTCAGGAATATTTCTTTTGGCGGATCTCAACTCTCATATGCACAGAAACCTCCAAGAGCAACAGGGACAGCAGAACACTACCTAAAAGAAAAAATATTTATCCAACATAAAGCATATGAATCGTACAGGTAGGAACAAAAGATGCTGCATGAGCCAGATGGAGCGTGCCCAATTCCAAAAGATGTTACAATTAATTCTACATTATTTTGTGCCCAGAGAGGGTTAAACATAATGGCAGGCATTTTGACGGCTGAATACAGCAGATTATTATTTGAAAATATGGCTAGTTAACAAAGGATACTTGGTTTTGCTAGTAATACTACTTAGCACTTTAAAGCTTAATTATTTAAAACAAACAGTCTTCACAACACTCCTGTGATGTGGGCAGGCAGTATAATCTATAATTTTCAGACAGCGAAACAGAAAGGTTGTGTGACTTGTCCAAGGCCACAGGTTTCCATATCAGTAAGAGCAGGGGTTCTCAAACGGGGAGAGTTGGGACTCCTCAGGAGGTCACGAGGTTCTTACATTGGGGTCGCAAGCTGTCAGCCCAAACCCCAGTTTGCCTCCAACATTTATAATGTGTTAAATAAATTTAAAAAATTAATTTTAAGGGGGTCACACTCAGACACTTGCTATGTGAAAGGAGTCACCAGTACAAAAGTTTGAGAACCACTGAGTAAAAGGATTAGAATCCAGCCCCATGTTCTATTTACAAGTATCTGGAGTATTATACCACTTACATTAGTTCCTGTTTTGTACTCCTGAGCCCAAGTATTAATTACAAACGTTAATGACAGATCACAGAAATTGTAAGAAATCATATTTCTGCTTAATTTTACTGTTTTGCATGTTCCATACTTGATGGAATTAGAATTAGAACTGGGTGGAAAACTGTTTTTACATCCCATTAAATTTTTCAAGAATTTATATTTCTGGATTGGGATGAATCCAAAAATCTTTCAAAGATTTTTGCAAAAAATTGGAGACAAGGACTTGAACCTGGACCTACCACATTGGCCTATACATTGGTCAGTCTCTCTTGACTCTAATCTGGGCCAGAGAGAAACCTTCCCAAAACTGATAGTTCTGACAAATCAGCATTTTCCAATGAAAACTCATTTTAACCAAAAATTTCCAACCAGCTCTAAATGGAAATCATACAGCAACTGGTTACTAAATTAGCTGGGTCAGGTACAAGATGGGGTAAGATCAATAATTCACTAGGTCTCCCAGTTATTGTATAGGGGCTTTCTGAAGGTGGCCACTAAATTTTACATCCAGCCTAGGCATGACCACAGTGAATGACAGTAGAAAAATCACATATCAGGTCTTAGTAACCCTAATATACAACTTTGTGACATGAAGATAGTCCAAGACAGAGTGCATGTAAAAAGTGGATAGTGCAGAATACACTAACTTTGACAAAAGTGCATGGGAGGGCAGCGAGATGCAGACAGGGTGGATTCAGTATCTATTGCATTGCTTCAGAACCTGGCTGCTTATTGATATACAGATTGTTAAAACTAAAACCTTAACTCAAAGTTTTAAAAATGGAATGGATCCCATATCTTGCTGCTCTTTCAGCAAGCTACATATAGTCTTCCACTGCAAGGTCAAAGGGAGCAAGGCTTTTGGTTTAGACTATGTGCAAAACAGAATTGATCCAGCGAATAACTATTTAAAATATACAGCTAAAGAGAAAGGTGTTTGTGACAGGTAACTGTAATAAAAGCTTACTTAAAGCCACAACTACTTCTGCTGCACATAATACACAATTTCCAGAAGGCCATTTTACATTGAAATAAAAAAAATTCATTTAATCCATAAGATGTCTTATAATGCCTGAACAGCACTACACCAGTTTAAAGAAAGATTTGTTATACATCAGTGGTATACACCAGATACATTGTAGTTCACATAGGGTAAAACTAACTTCATAAAAAAAGCCTCATTTTCTATATAATTGATTTTGCCTTACTTCTGTGGTTCACAGTTCCTAGATTATACAGTGGGACCCCGCAATACCTTGACGATCGGGATCCAAAAAAACCCGATTGCAATAATGGCGGGGTCGCGGTATTGCGGGGTTCCATGCATCAAAGCAGCAGCCACCGCCGACATCAGGAGCCAGCCGCGCACTGCGCTATAAGCGGATTCGCACTATACCAGGGTCCCACTGTATATATAAAGCAATGTCTATCACCAACCTCTACTGCGTGTAATATAAATATTTCTGTCCTTGTCTAAGGCACTGCATTACTTGGCCAGGGGACAGCAGATTTTATAAAGATGATTCTCAATATACATGTAAAAATATGTAATGGATACTAAGAACAGGATTGAGAGTTTTTGATTTCCCATTTGTCAGATGTGATATTTTTCTCCCCACCAATTGTGTAATCAAGTGCAGCCAATTAAAGAGCTTTTATATTCAAGATAAAAATGAAAACTTGAAGCATTTTTGTTCTGCTAAAAACTGTAATTAGTTTTCAGTAATGGAGAAGTGTTTCTGAAGCACAGCAAACATACAAGACCTAAGTTTTTCAAACAGTATGCAGCTGTAGCAATTTAAAAAAATCCTACAATACAAACAAGCATAGATTATAACTGTAGACAATGTGGCTTTACTGAACAGCAATGGTTTGAACTAGAACATCGATAATGCTACCATCTGTAATTCAAGATAATAGGCATTGAACTAGCGTTAGCAAGAGTATATCCTACGAAATAAGTAACTATAGGACATGTCATCTTTCATTCTAGAATATTTGTGCTATCATCTAAATTGCAGAATCTTGTGTGTCTTGTTAGTTGTACAGGCATTCTTAAACTCCAAGTTCAACATAAAAGTAAAGTAACATAAAAGCAAAAACCATGATATTAAAGCAGGTCTACAAAACCTGTAGATTGTCTCAATAACTCTATTTCCTAGGTATGAGCTGTGTGTTTATAAACATGAAACTGTTTTCACTCACTGCATCTCAGCTCAGAAGTAGGCCTTAAATCGAACACTATGAAGTTAAAAATCATGCATTTAAAAACTAGTACTGGTGCTATTGATTCTTACATGGTTAACACTTCCACGATCTTTACAAATATCCAATTTGCCTTCCACATACAGATTCTCTCTCAGTATGGACAATGAGTACAAACCAATCAGTGCCATTTTCATGATCTCATGTACTGGCACCATGCTGCAAGGTGTGACTGGCAAACAAACACTGCAGGGTTTTTTTTAAAAAAATAGCTAATTTCATCACATTGTTTATTGTGTAGGAAGCCATTTCTATTGCATTTACACTGCATACATCCGAATTACCAAAGCAAAAACGAATAATTCTTCAGGGAACAAAGGATCCTTTGACAGAAGAGCTTGGAAGCAGCCGCAATTAGGAAAATAAAGGTTTAAAAGTTTGTGAAGTCAGATAATTATCTGACACCGTAATGCCCTCCCCCTGCCATCACCACATATCCCCCCATCACCACCGACAGACGGAAGACTTGGGGCTCTTTCCACCCCACAAAAAGGATCCCTGGGCCCCCAGGCTGCGGTCAGTGCAGGTTAGCTCGGGGACTGCCCCCCCCCCGGACATTACCAGGCCTCCCGCCTAGGGCGGGGACAGCCCTCCCCGGGCTGGGGGGTGGCAGAGAGCATCCTCCCCACTGACTGCGCCCCCCCGCAGGGGCTCGGAGGCTGTGATGGGGGCGGGCACTTCGGGAATGGGGCGCTGAAGGGCGGGCGGGGCTGAGGAGAAGAAGCTCGGGGAACGAGGCCGGTGGCGCGGGCGCGGTACTCACGGCGGGG
>ML677377.1:35013072-35075927 GCA_007922305.1 Dermatemys mawii
CGGGGGAGGGGGGACTGGCGGGGGGGGAGGGGTCCGGTACTCACGGCGCGGGGGAGGCGCCCCCCGGGGGCACGTCCTCGGGCGCGTCGTAGAACTCCTCGGTGTCGCTGTCGGACGCCATGGGCCGGCGGGGCGGGACGGGCCGCGGCCCCGGCAGGCGGCGGACGAAGCGGCGGCGGGGGGCTGGCGGCAGCGGGGGCCGCACAGATCTCGCGAGCGGACCGGCGGGGCGGGGCGAGCGCTGCGGAGGCTCCGCCCACTGCCGGCGGGGGCGGGGCTGCTGCGCGTCGGCCGAGGGCGGCGCGGCCTAGCCCGAGCTGCGCGCAGAGCCTGGGCCGGGCTCGGGGCTCTCCTAGGCGAGCCTTGCTCCCGCCTCGGGCCTCGCTTTGGCCTCGTTCAGGGCCGGAGCTGCTGCTCACTGGGGTTGGAGTGGCACCGAGAGACCCCTGCTAGGGCAAGGGGCTGTGGTGCTCGGCGCTGTACGCGCAGCTAGGAACAGTGCTAGGTGCTGTACAAACACCGAGGAGCGGTGCTACGCGCTGTACGTGCACCTAGGTGTGGTGTTCGGCGCTGTACAAACACCAAGGAGCGGTGCTCGGCGCTGTACACGCAGCTAGGAACAGTGTTCGGCGCTGTACAAACACCGAGGTGTGGTGCTGGGCGGTGTACATGCACTAAGAGCAGTGCTAGGCACTGTACCAACACCTAAGCGAGAGAGACTGCCAGCACTTGCAGGCAGGAGGCTTCAGGGCCTCTGCCACAGCACTGGGTGCTTCCAGAGCCTGGTGCTTATTTCTATTGGGCTGGGACGGGCAGGGCTCCACTGTACTCCGTGCTGTATAAAAACCTAGGGGAGAGGGAGGCCTTGCCCTAAAGCACCGTGCACGCTAAGCGGTGGGGAATAAGACAAGACCTTCTGAAGGGCAGTGGCTTAATTAACTTTGTTCCTGGGCAGACTGGGTGCTTTAGATCACACAGTTATTACTCGCCTGTCATGCTGCTAGCTGCAACCCTGCCTCAGCTAAATTCGCATGACTCAAGTTAAATACAAGGTCCCCAAAAAGGAAAATAAGCAGTTAAGTCAGTCAGCACTCCACTCATCCATTCCCCTTCTCAGCCGCCCTTCTGCCTCCCTCTCACCAGCGCACACTCCAGTGCAGATGGCAGTGCTGTCATTTCTGTTTAAAATGTACAACCAAATTCAGATTGATTGTTACCCACATAGATTATCCACTGGTAGAAAAACATCTCACAGCTCCCACTTACAACTGGCTGCTGTCCCTCCCTGACTGGGGAACGCCAATGCAAGAGCATGTACAGAAATACGGAGAGCAGAGTGCAGGAAATCCCCACCCAGCCTAGCTTGATTATTAAAGCACATGGCTCAATAATCCATAAATGTGGGTGGGTGTGCAGGATAAGGGTGGAGCTAGGTGGGTTGTGAAAAAGGAGGGTAGCAAGGGTTGAAATGAGAACTGAAGAGGATCATGTAATTAATAAATGGAGCTGTTAATGACTCAGCCACTTGTTTCTTTGTTTACCCAGGACTGTATGGTTAAGTGGATGCTAGAACACTGTATAAAAGGTTCTTGGGTCCTGATCTTGTCATCTCAGATCTGCTTAAGCTTCATTGGGGGAAGTTTGAGTGGCAAGACTGAGATCCCCATCCTAAGCTGTAACACCCTGAATATAATATTTGACATTCAATGATAACCCATGGACTAAATAGGAAAAGATCTCTTTGCAACTATAAAGCTCACCATCTCTGCTATGAATCTGAATTTTAAGATTGTGCTCGTCTCTGTATGTATACTGATCTTTTAACTAATCTCTCTTCTTTTTTAATAAATTTTAGTTCAATTAATAAGAATTGGCTGTAAGCGTGTATTTGGGTAAGATCGTAACCTGGCAGGTAATGTGTCCGATCCTTTTTTTTATATGATAAATAAGATTTTCATTAATCCTCATCATACCTGACTTCGGTGTCTAGGCGGAGCCGTGAGGCTGGATCACGTTAAGGGAACTGTGTTGTTTGGACTTCGGAGTAACCAGTAAGGTAATAAAGAAGCTGTTTTATGCTGGCTTGGTAAATCTAAGTATTGGAATATGGGGATTGTCTCCCCCATTCTTTGCAGTTCACTCTAATTGAGTGACCTCAGCTGGCTCTGCTGGGAATCCAGTCACAGTAGTCAGCTTCGTCAAAAAGATTGCCTTGTACAACTGTTTAAAAGCCTTGGTCTGTGCCACCTGGCCTGGTCAGCATAACTTGCTGTGAGACCGCTGATTGCTGTTTTGTAGGGTAGGGGGAAAAAATCACTGCAAGTTCTAGGTACTGTAGAAATGCAGAGAGCTGGCAACACATTGACTGTAATCTCTATGGAAATCTCTTTGGTAACACATAGGAAGAGATACATTTCTTCTAATCAGCCTCAGGGGCTCAAGAATAGAGTTAAAACTTGACTGTAATCCATCACTCAGTGGGGAAGATTGTGTGGGAAAAGCACGGACCATCAGTTTTCAGAAACAAAACGTTACTCAGAACAAGACAGAATTTGAAATCCAGAGTATGAAAGCAGAGTCCTCTACATAGCATATAATAATAAACAGGTAAGGTGGGACCTGGCTGGCACCTTGCACATTTATGTAGGAAACAATAGGGCAAAATATCACATGCAGCAAATTGCTGACTAACAATTCAATGTTTAATACATAGCTCACTAGGGTGACCAGACAGCAAGTGTCAAAAATCAGGAATGGAGGGGGGGTGTATTAGGACCCTTTATAAGAAAGAGACCCCCAAATCAGGACTGTCACTATACAATTGGGACATCTGGTGACTCTAGCTCATGTTCCTAGTCTGGCAGTCAGCATGACACATAGATTCCATTAAAGACAATAGAGTGGTCTCTAAATTATTAAAGCTAATGATGTAATCTTAATTGGAAAGACAGACCTCTACAGAAGTTGAAAAAACATAAAGAGCATCTTGAATTTAGTACTTTGCCAATAGCTGACAGAAATTATAAGGCTGAGTATATTGTCGCCCAGAGGAAATGATATAGATAACATTATCATCTTAAAGATCACCAAGAGCCCAAGTCTGGATTTTACTCAGATATAACTCCATTTACTCTTGCTTTGTACAAGCTAAAGATCAGTATCAAGCCCAGTTTCCTACATGTAGTGATCTTTGCCCTCACATTCTGAAAAACTCTCATCCTGTGTATATCTGAGAAGATTCACGGCAATTGTTAGACACTATAGGAAGTCAGTAGGATTTTTACCAGAGCACTAACAATCAGTAACCTAAATTTCCTTTATCAGATTGGACAAGTATAAGGTTGTATATTATGTGGCAAGGTGCCTTCTCTGGCTCACCAGCTCGAGTCCTTTCTGCTCTGGTGAGCCAAGGGCTGTTTAGGCAAGCTGCCTAGAAAGCCCAAGGGCAGACTTTCTCTCTGTGTCTGGGACAAAAGCTGCCTCCCTTCTGAGAGGCTCCCCATCCTGCTGGCAGCCTCACTCCCTCTATCTCTCTTCCCCCTTTTCTAGCTGGGGAGGAGGGTTTGAAAAGGTCTCTGTCAGGGCTTAATTGGTATCAGCTGATCTTGCCTGAGTCTCTGGCAGCCTCTACCCAGCTGAGCCCAATTGACCTGTAGTTATCTTCCTTACTACCACCCCCACTGGTAGCTGCCTGCTCGGGGTTTACCACACATCCTCCCAGCCCCCCTGCTCAACACTATGGGGTTGGGCTACTTGGGTCAGCAAGCAGTGGACTCTCAACAGGCCATCCGCATTGCCATGTATGAGCCCGGACCGATGTTGTACTCTGAAGTGGAAGGGCTGTAGCGAGAGGAACCACCTTGTTACCTACCCTTGCATTTCTGTCCTTGTTTCGGTGCGTCCACTTCAGAGGGGCATGGTCCGTGACAAGGATAAACCTCCTTCCGAGTAAATAGTAGCGGAGGCTTTCCACAGCCCATTTTACCACCAGACATTCCTTTTCCACTACGGCGTATTTCCGTTCCCTGGGCAGGAGCTTCCTACTAAGGAATAGGATCGGGTGTTCGTCTCCTTCTACCATCTGGGAGAGCACTGCTCCTAGCCCTACCTCGGAGGCGTCCGTTTGTAGGATAAACTCCCTCTCCCACTTCAGGGCTATTAGCACAGGGTCGGTGCACAGGGCCGTCCGTAAATCCGCAAAAGTGTCCACTGCTGCTCCGGTCCAGTTCACCACGTCTGGGCCATGGGCTCTCGTCAGGTCAGTTAATGGGCATGCCCTGACGGTAAAGTGAGGGATGAACCATCAGTAGTAACCAACCAACCCTAGGAAGGCTCTAACCTGTTTCTTACGGATTGGACGGGGCCACTTCCGTATGGCCTCCAACTTATTGAGTTGGGGCTTCACCACGCCCCTCCCAACTATATACCCGAGGTATTTGGCTTCCGATAATCCGACCAAGCATTTGGAGGAGTTTGCCGTCAGGCCCGCCTTCCATAGGGTATCCAGTACCGCTTCCACCTTCCTTATGTGCGTTTCCCAGTCGGGACTATATATAATTACATCATCTAGATAGGCAGCCGCATACTTGCCATGTGGCCACAACAGTTTGTCCATGAGCCGTTGGAAAGTGGCAGGGGCCCCATGTAACCCAAAGGGGAGGACAGTGTACTGGTAGAGGCCCTCTGGGGTGGCAAAGGCCATCTTCTCCTTGTCTGCCTTGGCCAGGGGGATCTGCCAATAACCCTTGGTCAGGTCAAGGGTGGACAGAAATCACGCCTTTCCCAACTGGTCGATTAGCTCATCTATTCGGGGTAGCGGGTAGGCGTCGAACCGGGAAACCTCATTCAGCTTCCAGAAGTCATTGCAGAATCTCATACTGCCATCCGCTTTGGTACTAAGACCATGGGACTGGACCACGGGTTATAGGACTCTTCAATGACTCCTAATCTCAGCATCTTCTGGACTTCTGCCCCGATCTCTCCTCTTTTCGCCTCCGGGATCCGGTAGGGCTTCACGTGTACCTTCACCCCAGGCTCCGTGAGGATGTGGTGGTGCACCTCAGTAGTTTGGCCTGGCGTCTCTGAAAACACGTCCCGGTTGCGTCGGATCATACTGATCACTTCCGCTCATTGGTCCGGAGTCAGTTCTGAGGATATTCCTACCTGGCCGGGCTGGTTGCCTTCCGGGGGTGGTGCCCCTAGCGCGACCACCTGAGCTTCTCTCTCCTGCCATGGCTTCAGTAGGTTCACATGGTAGATCTGTTCTGGCTTCCAGCGACCAGGCTGTCGGACTTTATAGTCAACCTCCCCCACGGCTTCTATTACTTCATATGGCCCTTGCCACCTGGCCAGCAGCTTGCTCTCCGCCGTGGGTATAAGCACCATCACCCGGTCTCCCACCTGGAACTTTCTGTTTGTCGCTTGGCGATTGTAGTACAGCTGCTGGGCCTCCTGTGCCTTCTCCATGTGTCACAATGGGGGTGACTTGGGCTATCCTCTCTTTCATCTGCAACACATGCTCGATGATGTTTCTCCCTAGATTTGGCTGTTCTTCCCAACCCTCTTTGGCAATGTCGAGTATGCCCCGAGGGTGGCAGCCATACAATAACTCAAATGGGGAAAATCCCGTTGAGCTCTGCAGTACTTCCCTCACCGCAAATAGTAGGTAGGGGAGCAGGGCGTCCCAATCCTTCCCGTCCCGGCTCACCACCTTCCTTATCATACTCTTTAGTGTTCGATTAAACCGTTCGACTAGGCCATCGGTCTGCGGATGATAGACTGACGTCCGTAGGGTCCGTACGTGGAGCATGGCGCATAAGTCCTTCATCAATTTAGACACTAAGGGTGTCCCTTGGTCCGTCAGGATCTCCCTGGGTATCCCTGCCTGGGAAAGAATCTACACTAATTCCCTGGCTATGGTTTTGGACGCCGTGTTCCGTAGGGGCACAGCCTCAGGGTATCGGGTGGCATAGTCCAGCACAACCAGAATGTGCTGGTGGCCCTGGGCGGACTTCTCCAGAGGCCCTACTAGGTCCATGGCTATCCTCTCAAAGGGAACTTCGATAATCGGTAGGGGTACCAAAGGGGCTCGCAAGTGGGGTCGGGGGCCATGTAATTGGCATTCTGGGCAGGAGGCACAATATCTTCTGACAGCCACATATACTCCGGGCCAAAAGAACCTCTGCAGGATTTGGTCGAGGGTCTTATCCACCCCTAGATGCCCCCCGAACAGATGGCTGTGGGCTAGTTCCATCACGCCCCTCTGGTGCTTCCGTGGTACTAAGAGCTGTTCCACGATTTGTTCCTGGATCCGGACTATTCTGTACAAAAGGTCATTCTTTATAACATAATACGGCCCTTGGCCCCTGGCTCTCCCATCCACAGGGACCCCATTTACTTCAACTACGTCCCTACGGATGTTGTTATACAACGGATCATTGGCTTGATCCTGCCCAAAATTCTCCATTGAAGGGCAAATTTGTCCAAATTCCGGGATATCTGCCTCTGTCTCCCTCTCGGGGGAAGTCTGCGGGGAACTAGGTCCAGCTACGGGTCCTCCAGTAGCCTGCCCCGCCCCTTTTTCTGTTGGGCCTAATCCTTCCCCCCACAAGCGTAGGCTTCTGGTACTGAGCCAAGATTCTCGTCCCCAACCTCTTAGCTGCCCTCCTTTCTCTCTGAGACTTTCTGGGGTCCCCAGGTAGGGAGAATAACTCCTGGTCAAATTCCTGGAAGACGAGGGGGCCGCTGCCTATCGGGGTCCCAGCACCCTCTCCTTCCGCCTCCCTTCTGTGGAGTAGGCTATCAAACCCTGGGAAGTCTCGTCCAATGAGGATGGGGTAGGGGAGTTTCGGGACTACTCCCCCCGTCACTTTAGTGGAGCTTCCTAGGACGTCTGTTTTCACGGGGACAGTTGGATAGTAATTAACATCCCCGTGCACACAGGATATTCCTGAGCACTTGGCCCGGGACAGTTGGTCTTGCCCGACCAGCTTTCCCGAGACCAGCGTGACCGCACTCCCCGAGTCCACTAGCGCAGTGATCTCAATGCCGTTCATTTTAACGGGCCTGGTGTATCTATGGGAGGCCATTGCAACCCCTACTTGGCTTATTAGGTTGCATGGTCCTCCCATCACTCCCAGGTCGCACTGCATGGGTTCCTCTAGGTTCGGGCACTGGGCCGCTATATGCCCTATTTCCCCGCATGCATAGCATCGATATCCTGCTCGGGGCAGCCCCTTATTGTTCGGGCTGTTAGGTCTTACCCCCCGAGTCTTGTTTCCCCAGTCCCCAAGTCTCTCCGGGATCTCAGGCTGTTCCCCTGCCTCCTTTTTTCCCTCCATATACCAGCCTGGGGTCATGGCAACCCGGGCCTTTGGTGCAGAGACTTGTCCTCTGTTCAAGTGCCTTCCTTCCCCGGCAGTCCGAGACAGTTCCTGGGCGGCTAGGTGCCTCTCTACGAGGGCTACTAGATCATCATAGGAGGAGGGATCATTCTTGCTGAACCACCCCCTTATGTCCGGGGGCAACCCCGCATGTACCTGTCCAGGACTAGGATTTCGACCACTTTCTCTGGACCGCGGACATCAAGGCGCAGCCACTTCCGGACGAGGTGGATCAAGTCAAACAGCTGGGTCCTCGGTACCTTGCCGTACTTGTATTTCCATTCATGGAACTGTTGTGCCCTTAGGGCTGGCGTCACGCCTACCCTCGCCAAGATCTCCGCTTTCAGCTGGGGGTACTCCATGGCTGCCTCAGTTGCCATGTCAAAATAGGCCTTTTGGGCCTCCCTACACAGAAGAGGAGCCAGGATACTCGCCCATTGCTCTTGGAGCCAGGCCTCTTGCAGTGCTGTCCTCTCGAACGCGAGAAGGTAGGCCTCGGTGTCGTCGTCTGCCGTCATCTTCTGCAGGTAGTTGCTCGCCCACAGCAGCCGGTTTTCAGGGCCCCCACGGGTCACCGTGCTCAGGGTCTTTATCTGTTTCATTACCTCATGCAGGGTGGCTCAGTCCTGGGCTGCCTGGTTCATCAGCAATTGATTTGTCTCTTGCTGGACTCGTACTGCTTCCTGTTGGGCCGCAGTGGCCTGCATCAACGCCTTCACCACCTCCTCCATTTTTTTTTAAGGGGTGATTACTCTGCCCTGAGATGGTTTTGCCACAAAGTCTCACAGCATCCCACCGTTGACACCACGTGTGGCAAGGTGCCTTCTCTGGCTCACCAGCTCGAGTCCTTTCTGCTCTGGTGAGCCAAGGGCTGTTTAGGCAAGCTGCCTAGAAAGCCCAAGAGCAGGCTTTCCCTCTGCGTCTGGGACAAAAGCTGCCTCCCTTCTGTGAGGCTCCACGTCCTGCTGGCAGCCTCACTCCCTCTCTCTCTCTCCCCCCTTTCCTAGCTGGGGAGGAGGGTTTGAAAAGGTCTCTGTCAGGGCTTAATTGGTATCAGCTGATCTTGCCTGAGTCTCTGGCAGCCTCTACCCAGCTGAGCCCAATTGACCTGTGGTTTCCTTCCTTACCACCACCCCCACTGGTAGCTGCCTGCTCAGGGTTTACAACAATTAGGAAGGATTTCTTAGAGATGTCATTAAGCATCAGCAAATCTATTTGTTGATCAGAAAAGGCTAGAAAGGGAGGTGTGCACAAGATTTGGCAGCCACAACGCTATCTTTCTACCAAGTTTATAGGAGCAAAACAGAAGAGTGTCTACCATGGTTTCAGTCTGACTCATATTTTTCAGGGTGCGGTCAGGTGTTTTAAGTTTGTTTTAAAAGGTGAATATTGTTAACTTTCCTGTTCCCAGCCACCCAGAACAACACAGTTTGTTTCCTGTTCCCAGCCACCCAGAACAACACAGTAGCAAACAGGGCTGTCCCTGGGGGGCCTGGGACAGAAGCGACAAATCCATCACTTCCAGGGCTGACCCATCACTTCCGGGACCAACCGCATCAGTCCCTCAAAGCTTGGGGCCCAGAGCGGTCCCCTCTGGGATGGCTATGGTAGCAGGAATACAGTTTCCAGAGATATAGTGTACAGTTCGTGGTTGGTATTACAAATTATTCAGCATTTTTCCCCCAACCCAAGCAAATCTTTGCAGATAAAAGATTGTTATTGCACACAGCTGTGGCAGTAGGTAAGGAGAATAATGATATCTGTAACTGACAATCAGATTGTCTGGCTGAGGCTGGTTTAACTACAAAGCAGCCCCAATCTGGCACGAGGCTATGATCCCAGCTTTACTGGTCCTACCTAGAAACCAGGCTGCAGAAGACGGCCACAGGGCCCTGCTGCGAACAGCACATTTCCTGTTCACACAATACTCAGATGGCGAGGAAGTGGCACTCACCTAAGCCATCGCTGAATTTGGCCCAGAGAAGCCGAACACCTATGTGCTCAAAGCAACTGTCACTGCAGAAAAAAATTAACAGGCCCTGGTTACTAATAAGGTCGAAATGTCCTTGGTAATGCCAGTAATCTTTAAAATGTTCTAGATCGGTCAGCTCTCACGTGGTTGTGTGAAACAGGCGCTGCAAACCAAAGGCAGAGCACGGAGAAAATGGAAATGAGTTCCTTGTGGTAAGTGCTGAGCGCACAAGACTTGACTAAATTTACAGCCCTGGCATTCCTGTCCAGTCAGTCAGAGTTCCCAGCTGAGAGGGTTATGACATTTTGGTCTAAGGCAGTCAAACAATCTGTCTATCCTGCCTTCCTGTGGACATGCTGGAACATATCAAAGGGATGCCCCGGGGGCAAGGCTCACCTATCTGGATGGACTGTACCTGCTGTCTCTGTCAGGAGTGAACTGGCAAAAGCCTTTTAATGGAACATTTATTTTTTTTCTGGCTATTAAAAATAACACTGAAACACTGGCTCTGATTCTTCCCTACAATCTGGCTGCTTCCCCTCCGTTCGGCTTACCGGGTTACCTGTCCCCAGTGGGACAGAATCACAGTAGTGGCTCTATTGCCTGCTCACTCCTGCCCAAGCTCAAGGAGTGTGGCCAGGTAAAAGGATGAATGAGTGGAGTGCTGCTGAGTTCTGGGGATCCCTGTATGCCCTGGGTGTAACCTTGAGCAGCCCTGAGGCTACTCAAAGTTGTGCAATAGGTCAAACCTGTCACCAGTAAGCCCCAGGGCCACAAAATTAACATAAAACCACCCTCCCAGTCCTGGAATGAGCACAGCTCAGCAGGACAGGAAATCTGGGCCGTGGTTTCTGTGCCCTCAGGACCAAATCAAGCTCTGGCATTAGCAGATGCAATTACCATTAGCATTAATAGGTGCTGCAGCAGATCACCCCAGAGCTGTATTTGCCTTCCTGGTATCACCAACCAAGAACTGCCATGACAGCCACAGTTGACAGACAGTCACAACCAACACCAGCTAATGATGGTTGGTGCCTTCCTTTGAGTTTCCTTGCTCTCCCCCTTGTTATTGCTGTGTGGTCTCCTCTACCTCCCATAAGACACACCCCTGTACACTGAATCTAATTCCTCACTTCATTTCTAGAACATGCCATCATGGTTCGGTCCATGTAGTTCCTATATGTGGAGGCGGGGGAGTCAACTGTGCCGATGTTTGGTAAAGAAAGAGCATCTTGGAAATGGTAACCTATAGTTTCACTGGGTTTTCCATGGGAAGTGGAGTCTTTGTAGGGTCATTGATATACCAGTCCTGGAGTAGATATGTGGCTTCCTGGTTAAATGATGATGATGGTTTCTCTAGTGCCCCAGAATGTCCTCGGTGCTTTACAAACTCTCTAGTCAGGTCCCTACTTAAGGAGCGTACAATGGCCACTGGCAACATGCAGGGATGTGCTTCAAATGGGAGAAAAAGTGAGCTCTGAGGTGGCTCAGCAGAGTCTGGGTCAAAGGGCTGAGATTTCCCCAAGTGAATTGACCCTGTGAAGGTGGGTGCAGACTCCGTGGGTGCCCTGGGGCTGGAGCACCCACAGAAGAATTAGCAGCTCCCCGCCCCACCCCAGCTCACCTCCGCTCCACTCCTCCTCTGAGCGCGCTACTGTCGCTCCGCTTCTCCCCCGCAGACTTGCCGCAAATCAGCTGCTTCGTGCAGCAAGCCTGGGAGTGAGGAGGGGAAATGCGGTGTGCCTGGGGGAGGAGGCCCGGCCGGGGATTTGGGGAAGGGGTTGGAATGGGGCGCAGTTGGGGCAGGGCCGGGAGGGCACGAGCCCCCACCAGCACCAGCCTAAGTCGGCGCCTATGCCTGTGAACCAAAGTGCTTTGTCGCGAGGGAAATATGCTTGTTTCTTTTGGCAAGAAACTGCACTAAGCGTTAGACTAGCTTCTGACGCACATACTGATGTGAGGCTCCAAATTGCACTGCTGCTCGCTTTCTGCTGGGCAGGAAAACAAACAGCTGAGAGAACTCTCAGTGGAGCTACCCTCTGCCTCTTCAGCTGTCCTCCCAAAACTCAGAACGCAGAAGTTCTTATGCTTAAAGAGTTTTCCTGCTACTTTGTCATCTTAGTCTTACAAATAAAAACATTTTAATTGCAGAGATTTGATGCAAAGAGTTGTTCTTTATTTATTATTACTGGCCTGCTGCCAACTTTTGCACGTGCATATGAGCTATGTCTCAATTTTTGCAAATGCAAATATTCTGTTGTCAGAAATGCCATTTTTTATTTCTGTCTGGAACAGTCCAGGTGTCTGTGTGTGTCTGACTATATAATGGTTATGATTTTATTTTCTGTGTCCTACTTCTTTAAATATCTGGGAATCAGCTGCCATTTTATGAAGCAGAATTGATACATCATTCTACAGCAGCGTCACACATTGTGGTCTCTCCCGGAGACTGCCTTTGTTGTTCCTTGTCTGTTTTCATTAAGCAAAAATTGAAGTTCTTCACATTAGGAAGTAAATGTGGTCACTGTTTATGCATGGGAAATTTGTGATACAGACAACTTTCTTTTAATCAATGTTGGCAGGTTTACAAAGTAATAAAATAATCCAAAATTCATTAAGAAATTAAAATACTTTTTTTATAAAATAAAGGAAATATTTTCTAACACATTTTTTGTAAAACAGTCTCAGGCTTGAGAAAGAATATTAAAGATTAATAAAAATAATTTAAGCAAACTGATTTTGTCCACATTATCCCCACTGGACTCCCACCCAAACCAAAATGGCTTTGTTAAAAAATTCTCATGAAAGTTAATTGAATGCTATGATTGACACCAGGAAGTATTTTGAAATTATTGTAACTTTATATGTTATAATACTATAATGATCCGCATTAAGACAATGTCCTGGTTCCCAATTGTCACAAAAGTGTTCAGTGACGTTGTAGATGTTCGTCTGGGAATTGCCTCCTCCTAAAGGTGGGTGGAGAAGGGAACCAGACTTTCTTGAGTTACAGTTGGAAGTTTAGACAAAAAGCTTTTCACTGAGGTTTTGTGCACCACCGATGGTCCAGTATCATTTCATACTTCAGACTCCTTCTTCTTCAGAACAACTGGATGGATGACTAAATCTTCTGGAGAAGACGATTTCAATGCAGCATTTTACTTGGAGTAAAGTATAGCTGTTCCTGTGATGGAGAAAGATCTGCTAGGCCAACAACAATGAGAGGACTTCACCATGCCACTTTGCTTCAGATGACACAATGTTTGGGCTGTGTGCAGACCCATTAGAACATAAGAACGGCCATACTGGGCCTGACCAAAGGTCCATCTAGCCCAGTATTCTGTCTTCCAACAGTGGTCAGTGCCAGCTGCCCCAGAGGGAATGAACAGCACAGGTAATCATCACGTGATCTCCCCTGTCACCCATTCCCAGCTTCTGGCAAACAGAGGCTAGGGACACCATCCCTGCCTATCCTGGCTAATCGCCATTGGCAGACCTACCCTACATTAACTTATCTTAGGGTGACCAGACAGCAAATGTGAAAAATTGGGACAGGGAGTGAGGGGTAATAAAAGCCTATGTAAGAAAGAGACTCAAAAATCGGGACTGTCCCTATAAAATCGGGACATCTTGTCACTCTAACTTATCTAGTTCTTTTTTAAATCCTGTTATAGTCTTGGCCTTCATAACAACCTCTGGCAAGGAGTTCCACTGGTTGACTGTGTATTGTATGAAAACATACTTCCTTTTGTTTGTTTTAAACCTGCCTATTAACTTCATTTGGTGGAACCTAGCTCTCTTGTTATGAGAAGGAGTAAATATATACTTTCTCCACACCAGTCATGATTTTATAGACCTCTATCATATCCCCCCTTAGTTGTCTCTTTTCCGAGATGAAAAATCCCAGTCTTAATCTCTCCTTATATGGAAGCCATTCTATAACCCTATTCATTTTTACTGCCCTTTTCTGAACGTTTTCCAATTCCAATATATCTTTTTTGAGATGGGAGACCACATCTGTATGCAGTATTCAAGATATTGGCGGACCATGGATTTATATAGAAACAACAAGATATTTCCTGTCTTATTATCTATCCCTTTCTTGATGATTCCCAACATTTTGTTCCCTATTTTGTTCCCTATTTTGCACATTGAGTGGCTGTTTTCAGAGATCTATCTACAATGACTCCAAGATCTTTTTCTTGAGTGATGACCGCTAATTTAGACCCCATTGTGGTGTGACAAGCATCCACTCTCTAGTCTTTCCACTCTTTTTTCTAAATACACCTTTCACAAAGCCTATCACTGAAACCACCACCCTAAGCAGCTTCACTCTTCATCCTTATGACCCACAGAAGCCGCTGCACTGGTGTGTAACGAATGTACCTCCAGGTCATGCAGAGCACCATGACTCTCTGTTGTATGTTGTCTTGGACAGTAAGCTTCGTAGGAGCGTGCGTGTTAGGGAGTTCATGGCCGTCCCTCCCCATCAGTCTCAGAGAGAGACCATGCCCCCTCACTACAGTGTGGTATACGAACCTATATAGAACAGATTAGCCTCATTTTCAAGGTGACATCAAGAGCAAAAAAGAATGTTAGTAGCTCTAATTAACTACCTGTTTGTACAGCTTGGTCACTGAGCTATGACCGTCTGATGTCAAGCTGCTGCACTCTGGATAAATAATGAGTGATTGGAGCAGGGGCTGGATCCAGGGTTACCCCCCTCCCAGGTGAGACAGCAAACCACTGGGCTACAGAGTTGTTCTCAGGCTCTCTGACCCAGTAGTCACTCCACATTGGGCAAACAGTTAGACAGTCATTGAGCCAGAGAAAGAGAGTGAAGTACGCTCTGAAGAAATGCGTGGGCAGAACACAGCTCTGTAGGTCACACACTCTAATGCTAAGGCACAAGAGAATGGGTTAATTCTGAATGTGCAGATTTTCCTGGGTTTAAACCAGATCTTGATAGTTACTCTATGCCATGCGTCCGCCTACTGGTTTAATTTTAGCCATGTACAGCTGAATGTTAACTCAATGGTGTATTATTAACTAATTTAAATGTCACAGTCTTAGATGAAGCATTCAACAGTGGAATTAAATTAAGGGTTTCTGCTTTCGTCATGGTCCGGGAAAGCACAGTTTGCTTGTTCTACAGTAGCAGCAAAGCCAGAATTAGAGCCTGTGTATTCTGTCTGGGTGCATGACTGTCACTAGAACCATCAACAGCCCAAACTTGTAAAGGCTGAAGCCAAGAAACAATGGAAATGCTGTAAGTGATTTTAGACCTAGCTTTGGAGGTAAGAGAAAGAACAGTTCCCAAAGTTGCCCTGGGATCTGCCAGCACAGACTCCCATTCCTGTGCAGAGTACCATGGTTCATGCTAGTGTGAGGCATTGCTTAGTGTGTGGTACACATGCCTCTTGGTATGGGATGCCCAGAGGAGCTAACACTGCTACAGCTCCCAGCTGGAAGACTCCCCATGAGAGTCCTTTACGAATCTGGCCCTGGGTGTTTTAGTAGCTCATATTCTGGGTCAGGGAGCTGCTGGGTTCACGCCCCAGGTGTGGCTGAGACGATCCAGGATCAGGGTTTCAGTAAACATTAAATTTAGCACAGACAAGGGATCCAAGCCCACCCCATGGACTGCAATGATCCAAAGTCCTTTTCATGCAGAGAGAGGAGAAGCACTACGGTGGTTGTTTGGGAGGAAAGCTAGAGCTGCTTCAAAAACACGAGGGTAAATACACCGGTGCCCCTCAACGCTGATGCTGCCCCGATGGAAAAACACCTGTGGGAGAAGAGAAGGAAAAGGCACATGTCGCTAAGGTTGTGTCTGTCCTGCCACTAGAAGGAGGCCTCTGATTTTGTCATCGGGCTCATTTACCCACTGAGGGAAACACCCTCTTAAGAGGGACTGTGTCATCCTCTGGGGATGAACGCATGGCTGGTTTGTGTGACTGACTGATCTTGCAATAGCTATGGGGAGGCAGCATGGCCCAGTGGACAGCGCTGTATCCTGGCTGTCAGGAGTCTAAGTTCTCCCCTTGACTCTGCCCCTAACCTGTGTGAACTTGGACACTGCCTTGTCTGCTTAGCCTGGGAGCTCTTTGGGGCAGAGACTGTGTTTGTCCAAGACAACAAGGCTCCCGCCTTGTCTGGCATAATGCAGTAATACAAATAATAGGAAAGTGGAACTTGACTGAAAATGAAGCCACACAGCGTGCATGGTGGGAGGTGAGAAGATACACGGCACACACATTAGTTGCACCATTTCAGGATGATGATCACACAATTAACATATTTAACCATGATCCAATGTAGCTGTGAGCCTGTAGCATTGTTTCCAGCCCTGTCCCTTGTACCCTTTCAGTGAGTTTTTAACTGGGGGATGGTATGGCTGGCTGTAAGGATAGGTCATGAATGTTCCACCTCACCAGTTGCTTTCCTGGACCTGCTTCAAACTCACAGAGTTTTGTTTTTGTTTGAAACCTTCAGTCCATGAAGATTTTAAGTGCATCTACTTTTCTGCTTCAGCACCAGCAACCGTAAAATCCTCCTATCTACGAACAGGATTCTTTGTCTACATTAAACCAACAAGGCCAGCCTCACCTAGTCACTAGCAGAGAACGTTCTAATCCTCAGAACCAGCTGACTGCATGCAGCACTAACATATATTATCAGAAATGTACCAGCTGACTGCTCCTCTTTCCACCTCCTCTCATCATGGAAATGTTTAGCTGTATTATCATGGGAGGTCTGCTTAACAGCTCTTATCTACAGTTTGATACAATGCAAGAGCCAGCCAGGAAGTTTTGCCGTTCTCAAGTTGCCTTTGCTTTTTTTCTTGTTCTCTTAACCACATTCAGGACATAATGAAATTCCCCTTCTTTTCTTCAGCTAACACTTAAAAAGGACAGCAAAAAAAATAGGAACTTTTCCAAGCAGTTCTGCACTTGTTCTGCAGATTATTCCTTTTAACTAGAGCTAGTCAGAAAATGATAAGTATTGGCTATGGAAAAAAGTTCAAAAGAAACTCCCCCACCCAAACAAAAAATTTACATAGACATTTTCCAGTTTTTCAATTAAAAATATTTTATGGATTTCAATAAAGTTTTAGGCTTTTTCAATGAAAAACCAGACAATTTAGAAAGGAAAAGTTTTCTGAAAAACTTTTGCTTTGTTAAAAGCATTTTTGTTGCCAAACATTTTTAAAAGATTTTGACCAGCTCTTCTTTAAACAGCTTTTGTTTTCTCTGCACTCTTCAGGTCTGCCCAGAAGTTGCAACAGTGTTGGTAATAACAATCAGAGGGGTCCTAGCGCTATCTCACCTATGAGGTGAGTAAATTTTGAGAAACTACATTATATTGTATACAGCGGTTGCCAGGAAATTCCATACAACTGTTGCTTGCAAGTCATTAATGTTACTTTGCTGTTTACAGAAATACTGCGGCAATTGGATAAAAAGCAGAGTTTAAAGCAGGGGTCTCAAAGTCCTGTCTCCGGGCCATCTGCCTCCCACCCAGGGAGGAGAGATCCATGCTGTCTGCTACAGGCGCCGCCCCCGCAGCTCCTATTGGTGGGGGGGGGGGGGAAGAGGGCTAGCGATACCATCACTAGTTGCCAGGCACAGTCAGCCCTGGAGGCAGCATCACTAGTTGCCGGGCAGAGTCAGCCCTGGAGGCAGCATTGCTTTTTCCCCACAATGACTATAAACAAGTCCAAATCCCGAACACAACTGTCATAAGTATAAAGTAGCCTAAAATTACTGTTTACCTGTAAGGGGTTAAGCTAAAGGTAACCTGAGAGGTGGACAACTGACCAATAAGAAATTCCTCAGGAGACAAAGGATTTTAAGGTTCAGTTTCTCTCTGGCTTTTTTCTCTGTTCAACTCGGCTATGGGATGAACCACACCTATTTCTTTTACTATAACTATCAGTTTTTTATCAAGTAAGGTAGTGAGTAAGTTTACCTTCTTTTTATCACTTGGAAAACTCTTCAGTTGGTAAAAATTTATCTCTGTGTTTCTCTAATACTGTAAGCTTCAGCAGGAGGAAAAATTCGGGGAGGGAGTTGTCTGTAACTCTTTATTGATTATTGTAGATGCTGTTCTATTGATGGTTATAAGGGATTTATTCCTTTCTTTTTTTCTTTTATTAAAATCTTTCTTTTAAAAATCTGACTGCTTGTTTTCCATTGTGTAAAATCCTGGTTTTAAATCGGGCACGTCTCGCAGGATTAGGCAAGGTTTTTTGTTTTTTTTCCCCTGACACAAAAAAAGTTGTGTTCTAAAAAAAACCATTTTAACCCAAGCTGGTAAAATAAGCTTGGGGGGGGGGGTAATTCTTTTTTCATGCGGGTCCCCACATCTGTACCCTAGCGTTCAGAGTGGGGAGGCAATCCTGACAACAACTCTCTGGTGCATGCCTCGCTGCAATCCTGAAGGTTTTGACTGCTCAGTCACGGAGGTCAAACATCATCAAACTGACGGAACTGAAGTGTTGCCACTCAGGTGTCTGGCAAACACTAAAAACTCTCTGGCAGGAGAAGACGTGTATCAAGTTGTCTGACAGTTTTATTATTTCTAAGAAATTTGAAATAAAAAGTACAATAGAAACGTTTTCTTTTCTGAACACCATCTTCAGTGACATGACTGGCCCGCGAGGAGGGCCTGAGGACTGGCCCTGGCCCTAAGGCAAATCGAGTTTGAGACCCCTGGTACAACCGGTGGGCTGCTGCTCGCCGCGCCAGCCTGGGTTTGCAGATTTTCTGAAGGAGCAGCCCCCCACAGGGTCCTTCGCAATAATCAAGCCCAGAGGAAACGGAGGCAGGATCACAGCACCAAGGATCACAGCTGCAAGGCATAGCTGGTCTCTCACTCAAAGATAGTGAAGACAGAGGTGCCGGAAGGGGAGGGGGCGGGGGACTAGGGCCCTCACACTTTTGAATGTGGACAGGCCTGGCCCATCCACTTTTCGCTGGGGCAGACCCTGACCCCTTCCCCTCCTCTTCCCCCCAAGGTCCCACCCCCTGGTCCTGCCAGCGGAGAGCCGGAGAGGAGGAGCAGGGACACAGGCAGGAAGCTGCTTTCGGTCCCACACCACCCTGGGCAGGCTCCCTGGCTCTGCTCCAGCGGGCCTCAGGGGGAAGAGGCGGGGCGGGCCCCGGCCCCCACACTCTTGGGAAAGCTCCAATGCCCTTGAAGGCCTGTCCTGGGCAGTGCTGCTGTCATGCTGTGGGATCATCTAACAGCAAGTGGGGACCCAACAGCACCCCAGGCTATGACAGACATGCACCCCCAGCAAAAAGGGCAGAACGAATTCTTGCCGGAGCCCCCGGTTGCTGCCCCACCCTGCCGCCGTAGCTGCAGGGGCTGTATTTGAGTTCCCCAACTGCAGCTAGTTTGACCAGTGAAGCAGCCAGAGACAAGCAGCAGTCGATTGGGTTACACCAGAATCCATGCACGGGGATTCCAGCCCAGCAAGGGGGACGTGCTCTGACCTGTGTCTCCGCTGAACCAGCTCTCCTTGCTTAGTCTCTGTCCTACCAAAACAATGTGTAAACTGTGGGCCTTATCCAGCTGCAGTCACATGAATGGGGGCTGGATCAGGACCAAGAGACCAGAAAAATGCATCCGTCTCTGGGGGGAAAGTGCTGCTTGTCTACCAGCGAACAGAAACACCAGCAGTGGAGACTGGAAAGGGAGGAGAAGACCTCATCCTGCTGACATCTCCAGAGGAACGTTAGGAAGAGAAGAGTAAATGAGCAGGGTTGCAATGTGACTAGGACCCCCGGACAAACATTCCGCACTGGTGAAGAGAGAGACAGAATTATTATTGACTGCAGGTCGGCAGGCCCTCAGGCTTACACCGCAACTGAAAGTCAGCACAAAGGGCAGCATAGTGTCACTGCAAGCAAGAGTTTAACCTCGCCTGCCTCCAAGGACCACAGAGCCTCCCTCCTTCCCAGGAGAGTGCCCTCCGCAACCCCACAATAACCTGCAAATTAGCTGGTTCCCAGGTGTTCTGCCCGAAGGCACTGGCTACTTTCCAAAGGGCGAAGGGCTACAAAGAAAGAAAAGAGGAACACAGCTGCAAGGAAGGAAGGGGGTCACTTTCTGAGAGGGAAGCTGCTCCAGCTTGCATGTGGATAAAAGGGATCAATGGAAAACTATTCAGAGTTTGCTTTTCAATACGGCACCAGACGGTGGTGCTCTGGCCTCATGCTTATAATCACTCACAGGTTTAAAAAAGGAACCATAGTGACAGCAAGAAAAACTACAAAGGGCACCAAGGTTTTCTTGGGTTACGTTAGTAATGCTGGGCAGAAAAGCAAACTCTAACTGTAAAGTACTGGTTTTCCCAACACCACGCAAACCTTGTGATCTAGAACTGTGCAAGACAGGGACCTGAAGGAGATTTCCTAGAGCAGCATTTCAAAGCCCACATTTAAACTGTGAATCCTAGGGCACAAGAAAAATAATCTGGAAACCAAGGTTGAGGCTTAAAAAATACATAATTCACGGAAAAGGCATAATAGATGCACATTAACTTGGTTTTTCTTAGAAGGCATCCCTGTAAACCTACACATGGGTGTGGTCTGATTGCTATTGAAAGTTGCTAATGAATTTTCAGAAATAGCAGTGGAATATTGTTTGCACAGGTACGGTGTCATCTCCAGCACAAATGGAAAACGAGTGACTGTGATGTGATTGCTGCTCTTGCAGCTGAGTTTGGAGGAGCAGAATAACTAACAGCACATGCACACATCCCCCTTTTAAAGCATTCAGGTGCAATACTGGGTTTGCTCCTGTGCTGCTTACTCAAGCAAAAGTCCCACTGAAGACCATGGAAATCTTTTCCGAGGAAGGACAGGAGAACCAGGCCCATTGTAAATACCTCATGAAGGCGTGGGTACCTTTCAGCACAGGGATAGCCAATGACACACCTATGGTGCGTCACTTTGTGCCTGATCCGGCAGCCCTTACACGCGCAAGTGATTCCATCAAGTTGATAGTGCAACTTGTGTGTGTAAGCACTACTTGTATGAGTAAGGGGTTGAAATATTGGTCCCCCGTTCTTTACCCAAAGCAGACTGGGGCAGCATTATCACATCAGTTCAGTCAGATCTGAGGAACCATTGTGAAAGGAAAAACAATATATAGCTTCTTCCATGAACTGCAGACTAAAAGAAGTAATCTGAAGCCCAGAAAAGTGGTCTCGACTTTGCCTACCGATATGAGTAGAATGTGTCCTGCGCTTTGTGCCCGAAGACCTGTTTGCATGCTCATCATTGCCTTGTGATAGCCAACAGGAACCCATGTATCCTTGATTGCCTCTTAATAAATGGGACCGCAGATGAGTTTCTACAATGAGGCTCTTGGGACTAATTGCAATAATAGATCCAATAGTTTAGCAATAAAATGAGCTCAGGTTTCCCATTGCCAACCTGAAGTTTTGAGTTCTAGTTTATTTAATTTTTAAATGTCCAGTTTAAAAAAACCCCTCAGACTAGTTTACACCAAAATTTGAGAAATTTTTAAATTTCTGAAAGCTAAATTGCCCCTGTTTCCATTCAGAATTCATTTAAAACAGAAATGACAAAGAGTCCTGTGGCACCTTAGTCTTTAAGGTGCCACAGGACTCTTTGTCACTTCTGCAATTCCAAACTAACATGGCTACCCCTCTGATTTTAAACAGAATAATTCCTAAACATTTAACTCTTATCCTCAATACCCTGGTGGGACACATGGCTAGAAAGGATTAAACATCCTGCAAAATAAGTAACCCACAGAAGACATGTGGGGAGATACTGTTTGTGTTTTTAGCGACAAAGAGTCTTGTAAGCACCTTTTAGACTAACAGAGATGTTTGGGATCATAAGCTTTCGTGGGCTAAGACCCACTTTAATTTATACATCTATGTGAAGGGTTGACAATGTTATCAACAGTCCCGGTCTCTGCTGTATTCTGATATCATTAATTGTAAACATGGGACATCTCAGTATTCATCTCTCTTTGAAATATTCTGTGAATAGCAGCGTAACAAGCAAAGGGACACCTCCTTCAAAGTCATCCTGATGACCCTTTGTTCCCCAAGGAAATCCCAACCCGTTAAAGAGGACATGAAATTGTATAAAAGAACCCTGGGTCCTGATTCTGTCAACTCAGATCTACTTAGACTTCATCAGGGGAAGTTTGAGTCATAAGACTGAGGTCCCCGTTACACTGTTATGTCCTGAATATGAGATTTGGACATTGGACTATGACCTATGAACTGAATGCTAAAGGAACTCTTTGTAACTATGAAGTTCACCATCTCTTCTATGAATCTGCACCTCAATGAACTGAACTCATGTCTGTATGTATATTGATCTTTTAACCATACACATACTGAACTTTATTTCCCCCTGTTAACTATCCCCCTACTGTTACTCACACCTTCTTGCCAACTGCCTGAAATGGGCCATCCTGATCATCACTACAAGAGGTTTTTTTTTTCTCCTGCTGTCAATAGCTCATCTTAATTGATTAAGCCACTTAAAGTTGGTATGGCAAACTCCACCTTTTCGTGTTCTGTGTGTGTGTGTATATATATATATATATATATATAATCTTCCTGCTGTATGTTCCACTCTATACATCTGATGGAGTGGGTTCTAGCCCATGAAAGCTTATGCTCAAAGAAATTGGTTAGTCTCTAAGGTGCCACAAGTATTCCTTGTTCTTTTTGCGGATACAGGCTAACACAGCTACTACTCCGAAACTTGTCACCATGCAAGTCAAAGGAGACAATGTATAAAATGTAGGTTTCACCAATGGGCTAAAAGATATGGGACAGCGCACATTCAGGGGACATACACTGGTGTGTAACTCTCCTTAGCGATTTCCCAAGGCATGGCACACATTGCATTACCCATTTCCTTAGGCAGAAGAAAAAGGTAACTTTGGCAAGGTGGAAGGGTGTAGGTTCTCCTGCAGCAATAGGCTGGCAAAGTGTATTACTGCAGGTTATACAAGTGGTATTTACTATAAAGAAAATAGACCTAACATGTTCCCCAGAATACGGGATAAAGCATCTCCCCAGGTAAGAGAGACCAGGCTGTGTCCTGCTCTGACTGGATTGCCTCGGGATGAAGCCTGGGATTTTGTCCTCTCCTCCACGCCCGTCAATAACCAATGCGGAGTGTGGCTCAGCCATGCTTTTGCCAGTGTTTTTCCCAAAGGATGTGGCAGTTCTATTGTTGTCATGGCAGCCTTCACCGAGTAGCGCTATTGCAGGTGACTGATGTATGTGCTTCAGAGGGGTAGCTATGTTAGTCTGTATCCACAAAAGGAACGAGGAGTCCTTGTGGCACCTTAAAGAACAACCAATTTATTTGGGCATAAGCTTTCGTGGGGTAAAACCCACTTCATCAGATGTATGGAGCGGAACGTACTGTAGGAAGATATCTATATATACAGAGAATCACAGGCACCAACTTTTTCGACACCGGTGGGTGCTCGCACCCCACCCGCCCCCGGTCCTGCCCTGACTCCACCCCTGCCCCAAAGTCCCTGCCTAATCTCCGCCCCTCCCTGCCCCTATTAGACCCCTCCCAAATCCCCACTCTGGCCCTGCCACCTTCCCTGAGCACACCGCAGTCGCTGTTTTGCGACAAGCCTGGGGGAACGGGGGAGATGCGGAGCAGTGGCAGCGTGCTCATGGGAGCAGGTGGAGGCAGAGCGGAGGCGAACTGGGGCGGAGCAGAGAGCTGCCAGTGGGTGCAAAGCACCCACCCATTTTTCCCCATGAGTGCTCCAGCCCCGGAGCACCCACGGAGTCAGCGCCTATGTCTGTGGTGAGTCTAGGGTCATTGTTTGCAGCAGACTGTGCCAGTCCTCATGCTCTAGAAGTGCCAGGCCTGTAGCTGTACGTGGACCCTGTACAGGGCCATAAGCTAAAGGGAACCTGCTCGTCCTCCCTAGCACATCCTAAGCCCTAACTCGTTTTTACAGTAAGAGAACGAAGGTCTAATTCTACCAAGCCCACAAATACGGCCTTGCTGTTTTCTGAGCCCGCTTCTGGAATACCCAGCTTTGTAGGCCAGTCATACTCAGACTGAGGCTTGCAAGCCTTTAACGTGTCTCCTTTGCAGCACATGCTATTAAACACTGTGTGGTTTCATTATTAACCCATCTAAGTTATTAACCAAACTGGATGCTTTTACTCTATTGTAGTGGATAAAATAATAATACTTGCTCAGTCATTTTGCTGAGAGAATAATTATATATAGATGAAATATGCTGTTTCAATATGACTAGGTAGTACTAGATCCAATGAAACAATGAAGTCACACGGCTGAGGCTCTTTTGAGGGATGTCGATCGCTAATTTGGCTCCTGAGATAGTGAGGGTCTGAGGATCTCTGCTCGTCTGACTCAGATCTCAAGGCAGTCAGTCCAAACAGTGAAGAGAACACATTCCCTGATAGCACATGGCATTTAAGAAGCCCAGTGCATGGCTGCTGAGCTTACATCTTTGAGCAATGACGTCAGTCTCGTCAAACAGAAAAGTTCAGTAGCTTCACAAAAGTCAGCACCGCCCCCTCATGGGTACATCGTGTTTCAGGAGGCTGATTTAGGAGGCCTGAGCCATCAGGCCAATTACCTGATATTTTCAGCACTGTTCAGAAACAAAACTGAGTTCCCCGAGTCCAGGCAAAAAGCAACATTCTGGGGACGGGAGCGTCAAGTCGCAAACACCTCTGACGAAACTTTATTTAAGCAGACAGAACCTTTATGCTCAGAAGCAACTGCTAAATCCACCAAAGCCCAAATGTCAGCCGCTGCCCTTTAAAGCATGAGACAAATTACCAGACTAAAGGCCACATTACAATAAGCAAAGCTGAAGTTGTCTTGTGTGCTCAGAGTAATTGGAGGAGATGATGCTGGTTAGCCCCAGTTTTGGGCTGATCGCCAGGCTGTTGTGAGGTCCAAATGTTTGGAGTCAAACTTAAATATCTAGCACAAGACACTGCCACCAGTTCCCTAAAAAACCCCAGAGACAATTTCCTTTTCTTCTCTAGGGCATCATGTCATCAACTATTCAGCTACTTCTAGTCATAAACAAGCTGCACTAATTAATTTTCATAAATAGCTTTCTCAGAGGAAGAGTGCAGTGTATCCCTGGGCCAGCTAGCCATAACTAAACACCTAAGATGTGAGCACCCACTGTTCAAAAAACCCAGAAGCAGCAGAGTGAGCTCTCACATCCTTAATGTGCAAAATCTGGATTCAAATTAGACAGGTATGAACGAGCTCCTTGAGATACAAGATGTGCCAAGAGACTGGTCCGAATCTCCCAACTGTTTACCTTGGCTGACCTGTCCAATCTTACTGCTACCTGATGCATTTCTATTGGTGACTGGGGTTATTATTAAGAGAACTGCACTGCCACACACACAGCTGATCTGACAGGACCACAACTGCAGTGTGAATGGAGTCTGCTCAAGGTATTGCTTATGTGCTTAGCAGTTCAAAAGGCCAGGTAATTAAAAGGTCTGGAAGGAGTTTAGCCAATGGAGTAGAAACACCAGGAGAAGGGCGATCACTACCCAGACACCGAACCAATGCAGATTAAAGGAGCCCAGACTGAGAGTCACCACTATAGAGATGTAGGGACTAGCATGTGGGCAGGTCTAATGGTTAGGGTCAGGGGCATGGAATGAGAGCTGTGGTCAGAGTCCAGTGTCAACCCAAAGGACAGAGCCAGGTGCCACGCCAGGGCTAAAGTTGGAATCAGCATTACAAGTAGGATGTAGGAGCAGAGCTCTGGAGCAAGGCAGGAACTGGGAACAGACATCTGCCACTGCCAGGGATTTGCTTCACTGCTCAGACAATTCCTGTCCCGCTTTCTGGTTTAAGCAGTGCAGCCCAGGCAATTGGTGGGGCTGGACAGCTCTCCCACTCAGGAACTTCCTGGACGGGCCCTTTGCAAGCTGGAACTCTGCTAGCCTCATTCTCCAGTGGTGAGAGCCCCTGTCTGAGCGATCCCTGAGGATCTACAGGCCTGATTTGAAGCTCACGACCCCTCTCAAGGAAGGCACGTGAGTTTCAGATAATCAGGAGTCCCTAATGGTTAGCAACAGGACAGGAGGGTAGTTTGAGCCAAACAGCCTTCCAGTATTTGTCCACACCAGGAAGTTGGTAGGAATAGCTGGCCAGGAATGACTGGGTGGATACTCTTCTGGCACACACTGATCCCTTCCCAAAAGGGAAGCTCACAGTCTGGACAGTCCAGCTGCCCGAGGCCCCCAGTTGGAGCACACCCTTCTCCAGAGCTCTGGCCTTGGAGAGGCACCTCTTCAGGGATAGAGGAAGCAGGCAGCATACAGGCTTTGGAAGAGTTCCCAGCCACTCTTCCCTTTAGATAGCACAAGGGTGACACAGATCTAGACAACACAGCAAACCCACCGGATGCCTTTCCCTTCCTCATTTCCCTCACCACTCTGGAACGTGCCTTGGGCTTGGGACAGAGCACTTTGAGGAGTCTAGGACCCCGAACCGCCCCCAGCCTATGCCTTCTCCTCCAAACCTTGGAGTCTCTCTTCTCTGCAGAGAGTTTCCTTCTTCCTCAGCTGGTCCCACCCTTAGAGGTCCCCTCTGTCTTGGAATCACACCCTGCTGTTCCAAGCTCTCCTTCGTCTCTGTGAGGTTCCCCGAGGTTCCCCCTTTCTCAGGCCTTCAGTCCCGCACCAAGTCATTGCCTCCTCCCAGAGTTCAGACTTGGAAGAACTCATTTATCCGAGCAGCAGCCCACTCTTCGCCCCAGGGAGCTTCCCTGTGACTAGGGGACCATTGAGGTTTATCAGCCCCCATTGCTTGCCCTGTCCAAGTGCCAGTGTAGGCGTGTGGGCTCCCTCCCCAGTCCCAGAAAACTTGGCTTCATGCCCATCGCTTTCAGGCCCTTCCTTCAGGGCACAGTTTATGAATTCAGCTAAAATCCCCTCAAAGAAACCCAAAGCAAAGCCATTCCCCTACCCAGCATGGCCTGCAGGGGCCTGTCACCCTGTGCCACCTTGTCTGCTCCAGGGCCCATCATGGCAGCCAACCTCTCTTCAGCTGCGCTCTCCCAGCCCTTTATAGGGATTTCTTGCCCCCTGCCCAGCTGCCTCTGATAACTGAGTGGGGCTGGCTGGCCCCAGATACCTGGCCCTTAAAGGGATATGCCACAAACAAGAATTTCTCTGGTTCTCTCCTGTGGGTTTTACCTCACCAGGGCGTCAAGAGGCAGCAGACGTAGCCGCCAAGGCCCGCACCCATCCCGGAGTTTGCAGTCAGCACCGGACACACGGCCCCCAGCCTCACACAGAATTCATAAAGTGCATGGCCAGATTCCCACTACGCCTGCTAAGCACACTCCTGTCTGCCCTGCCAGAGAGCAGCAGGGCCCGGCGATCACAGAATCAGAGAGCTATAGGGTTAGAAGGGACTGCGAAGGCCAGCTAGCCTGATCCCCCGCTGAGAGGCAGGATTTGTTGTGTCTAGACCGGGGATCTCAAACCCACAAGGGCCACATGAGGACTAATATGTTGGCCCGAGGGCCGCATCACTGACGCCCAGGGTCGGCTCTAACTTTTTTGCTGCCCAACCGAGACAAAAGGGTGGCCGGAGGAGCGAGGAAGGGGGCTGGCGCTGCCGCAGTGCGGCCGGAGGGGGGTCAGTGCAGCCAGAGGAACAAAGGGCGGGGGCAGCGTGGCCGGAGGAGCGAAAGGGGGGGAGCGCAGCCATGGTGTGCCGGAGGAGTGAAGGGAGGGCATGGCCGTGGTGCAGCTGGAGGAGCCGAGTGGGGGACGGCGCAGCCGGAATGCCGCCCCGTACAGAGTGCTGCCCCAGGCACGTGCTTGCTATGCTGGGGCCTGGAGCCGGCCCTGCTGACACCTTTACATATAAAGCCCCTATCCCCTGCCCCCAGCCCCACCCCCACTCCACCCCTGATATGAGGCGCTGCCCCTGCCCCGCCTCTTCCCCTGAGCGTGTGGCGCCCTGCTCCTCCCCCTCCCTCCTGGAAAGCGCTAAGCACTGCCAACCAGCTGTTTGGTGGCAGAAAATGCCTGGAGGTAGCAAAGGCATGGGGACATGGTGTGCTGGCGGGCAGGGGGACAGCGGGTGAGAGGAGGCCTCAGGAAACAACTCTGTGGGGCGTGCGGGGAGCTTGGTGGGCAGCAGCAAATTACTCCACAGGCTGCATGTTTGAGACCCCAGTTCTAAACCGTCCAAGACAGGGGCTCCGGCCTCCTTTTGGAAACCTCCAGTGAAGGAGCTTCCACAACCCCCCCGAGGCGCCTGTTCCATTGTCCGACTGTTCTTACAGCGAGGAAGTTTTTCTGGAGATGAAGCAAATGCCAAACTGTGGGGAGACGGCGGCAGCTGAGAGCCCAGTTCTCCCCCTGCACCTCACAGTCATTGATGCTTGTGCAGAGTGGGCATGAGTGCCGTGAGTCAGTGGTGAGTTCTGAGTGCCTAGCCCTTCACACTGCCTTTGCCCAGGCGGGAATGGCTACACAAGGTACAGGGCAGGGGAGAGTCCTGTGCTAGAACACCTAGCCCGTGTGGATAACACGAGACAATGAATTTGTTGCTGACATCGTCCTACTTCCCTTAGAACACCAGGTCACATTTTGCCCAGGGGTAAATGGGCTGAAATCAGTGGAGCTCCACAAGGGACAGGTTTGGATTCCCAAAGCAAGCCCTTGGAAGCGGCCGTCCTGCCTCCCAAAAGGTCCCTGCAAAACTGGAAGAGAGCGGTGCTGGAGATCTTGTCTGATTGCACTGACAGCACAGCGTACAGCAGTTTACACTTAGCCAGCCTGTGCTCTGCCTGCCTGCCTCCAGCTGGCACTATAAATAGCTCACTTTCATGAGCACTGAGTTCATCACCAAAAAAAGAGCAAACAGATGTATTTAATTCACACTAAGCTTTGCCTCATCTTAGCCCAGCATTTAGCCAGGACTTATTATCACAGGAATTATTTATATAGCACACAAGTGTGCGGGACAATCGAGTGCAATGGAACCACACAGGATGTCAGATGGGTAGGGACTGTTCCGGGGCTCACTCGGACAGCCAGGCCTAGTTCCTTTGTAATGACGTTCAGGGGCAGAGTCAGCTCTGCTGTAAGTGGCAGCATTTCTGAAATTATTTTCCATTCATAAGAAGAAGTCATCACCCAACCTCTGAGGACATCTGCAGCTAACCGCAACCCACTGGGCATCAGGATAGACCAGTGCAAACACACACAGAGAAATGATGCCTCCCCAATGCCCGGGAAACATCCCCTGGAGAAAACCTAGCTAACTAAAAAAGCCTCCAGAATGCCCCAAAGGGCAGCATCCGCTGGCTCTCTCCACCCAGGACAGACCGTGCCAGAGGTGAGGTGCTCCACCAAGAACACGCTGATCCCAGTCCCAGATGGGCACTCTCCGGTTTGTATCTCCTCTGAACTCAGAGGCTGGGATGGAAAACAAGGAGAGAGGCAGGCCTGAGATACACTGGACCCAAACCATTGAAGGCTGCCCGTGTCAACAGGTGTGACTTGGAGCACAAGTGAGGCACGCTCAGGGTGAGAAGCCCCGGTTAGCAGACTTTTGCATTCTGCACCAACTGGGTTTCTGGAGTAGCCCCATCCAGAAAACACTGCAGTGACTCAGTCCAGACATGACAAAGGCAAGAACAGAGGTTAGGAGGAGCACCGGTTAAAGTCACACACACTCTTCTTGCCAAGCACATTTTCAATCTAATTCAACTCTGATTTGAATCAAACCACTCTCTACTGCTAGCTGTTCAAGGAACAGTTCCACAGGCCATTGTATAGATAAGAATAATAAATAATCCCTGGCTCTTTTCATCAAAGCACTTTACAAAGGAGAGGGAAATGAGATACAAGGAGGGGACATGATTTGCCTAAGGACACACACTAGGCCTGTGGCAGAGCCAGGAAGAGACTGCAGGTCTCCTGAGTCCCACTTCAGTGCAATATCCATTACATCACACTGTCTCCCCACAACTGGTGGCCCTGAAGTCTAGTTCTGTATTGGGAACAAAATTAACATTGAATAAAATTCCAGATGAGCAGTGGATCAGGGATAAACCAGAACACGGACAGGAACCATGCTGGATTTCTCTGTGTTCTTTAATTTAGACAGGTGCCAGGAAGGGAGGTGCTTTAGGAAATACTATGTGTACAGTTCTGAAGGATGCATCTGGCCCTAAGCCTATTAATATTTTAAACCCACTGTAATCTAAACCACTTCCCTCTGGTTTCCTATTCAGCCAATAATGATTGTTTTATTTCCCCCTATTGTAATTTATTAGATCTAAAGAGCAACTATACAGGCTCACCCTCGGACTCCTCCCATATTTTACACTGATTTATACTGACATAAACCTAGTCATGAATGTGAAATGGGGAAATCTGCTTTGAGTCCGTATAATCGGAACTATGCTGAGGACGAAAAGTGTCTGAATTTACATCCCAACAGACATTGAGATAAAGCAAATATGACATAATATTGAGTTTAGTGCAGGCAGCCCAATTACAATGCAATGTTTATAATCAAAGGGTATTACAGATCTGATTCAAGTGCTTGCTGTTGCACGTATACTGATAACACAAAAGATCCTGGTTTGCAAAAGGAACATAATGGGGAAAATGCTAATATGGCTTTTGTGGCCTATTTCCACTGGTAAACCAAAGCACCAAGAAACGGAAAATTGTACTGAAATAAAGAAAAGACTGTTTGGTTCTACAGAAGGCTTTACTGCCTTGTTTGAAATAATTGCAAAGGGATCGAAAGGAAAGAGAAGTGGGAAGGAACAGGACACAACCCATCATACTGTGCGGGGATCGGTTCTAGTTTGATAACTAGACAAGTTGCAGTCCACAAAGAAAAGAGAGACGCAAGCACCTGGATCATAACTAAGTCTAAATAAGCCATATAAATGCAGGAAGAGAGAGGCTCATGTCCCAACACCCTACACTCACAGGTTCGCTCATTCTGTTTTCCCTTTCCAGGATGCTCAGTTAGTCTGCATAGCTCCTTATAATAGCCAGCCTTTAGTTCTTACGGTGGCACTGAAAAGCTTTGTGCTTGCCAAGACTTTGGTTCAGGACCATGTTCACATGTGTTCTTTGGTCAGCAGCAGAGCTGCTCAAACGTCAGCGCTCCTATAGCTCAGCCCGAATCAGGGCAAAATGTCAAAACATCATTTTCATTTTTGATGAACAGAAAGTTGGGAAAATATTCAGTTTGGAAATGGGAATAGATATTGTGTTAGGTCAGTTCAGTGTTGAACTGCCTCTGTCTGCATTGCTGCAATGCCTGCTTGGGCATCTTATGCCCCTTCTTCGCTATGGATTAAATGCCCTGGCTAGAGTACATTGCCCGGGACGTTCCAGAGTCGTGGCGCTCCCATGCAGTTCACATACAGGGGAGACCACAAAATGAAATGTTCTGATTTGGTTCCATTTTTTAAAAAAGCACTGAGTCAGAACTACCAAAACTGACACAAAACATTTTATTTCCTGCTGGGAAACTGAATAATTTTAGCACAACTGAAATTTTCCACTGGAAAACTCCAATGTCGTGGAAGCCACATTTTTTTCTGAGACAAACTTTCAGTGGAAATTTCCTGAGCAGCTCTCATCAGCAGTGTGAGGATCAGTGCCATTATCGCTGTTCACTCTCTGTTAGTCGAAAGCTCAGGAGGACATTGCAGTCTTCTCACCAGAATTACAGACAGTAAATGACGATTTACTCAAAGAGTTTGGAGCTATTTTGCTTGCTGTTGCATTGTACCTTTCACGATACAACAGCAAACAAAGATCAACGTTATTTTGAAAACACAGTCTGCTTGGTATGTTGAGAACTGTTGTTCTGAAGGTGGAGGAATCATCTTTATCTTGAAGGATGTGCTATTGCTCCCCGGCGAGCAGCTCTTCCTTTAAACGTATCTTCTCTCCACAGGCTGGTACACTGGAGACCTAGCGAAAAAATTCCGAATGCTAAAGCACAACAGCTTGCTCAGTGAATCCTGTTCAGGACTGAAAATGTTGTCAGATTAGGTTAAAGAAGGGGTCAGATTTTTATATGACATTGTTATTTGCACTCCTATAATGTTTTTCATTTGTGTTTCTCAGAGCACCGTATAACTGAAATCTAGCCTTATATGACTGTGAATTACATGGGGTTACTGTACTATGAGATGTGGTTACTACAACGGATCCAGATCCTGCAATCATATATGCACAGGCTTTCTTCTATACATTATGAGCAGCCCCATAAAGGTCAATACTTCCACTCCTAGGGCATAGAGCGAAGTATGTACACAAGTCTTTGTAAGATTGGGGGTTAATAGTTTTATGAATGGGAATCTTAAGCCCAAATCACCCAGCAGGCTAGAGGTAGTGCTAGGAATAGACCTCTCTTCATCAGATTCACAGCCCAATGCTCAAACCACTAGATCAGATGTTCTCAGTCAGGGGTAAATGTATTCCTAGGGGTATGCAGTGGTCTCCCAGAGGATACATCAACTCACCAAGATATCTGGCTAGTTTTTATAACAGGCTACATAAAAAGTGCTAGTGAAGTCACTACAAACAAAGACGTCAGACAATTACTTGTTTATGCTTCCCTATATACTATACACTGAAATGTAGGTACAATATTTATATTCCAATTAATTTATTTTATAATTAAACTGTAAAAGTGAGAAAGTCGGCCATGTTCAGTAACAGGGTGCTGTGACACTTTTGCATGTTTGTCTGATTTTGTAAGCAAGTAGTTTTTAACTGATGTGAAACTTGAGCGTGTGCAAGAGAAATCAGCCTCCTGAAAGGGTTACAGTCGTCTGGAAAGGTTGAGAATCATTGCACATGACTGCACTTCATTCGTCATGGAAGGCTGATAAAAAACCTACCAGGGGTAAAAGAGAAAAAGTTGTAAAAATTAATAGTTTTTGCACCTTCCATTTGTTTTATCACTGAGAATTTGATAATGTTGTTCCTCCTGATTATCTGTCTCTATCTCTTGCATTATACAAGATCGTAAACTCTTGGGGAAAAACTTGTCCTTTTCTTCTGTGGTTCTGCAGCATCAAGCACAACGAGATCCTGGCCTGTGACGAAGGCTGGAGCTGTGCAGGAGCAAAGCAGGAACAAGGGTTAGAGAGACAGTACAGGCAGGCAGAGTCCATGGGCATGTGCATCGAGCAGCCTGTGAGGAGCTGCTGCTGCTGAGCTTAGGAAGTGGCCTTGGATTCCTCAGCCTGGCATCAGGCAATGTAGCTGGTTTGTTAGGGTATCAGGAGTTCTGTGCTGGTACAGCTGAGGGCCTTAGTCCTGACACAGTGAGGCAAAACACTGATTATTTATACACTCTACTTATGGTGCCTTGAGTCCTGTACTCTGGACCAGACCATCAGCTGGTGTAAAGTGATATAGCTCCATCGAGGTCAACAGATTTATGCCCATTTACACCAGCTCAGCTTATTGATTGTATCCTTGTAGTACTACTACAACTCCCTTGCTGGAATTAAGATTGCTTTCACGCACCTTCCCTTCTGTTGGAACATTTGGTGCATGTGTTCTGTCTGGACGTTTTTTGCCTTTTTGTCAGTGTTTGTTAGTTTTGATTCAGCCCTCTGTTTTTATAAAATGTGAGTGCTTCACCCTCTCTCACAGGGCCGGTTCATTCATGACTATTCCCTCTTACCTAGATGCGTTGGAACATTCATCTGCAGGGGATGGCATTGCAGCCACTCATTCCAGGTACTTATGTGCATCCGAGTGTGTTTCTGAGAATGCCGTTACAGCATCTCACACCATCAAGTACTCTGGTAATTTGGTTCTACCTCCAGGTGGGCCCGGATACAGTGCAATAACATGCATCTCTCTCTCTAGGAGCTAGCTACATACTGGGCACTATAGCCTAATGCACAGCACTTCCCAAAGAAACGACAGTCATTTGCATGCTGAAAGCTCTCTGGTATATTTAGGAATGAACGGAGCCTTTTAAAAATCCTTCCTTCTAAGCCAGTTCCAGTTTCTCCAGCTATATTTTTGTATTTTGGGGACACAAGCCCCACCCCTATTGAGCAGAGACCTGCTGAGAATGCTTTCTGCAATGACGGTGAAAATGGAAGATTCAGACTTAGGCACAGAACTATGCAATGGAGAGGCAGTGGAGATGGCCCTTCACAATAAATGCCTGCACTCCCCCAGTTAGAAATGTGGTGTTGACAAGATCCAGAAGGGCAATTCGATTGCGGTGTTCTGGGGATTCATTGCTTACACTGGCCTTTTGCTGCAGGCTCATGTCAAAAATCCCATCTTCTTGAATATTCTTAGGAGTCCTGGTTCAAAGCTGATTGTCACAGGGGTCTCCGCTGGGGTGTCTCCTTGCAGCTCATCTGGGGATTAGCTCTCAATGCGTCTGATGCCCCCGTCCTTTGGTTGTTTACTCTGTGGTTTCTCTCTCTCTCTGGACTCAGAGTGCTCCCTCTTTGTGATTTAGGGGGCTCCCTCTTCATGGCTTGGCCCTCCAGCCAAGTCACTATAATTTACTCCTTTTGGGGTATCAAAGTCTCTCAGGACTAACTGTCCCAGGCAGTCTTCAGCTTCACAGCCCAGACCGTGCCACTTCCCCAGCGGCTGGAAGGGGAACCCATGCCCACCCTCTACTCCGGGTTCCAGCCACAGTCTGCCCAATCTCAGACCCTGTTGCTATTTCCCTGAGGGCCTCCTGAGCACTCCAGTACTCTGACAGGGACACCTTGATGTTTGGATGTTGGGGAGGGAGAAAGCACAGGAAAATATCTGGAAAACAGGCGCCCTCGGTGGATGTCCCAAGCTCTGTAGGGTTGGCACCAAGATTTGCCACCATCCCGTCTGCACAGACCCTCACCCTTTTCCCAGAAAGGGAGAACGAGTCATGACACTGCTTGGAGAGCCTTCTGCACTCGGCCACAAATTACCTCGGACAGGGAAACATTGTGCTTAATGCTTTACAGACTTCAAATAAAAAGATGGACAGCACTGGTCTCAGAGAACTTAGTTTGATGTCAAAAAGGCAACACCGGGACAAGACAAGCCAGACTTTGGCTGATTGTGTCTAAGTGATTTATACCAGTGTTTCCGGTAAACCCAGTTTTGAATTTCTTTATTGTTCTTTCTTGAGCAAATCTGGTTATAAACAAAGGCCCTGATGCTGCAATGAATGGTACACAGGCAATACCCCCGCAGAGTTCAGTGCAGGATCAGTGCCTCAGATCAGTTTATCTAACCTGGCTCCTTCCCAGCCATGTCCCCATGCAATATAATTTCCTCCTTCCTTAGTGTATAATTAGAGTGATTCACTTGAGAATGTGCAAATTTTGGTATTTTTTAAGGGCAGAGAAACTGAATTCATTTCAGAACTTAGGGTTTTATTTCCTAAGCAGAATATGATTTCATTGACCTTCTAACTGGCTGTAAGGCTGAACTCATATCCAGAATGATAAGAAATGGGAACCCCAGGAAGTTAGCTAGTCAGAGGAGTGAGGGACAAACTCTGGAACACATTTCTTTTTCCTGGCCTGTGGCAATCACCTCCGGTTATAAAAACTGCTGCTGGGGTAGGCTGATTTGAATAAGGTCAGTCACAAGCATTTGAGGATTTAGTTATTCATGGTATTAACACTGCATCAGAAAATACCACGCTCAGCTATTGATCCAAGCCTCAGTTCCCACCCCGCTCCCCAGGGGAAATGTAACTGCCATACAGAGGAGCTTCCATACAGAGGGCTTTCTTCCTCTCTCAGAGCCCATAGGCTTTGTACAGGGGTGACTTTGACTCCAAGGGGACAGGTTCCACGTCTAAACCACCACCAGCAACAATGGTCTTTTCAGGCAGGAGAGCTGTACTTCTTTCTGTTTGCTTCTAGGTTTTACTGGGCCTTTAGGAGTCGGATTTTCAGCTAGTAGGGCTAGGAATGGTGTCCTCTGTGCAGCGTGACCTCACGCCTACTATGCATGGTCACGCTGGTAGGGTCAGGGTCACGCCGTTCCCGCAAGTCCCAGAATGTCCGGTGTTCCGGGGATGTACGAGTGGCCACCCCAAGAGTAATACATCACATTTTTCAACCAGGAATCTCAAGGCACTTTTCAAAGGTGTCAAGCAGCTGTTTCATTATTCCTGAACTTATTTATTGTGCACTTTTCAAGCAGCTTCTTTGCTGGGTGCAGTTTTGACGTGTCCTATTCTATTAGAACCTAGCACTATTATTTTATAAATTGGTCTGGCCGCACTTGGAGGTGACTTACCTAGTGGCAAACACATCAGTGAAACTAGGTATAACCCACCTGCAAACGGGCAGAAGAAAGAGGTTGTAGCAGGATAAGCAGATGACAAGAGGAGGGTGTATATGAAGGCGTAAAATCCAGCGCGTCTACCTAGCTTATATCGCCTGGTGGTCGCTGCTATGAGCTGACCCTTCCCTGGCCTTGGCATGTAACCAACAGCTACTTGCACTCATTTGTGCTGACTCTTCTATATGTTACTTTCACTAAATCTAGTCTGAATTTGGCCACAATGATTTATATACATCCAGAGATTTGCAAAACTGTCTTGCAAAAAACTCTTTAGGAAAAAGCATCAAAAGGTATTAAGGGTGCGTGCAAACAGAAACGTGTGTTTTGCTTGTGTAATTGCATTTGTACACGACAACAATCTAATAATGGTTCCACAGGTAACCAGGACTTCCTCTTTCCCTGCATGCCTACCCTCACTTCACTGCAGTCCCGCTCTTTAGAGAGGCCCTTTCCCCGCGTACACATCAATACAAGAGAACACAAGATGTGCATGGAAAGAAGCTGACCAACCTGCAAAGACATAGTGGACCAAATTTAGACATCGGCTGCTCTGACAGAGCAGGGACTTTGGTGGAAAAGAGTCCTATTAGAGGGGTGTTGGAGAGATGCAGAGTACTTGCCGTACCCCATCTGCTAGTGAGCCCAAAATGGCTGGTGCTGGCCACGGAGAGCTTGTGGTGAGGCTGGCCAGAAGATTTACTGGCACGGCCATGATGGGAAAGAGGAGGAGGAAAGAGGAAAGGAGCAGGGGGCGAGGCCTTAGGGTACAATTCCAGTGCCTGTGGCCCCACCATTTGTACCCCGGTTCCAGAGCTCCTTCAGGGCCCCCAAATTGGCCAGGGCCCCAGGGCGTGGGCCCTGCCACTACCAGTGTCCGGTTTTGAGTTAGCTTAAATAAACTCACTTAAGACAAGAGCGTCCACACACTGATTTGTACCGTCCCAACCAAGGCTGTGAATGAAAAGCAATTCAGCTATTTCAGTGGTAATTTATGTGGAGCACTGAAGACCAGCACCGAGGCCTCAAATGAAGGTAGGCTCTCTCCCCCAATGTCACATTGTTTGAGAGACCCATTTTCTGCTATTGGTGGAGGAAACACTGCTTAGCGCTACAGGGTATAAATAACTGTGGCTGACAGCATAACAATAGCTTTGCCTCTTCTATAGTGGAGTCAATAATTTCACACCAAGTGAGCAGAAACCACTGAAATAATAGGCAAAGCTGATAAGAGGTCCCTTCAAGCCTATAAATCCACTTATACTCTGCCGCGATATGTGGATGTTCCAATGCGTTCCAGTCAAAAGCCAATAGCAAAACAGAGACGGGCCATTTTTGTGTGCTGTTTCCTTGGGGTACTTACAAACAATTGAAACCTGCCACAGAAGGCGTCTGAACTTTTTGCCCAGCATAGTTTTGTGGCTCTCAAGATTCTGTTTACTCTTTCTCCTGTAGCCCGGCTCTCACAATGGTACTGAGGAAGATGAGCCCTGTCAGTGCACACGAAGGCACTCATGTTCAGTTGTCCCTCTCTCCAGGCAGTACAAAGGAGCAGCTAGATGTGTGGGGAAGAGGGGGGTCAGTCCACTTGCATTTTCATTTTTTGGAAGTAGCTACTTTTTTTTAAAAAAAAGAGGAATGGAGTGAACAGAAAGCAGCGCTGCGCCAATCACAACATGTTTGTAGCTCTGCCGAGAGCTACGAGGCTCAGCTGTGCCACAGGACTGCAATCAGCACGTTGTACTTTCACTGGACACCAGACAGATGGCGGATTAATGGCACAGCCTCCTGGCTAGCGCTGTTTGAACAACCAATTTCTGGCTCTCTGGCCGTTCTGAAAAAACAAAAATTAATTTAGGATCAAATGAAACATTTGCTTCTCCCTGAAACATTTTGTTTCAAGTTTGAGCTTTTAAATTTTAAAAATAAAATTGAAGGGAATTTCCAAATGACAAGCCATGTCACACGGTTTGCTGCGAAAATGTTCAAATGACGTGTTCAGATTTCGTCAGGGTTTGTTGTGACTCAGACAACTCAGCCACTTTGACGCAAATTCACAGAACGTTTCAGTGAACCTCAGCTTGCATTTTTGACATACACAAAAAAAGTTTCAACCAAAATATTTCATCCAGCTCTATTCCTGATCTCCGCTCTGCCGTACCTGGCTGGTTGTGCCCATTCAGATCTGCTTTTTATGAGGCTCAGGACTACAGACCCCTAACCTGGTCCTTTTGCCCCCCAAATCAGATTAGCAGCTTTCTTTCCGAAGCACAAGTAGGACTGAGTGCAAGCTCAGGCAGAGTCCCTGTGCCCAGGGACCTGGGCAGCCTACACATTGGCTGATGGTGCATGAGTCACAGGCATGCAGCGTGCCATGGTGGTGCAGAATGACAACATCAGTGCAGAAGAAGAGGGGATGTTCTCTGCTTGCTCCTGTTCATTGACCCGCCCAGGTTGTGCTGTTCCATCCAGGCTGGCAGAACCTTATGTCCACATCAAGTCTCATTGACTTCACTGGGGCTCTGCATAGATGTGAGAGGCTGCCTGCAGGACTGGGGCCTTTGTTTGTGCTAGGTTGGCTTAGCTGCTTCTCTCTGAGTAACGCTGGACTGGAAGGAGCAGCAAGAGCCCTTCTCCAGCAGAAATTTCAACTGGGACCCCGTAAATCACTCAGAGTGGAAACATTGCGCTCGTATATTGTGGTCACTTTACCACTAGTTTTCCTCTCCGAGCTTATTTCCCCAGTGGCTGCCTCTTCTGCTTTCTTGGCTCTTCTTTGGACATATTTTGAGCTATGTGTTTTATCTCTGTTTTATTAAAAAATAATACTAGAGGGTCTTAGAGCCCGTATCCCAAACACAACAAGCCCCTATAGCTCTACAGCCAAATGCTGCAGGGTTAGTCCTGGAAGCCATTAGTATTTTTGCAGCGTTCTGGTAAAGGAGTGTAATACTTGTTTTTTCTTTAAAGGGTTTATGGTTGCTATAGAAGTGACAATGCAGGCCTCGGCTGTCAAAGACGAAAACCTTTCAACTGACAAGTGGCCACCCACACTACAGCAAAACGTACGAGTTCACAGACCCATCTATGTGAAGCTTATCTCAGCTGAGTCATCCTGTGAGTATCTCACATCATATGAGGTCAGCGTGATAGGAAGCGGTCCCTGTGCGGTGCTGTGCAAAGCGTGTAATGTATGTCTTTATGTCAGGCGTTGAATGCAGCTGCATTTCCTCTGCGTGTTCCTCTCTCTCGGCACGCTTTATTGCCCTACATTTGAAAGTACAGTTTTGACCTTTTGTGCCTGTTTTAGTTTATGAGGTTGCTGGATAGCCTCCAGAAATTGTCACAAAGTACCAGGCTGCCTGCATCCTCTGAAGTGTGCAACTCCTCTAGGGAGTTTGCTTGATTTACCCTTTACATTTCTCTCCTATAACTGGACCTGGTCTCTGCCTCATTTTTCACTCTGTCTCTTGTTTTCATTATTTCCCAATAAAGGAATTCATGGAACTGCAAGAAAACTGCTCTTTTTGGATCTTCCTTACCTCTGCCCAGGTAGTACCACCTTTTGATGTGAATGCTTTCCTTGGCTAAACATAAGTGGATAATGCCACTACAAACTCCACTAAAACTCCAGAAGACTGGAAAAACACAGAGACTTGCAGGAATCTTTGATCTACCACATTTCTTTGCTTGAGATATCATTGTTGCCTAGCAACAGTGATTATGACAGGATTCTTGTCAGCACGACCAAGACCTCACATAGCAAGGATAACGGCTGGCTTCCGAGCATTTAAAGTTGCTTGCAGTGTTGTTGTAGCTGCGTTGGTCCCAGGATATGGGAGAGATAAGGTAACATCTTTTGTTGGACCAACTTCTGTTAGTAGATGGTCCAAGCTTTCAAACTACCCAGAGTTTTTCAAGAATCAGGGGGGTAGCCGTGTTAGTCTGGAATTGCAGCAGTGACAAAGAGTCCTGTGGCACCTTAAAGACTAACTAAAATATTAGAGCATAAGCTTTCGTGGGTTAATACACAGTTCGTCGGATGCATGCAGTAGAAGAATCCAGGGGCAGGTATAAATAGGCAGGCAAGAATCAGGTTAAAGATAACAGGGTGGGTCCAATGAGGCTGAACCAGCTGTTATCTCTAATCAGGGAGGGTGTGGTATTCCTCTAGTAGCTGAACTGGAGGTGTGAACAGCGAGAGAAGAGAAACTGCTCTTGTAGTTAGTTAGCCATTCAATATCTCTGTTCAGTCCCAAACTGATTGTGTCAAATTTGCAAATGAATTGCAACTCTGCAGTTTCTCTTTGCAGTCTGGTTTTAAAGTTTTTTTGCTGCAAAATGCTGACTTTTAAGTCTTTCATGGTATGTGCAGGGAGATTGAAGTGTTCTCCTACAGGTTTTTGTATATTGCCTTTCCTGATATCTGATTTGTGTCCATTTATCCTTTTCCGTAGCGACTGTTCCAGTTTGACTGATGTACATAGCAGAGGGGCATTGCTGGCACATGATGGCATATATTACATTGGTAGATGTGCAGGTGAATGAACCAGTGATGGTATGGCTGATCTGGTTAGGTCCTGTGATGATATTGCTGGTGTAGATATGTGGGCAGAGTTGGCATCGAGGTTTGTTGCATGGATTGGTTCCTGAATTAGAGTTATTATGGCGTGGTGTGCTGTTGCTGGTGAGAATATGCTTGAGGTTGGCAGGTTGTCTGTGGGCCAGGACTGGCCTGCCTCCCAAGGCCTGTGAAAGAGAGGGATTGTTGTCCAGGATGGGTTGTAGATCACTGATGATGCGTTGGAGAGGTTTTAACTGAGGATTGTAGGTGATGACCAGTGGTGTTCTGTTGTTTTGCTTTGGGCTTGTCTTGCAGCAGCAGGCTTCTGGGTACACGTCTGGCTCTGTTGATCTGTGTCCTTATTTCCTTGTGCGGGTATTGTAGTTTTGAGAAAGCTTGGTGAAGATCTTGTAGGTGTTGGTCTCTGTCTGAGGGGTTGGAGCAAATATGAGTATACTTCAGTGCTTGGCTGTAGACAATGGATCGTGTGGTGTGTCTGGGATGGAAGCTGGTGGCATGAAGGAAGGCGTAGCTGTCAGTAGGTTTTCGGTATAGGGTGGTGTTGATGTGGCCGTCATTAATTTGCACCGTGGTGTCCAGGAAGTGGACCTCCCGTGTAGACTGGTCCAGGCTGAGGTGGATGGTGGGGTGGAGGCTGTTGAAATCATGGTGGAATTTTTCCAGAGTTTCTTTCTCATGGGTCCAGATGATGAAGATGTCATCAATGTAGCGTAGATAGAGAAGGGGCGTGAGTGAACAAGAGTTGAGGAAGCGTTGTTCCAGGTCAGCCATAAAGATATTGGCAAACTGTGGGGCCATGCAGGTGCCCATAGCGGTGCCACTGGTCTGGAGGTATATATTCTCACCAAATTTGAAATAATTGTGTGTGAGGATAAAATCACAGAGCTTAGCAATCCCTTGTGCTGTGTCATCATCAGGGATACTATTCCTGACAGCTTGTATTGCATCTCTGTGTGGGATGTTTGTGTAGAGTTTTTCAAGTCTGAGGAAAGGAATCAGGAAAGGATTTTAAAGACGGCAGCTACCTTTGTACTTTGCACATCGTCCAAGAGGGGACCAGCAGATTTCCCTAAAACACCACAACTAAGGGGCACTGATATGGTATGTAGAATCTTAAGGACATAAAGACCATGCTGTCTGTACAGAAGATGTATGAATACAAGAAAAGCCCTGGACTGCTTAGTGTCTTCACACATTAAGACTGTGGGTGTTTTCCTGTGTTAGTTACCAAGGTGAGGCTCAAAGACTAGTGAAAGGTCAGCTTGCAGACAAACAAATATCCCACTACAGTAGACTAAAGTGACCACTGCCACCTGGGACTCACTTAAATTATCGCTTCTATTGATCAACCAAGGTCAGTGTCTTTCTAACACTAGCAATGCATTATTCTTCAGCCACCTTGCTAATGCTGCATTACGGGTCTGCTGGCAAGTACAACGAATTACATGAATAATTTCCAAATACTATGGTACAGCTTCAACCATTTTTACCAAACCAGATTTCCATCAAACCATTCTGACCTACCCAGAGCAAAGGACTTTCCTACTGTGACCCTGGCAACACTCTCCCCAAGTTCAGCAGTGGACTGGATGCCAGTTATCTGCCTGGATACTACTGCTGCTGCCTCTTCCCCCACAATTTCCTAGAGGCCACTGCACTTCCATGTTATTATTGTTTGTATTACAGTTGCACTTAGAGAGCCCAACCAAACCCAGGGGCTTTCGCTGATAGTGCAATTCAGGCCTTGCCTTACAGAGCTCACAGTCTAAAAGGCCATGAGGGGAAAGAGTCACAGAGAGGTGGAGTGATTTGCCCAAGGTCATGCAGCAGGTCAGCAGCAGAGCCAGGAATAGAACTGGTCCATTCCACTGCTTCTATTCAGTGTGGGTGTGACGGGTTGGATCACAGAAACCCCCTTAGGGTTGCCAACTGATGCGCCAAGACTACTTTGGCCTCTGCTTTCTTGCCTTGGCAGCTTGGGACTTCAGGGCCCTGCCTGGTTTGAGCCAGACCTGCTAGCCTGCTGCAAACCCAGACCGAGGTCTGAACCACGTCCCCTAACAGCTGTAGGCTTACCAGCAAGCAGGTTAAGAAATGTTTCTATGTTTAGCACTCAGATGTTCAACTCCCAATGGGATCCAACCCCCAAATAAATCCGTTTTACCCTATATAAAGCTTATACAGGGTAAACTCAGATTGTTTGCCCTTTATAATGCTGATAGAGAGATATGCGCAGCTGTTTGCCCCTCCCCCCGGTACTAATGCGTACTCCAGGTTAATTAGTAAGTAAAAAGTGATTTTATTAAATACAGAAAGTAGGATTTAAGTGGTTCCAAGTAGTAACAGACAGAACAAAGTGAATTACCAAATAAAATAAAATAAAACCATGCAAATCTCTAATATAGTGATAGAAACTGAATACAGATAAAAACCTCACCAGTGAGCTTCCTTTTACAGACCAGACTCCCTCTAGCATGGGTCCAGCAATCACTCACACCTGTAGTTACAGTCCTTTATTCCAGCTTGTTTCAGGTATATCCTTAGGAGTGGAGAGGCTCTCTCTTAAGCCAGCTGAAGACCAAACACAGGGCTCTCCCAGGGCTTTAGACTTTCTCTGGTGGGTGGACACTCCTCCCAGCCCCCCATGTAGAATCCAGTTACAAGATGGAGTTTTGGAGTCACATGGGCAAGTCACATGTCCCTGCAAGACTGAGTTTCTTACCACTCAAGCCACATTCCTGGGAAAGCTCAGACGTGGATTGATGTCTCCAAAGTTCATTGTTAGCTTAAGTAGTTCTTGATTGGGCTCTTACTGAGACTAGTCTTTTCCCAGGCAGCTAACCAACTGCTTCACTGAGGCTATTCAAAATTAACCAAGTACACAGCCAATATTCATAACTTTGAATTAAAAAATGACATGTATACAAATAGGATGAATATATCCAGTTGATCATAACCTTTACAGAGATATGTTACATGGCATATGTAGCATAAAACACATTCCAGTTTATATATATATATATATATATATATATATATATATATATACACACATACATACATACATACATATATATATATATACACACATATATATACACACACACACACACACACACACTTATAAACATCTCACCATAAAGCCCTGTGGGGTACACCATCACAGGGGGCAGCAGTGAAACTGACAAAAATCATGTTCGGTTGATCTGTTAGGAATCCTGGGGAGTGCATATCATTTTGGAAACACCATGTTTCAGTATTTCCTAACCAAAATTGTTCGGAATTTTGAATCTGCAAAAAGTTGAGGTTTTATCTTCATCCCTGTTCAGAACAATCTGCCCCTCCCCCTGCCCAAAACTTGAAAGTATTCTCAGAATGGCAATTCAGTTTCCCAGAACCATAAATAGAACCCAGGTGTCCTGACCACCATGTCAGTGACTGGCTAGCCCATGCTGCTTGGATGAAGGGCGGGGGCGGTGGGAGGAATTTCTTTGTGCATATGGAGCCTGATCATGTGAGATTCTGAGCATCCTCAGCTCCTGCTGATGTTAATGGAAGCTGAGGATGCTCTGCATCTTTCAGGAGTGAGAATGTTGTGTACAAAGCCCTTTGAGATGAAAAGTGCTACATAATCAATTAATAAAAATGCCATCACTTTGACATGCGGTTTGACTGATGTCCAGGCTCTGAGCCTTGTTCATTTATTAACCATTTATATTTAATGTAAGTTACGATAGCATTTTAACAACGATTATGAAGTACAGTATGTCTCACCTCTTTCGTTTAGGCTCTTTTATGCAGAAAACAGTCTCTAGTCAATTTAAAATCAGCTCCATATCACTGACTGAGGAGCTGGAAATCAACAAGAGGAGGGAATCTGTCAGTTCACATCAGAATCCCAGTGTATACAAACAGGCATAGCCATTGATCTCCACTCAAGAGAACGAGTCTAGGGTTCTATGAACAGAAACCAAGGTTTGATTTTGTGCCTTTTATTCTATTTAGAAATTTTTCTATCGCACTTTTGGAGACCTCCTGTTCCCAGCCTCCCCAAGCAACGAAGTCGTTTCTGTGCACAGGGCAGCTGTGCTGTCAAGATCACTTCTGAATTCTAATCCGGAACTGGGTCATTCACAGCATACCTCATGAATACAGCCGGCACTGGAGAATGGGAAGAAGAGGGGCATTTGTAATAGAAGGGGAAATGCCATAGTGAGAGGTGGAGTAATTTTTTCCTATATAACTGACCTTAAGTGGAAGCATAGTTTAAATCGCTTCTCACCCCTACGGGGCTCAGATTTCTGGGTCACAATAGACTCACTTGTTAGCTAGCTGGTATAACTTCTGCAAAGTCGTCATTAACTTCTAAAACAATTTTTATTTAAATATATATATTTATATTCTAAAACAAGGGCACTTCAAGATATTTGCTTATGAAATTTTACCAGTTCATATATTCCATGAAGATTAAATTAGTAATGAAATATTATTATCTGAGGGAAAATGGGACAAGTGAGATGAACTGATTACGTAGAAGCAGCGTATGGCCATACCGGACTGAACACCCCCGATCCCATCCAATCTCGGAAGGTAAATCATTCCGGGCCTGGCTAGTACTTGGATGGGTGAGTGCCTGGGAATCACAGGTGCCATAGGCAGCGGGGAGGGATATCTCAGTGGTTTGAGTATTTCTCTGCTTTGAGCAGGTGGTTGGACTAGATGATCTCCAGAGGTCCCTTCCAACAGCCATACTGAGGGATGAGGAGGGACAGCTCAATGGTTTGAGCATTCCCTACTAAACTCAGGGCTGTGAGTTCAATCCTTCAGGACAGAAGTGTGGGAGTGGTCCTGCTTTGAGCAGGAGACTGGACTAGATGATCTCCTGAGGTCCCTTCCAACCCTGATCTTCTATGATTGGAAAAAGTGAGCATATGGCTCACTTCTGTAATAGTGAACCAGCAAAAAACCAAGCACTTGTTGAACTGTAAGAGTCACTTATTCAGATAAATGGGATCAAAGGGCACTTGGGGGAAGGAGGGTGTCTATGACAGTGGAAGCTGCTTCTACTTAAGCCCCAGGTGGGTCCACCAACCACATCCTGGCCAGGCTCTGACCTTTAATTCTCCCCTTCCTAGCCTGTTGTCTCTGCTCTCCTTATTGTTTTGTTTCCTGCTTCCCCTATTGTCTCTGTCTGTCCTCCTATCCCTTCTCTGCTCTGTCCACTTCCTTTCCTTTTACTCTGTCACTCCGTCCCACACGGCCTGTGCTTTTCTTTGGTCACTCTGGCTGAAATTTTCAATGTGGCCAGGACTTCACGCTCTCTTTTCTATCCACTTTCCCCACCAGGGCTGGCCTTACATGAGGCGAACTGAGGCAGCCGCCTCAGGTGTCAGACTGGGGGAGGGGATGCCACTAGGACCCAGAGTGTAGAACAGGGGTCAGCAACCTTTCAGAAGTGGTGTGCCGAGTCTTCATTTATTCAAATTTGAGGTTTTGAGTGCCAATAATACAGTTTAATATTTTTAGAAGGTCTCTTTCTATTAGTCTATAATGTACAACTAAACTATTGTTGTATGTAAAGTAAATAAGGGGTTTAAAATGTTTAAGAAGCTTCATTTAAAATTAAATTAAAATGCAGAGCTCCCCCGACCAGTGGCCAGGACCCAGGCAGTGTGAGTGCCGCTGAAAATCAGCTTGCATGCCACCTTCAGCATGGGTGCCACAGGATGCCTGCCCCTAGTGTAGAAAACTGTGTCTGCTGCTGGTGCAGCTGTATTCTCTCTGCTCTAAATACACAGAGATGGGGGAGTGCTGGGCTGGAGGAAGGAGACCACCAGAGACCTTTCAAAGTTTTGGCCCAAATGGGGGCATCATTTGAGATCCTCAGATACCAAAATATTGTGGGCCGGCCCTGTTCCCCACCCCTTCTCTCCCTTTCTCATAGGGTTTGCGGAGATGCCATCCCTTGCCACTCTGTTCCTCCTACCTCTTTTCAACACACACACCTCTCCCTCTCTTTCCCAAGGTGTTTGAGAGATCCCAGCCTCCTCCCTCCTGGCAGTGAGTACCTCCCTGTCCCCTTTAAAAATAAATGGACAGAAACTATTTAAAAGTGAATTGATTTCTCAGGTTTGTATATTCCATTATCTATCAAACCCAAGACATTGGTGGGAAAGGATCAGACATTCATATTTACCAAGTCATGTGTATTTCTATGTGACTAAGATTGTTATATACTTTCCTTGAGTTCACATTGAAAGTCTTTTCTGCCTCTCTCCCCATCCACCCCTTCTCTCATTCTGACTTTATACATATATTAACTGAGAACAATAGAGCTTGAAGTGAACATGAAATCACGCATAAACTAATGCTCCATCTCCTCTAATTAGAGGGTGATAGCATTTTGAGTCCAGGTTATGGTTAAATTGTAGCTCTGAAAGAGGCAGAAGTCTCCACAAACCACTGGCTTCACAGTTAGCCAGCTGAATGTGGTGCAATGCAAAAAATTTCTGTACACTTTCCTCCTGTTGTGTACTGACAGGTGTCTAGTGAAGCATAGAGAATGGTGCGTCCTGGCCTCACTTAATCTCTGGAGCATCTAGGTAACAAAAAATGTTGGGAATGGGGAATGTGGCATCATTTCTAGAATGTTCGCCTCTCTCTTACATTTAACTTTTATCTTTATAGTTCCTAGAAAGAAATACATTAGAAACTGGGAAGATGATGAATTGACCAGACAAATGCATGTACAGATCAAATATACTTACAGCTGCCACCGGTTTGTCTTTAAGCACTGATTGATTCCCAGTATTCAGGAGGCCCAGGCTCACGTGTTGTTGTGGTATAGTCAGCATTATTTAGCTTTCACAGCACTGAACTTGCTTCTAGAAACTGGTTTGAGCCATCTTTGCTAATGGCGATTCCTTCCAAACTGTAGGAGCCACAACAAAGTGTAGACACTGTTTGACTGTTACTTTTATGGTACAGGGGAAGAGTCTGGATTTACTCTGGGCGGAAGAGAGATGAAGGCATGCAAATATACAGGATGAGATCTATAGGAGTTTGACGAGGGAGATCTAATATCTTGGGGAAAATTCTGTTTGTCTTTTGGCTACCCTGTCCTCCCAAACAAACCTGCACCCCCTGTTCTACCCACCTGTGGTATCCTGTCTGACTGACACCTAGGCTGTGAGTTCTCTGGGGGGAACACCACTTTCTTTAATACATGTCTGTACAGCATCTAGCACAATGGGGCACTGATCCCTGGCTCGGGTTCTTATATGTTACTATCATAAATAATAATGACAGGACTTTTCAGCTTGGAAAAGAGGAGACTAAGGGGAGAGTATATGAGAGCAGTATATAAAATCATTAGTGGCATGGAGAAAATGAATAAGGAAAAGTAATTGTTCCCATAATATAAGAACTAGGGGCCACCAAATGAAATTAATGGCAGCAGGTTTAAAACAAATATAAGGAAGTTCTTCTTCACAGAGTGCACAGTCAACCTGTGGAACTCCCTGCCTGAGGAGGCTGTGAAGGCTAGGACTATAACAGGGTTTAAAAGAGTACTGGATAAATTCATGGAGGTTAAGTCCATTAATGGCCATTAGCCAGGATAAGTAAGGAATGGTGTCCCTAGTCTCTGTTTGTCTGAGGGGGGTGATGGATGGCAGGAGAGAGATCACTTGATCCCTCTGGAACACCTGGCATTGGCCACTGTCAGTAGACAGGATACTGGGTTGGATGGACCTTTGGTCTGACCCAATACGACCATTCTTATGTTCTTATGATAGGGCAGCAGCTTTTCAATTGGGTGAGGTGGAGAGTGGTCTTTATTTCTTTCTGGGGGGCAATGAAATGTGGGAAGACAGTACTCCATGCATGGTCCCCTCATCCTTCCTTTACTTTGCAGACACACCCACCTGAATGCCAGGAGGAGGCCCCCAGGGAGGAAATCTCAATGAGAATGGTGTTACAGAGATATTCCCTAACTGGACCTGGGGCAAATCCTCAGAGATTGGTGCCCAGTCCAAGGGTATCTGCACAAGGCCGGAACAGTGCTGTCAACTTTCATGATATCTAGTGTTTTTTCTTAAGGCTCCAGCTCCTGGAGTCATGTGAAATCAACTTTCATTTTTGAAAAGGTAAATTTCTGGCCCTCCTGGTTGCAGAGAAGAGCTTGAGTAGTGACTCCCAGAGGCTCAGAAACCAGGAGGCATATATAAGAACCTGAATTTTGTTATTTAAAAGAAATATCAGTGTTTTAAAGCCAATTTCATAAGTTTCGGGGGCCTGACTCATGATTTCTTGAACACTTGGGTTGACTGTACTACTGGAGCCAACCAGATGGGGTCCTGCACCTTTGAACTTCTTCTAACCTGACTCCTCCAGCTCCTCACCACGGCCGCAGCGAGGAGCACCAGGATGGGTATGAGTGGGAGTGAAGCAGCGGCGAGGGCTCCATGGGAGCCCTGGGGTGGAATATCTTTTCTGACCAAGCGCCCTAGGACCAGTGGGGACTGGCATCGTGCAGTCATGTGGCCTGGTGAGGCTTCTCCCCTTTTTCCACAAGCACATTCCCACCTTGGGACTGGAGGATCTTGGGGAATAATACCCTGGATCTCAGGGAGAAAGGGAAGAGACAGGGCTCCGTTGTTAAATAAATATTTCATCTCTGTAGGGCAGCTTTATCTGTGAGTCTCTCATGATTAACCTGGTGCTCTAGGACTGGCTGTGGATTGCAACTGCTGGAGTATTCTAACAGGGGGAAGTTACTAAGGACTGTTTTCTAGTGTTCTGCTTGTCTTATCACCCTCTGGGAGGGCTATGTTCCTTTGTTATTGGCCCCAAGACTAAATCATATTAAATTGTCAGTTGAGTAGAAAATGAGAGCACTCTGGCAGGATCAGTATTGAGGAATAGATTGAGATAAGAGGCATTGCAACCTTGTTTAAGTGTATGTGACTGGCCTATTCAAATGTATCAGAATGCAGCAATGGGCCCTACTGCTTGTAGGTGGAAAAAGTCATATTATTTGGAGTCAAAATGCCATCGAAAACTTTTACGTTCCCATTGTCTTTAGGAGAATATTTGCTGATGATCTGAAAACAAAACTGTAGCCATATTTAGAGCTGTGTAAACCCAATAGATAAATATATACACTTGCTAGTTTCTAAAGAGACAGAGCAGTCCATTTGGTATAAAGATATTATTTCAGCTAAGATTAGTTAGGGACAGTGACACATAAAATAAACGAGATACCAACATCTGATTTTAGTGTCTTTCCACCTTGCTACAGGCTAAAATGCAATTAAAATTCAGATTTGCTAGGTTAAAGTGCAATTCCCACCCCTACCCACATCCTGCAGGAGCTGCATAATAAGGAGAAAATGGCATCCACCACACCTGCCTAGAATTCTGAAAGTCAACAACCCCAGAAAGTGTGGGAGCTGCAGTGCTGCAGCAGGAATAATTTATCTTTTCAGGCCTCCTTGCCAATAATGTGGGACATCAACAAAAGATTTTTGCAGAGTCAGAAATTTGTGTTTTTAAACTGTAGGCTTCTTGATGAAAAAACATTGGAAATTTTCCAAGTATTTTTCTCCCTCCGATAAGGACAATTGATTATTTTAAATGTGAGCTGTGAACCACCAAGTGTGGTGGGTCGAAACAGGCTCAGCAATCCTTTGTATTCATAGAACACAGTGGGGTGTGAATACGAGAACAAAAACTGATAATGAGAGATAAACGTTTGACCAGCTGCAGCCAAGTCTAACAATTCTGTTGCCAGTGGGATCATTATATGGTGTAAAAATCAACACTCTAAACCACAGCTTGCTCACCCTATAGATTTTACTAGCTTAATTTATGGCTACAGCAGGGGTGGGCAAACTTTTTGGCCCCAGGGCCACACTGGAATTGCAAAACTGTATGGATGGCCAGGTAGGGAAGGCTGTGCCTCCCCAAACAGCCTGGCTCTGCCCCCTGTCTGACCCCCTCCCACTCTCTGACTGATCCCCTCAGAACCCCTGACCCATCCAACCCCCTCTGCTCCATGTCACCTGACTGCTCCCTCCTGGGACCCCCTGCCCCTAAGTGTCCCTCTGGGACTCCACTCCCTGTCCCCAGACTGCCCTGACTCCTATGTACACCCCCACGCTCTGACAGGTCCCCAAGGGCTCCCACGCCTATCCAACCACCCCGCTCCATCCCCTCACTGTTCCCCTCCAGAACTTCTGCCCCATCCAACCCCTCACCCCCACTCACCACCCCCTTACCATGCCACTCAGAGCAGCAGGACTGGCAGCCGTGCTGCCCGGCTGGAATCAGCCACACCGCCTCGCAGTCTAGAGCAACAGATGTGGCCCGTGGGCTGTAATTTGCCCACCTCTGCGTTACAGCAATTGCCTCTGAATTTAGAAATACACAGTATTACCAATCCTAAACATCCAAAAATCACAAGTCAGACCTGCCACTCCCAAATCATGAGATTGGCTTGAATATCATGAGATTAAAAAAAGTGGGACTTTTTATTTGCCTTCTGGTTTTTGAGTCTGTAGGTTTCACATTTTCAAACTTTTCTCTGCAGCCCTGAGGGACAGTAGCTGATCTTTATTTTTTTTTTTTAATGAAAGCAGAGATTCTCACCATCACATGATTCCAGGAGTTGGGACTTTAAGAAAAACACCATATATTATGACACGTGATAAAATGTCAACAGCTGGCAACATTGCATAGTAAACATAGCAAAGAAAAATAAGGTACAATATGCAAGTGATGCCTTACAACGGAAGCTTTGATACAACTAAGGTGTTTGCCATAGAATTTCAGTGTGTTTGAATGTACTCTGTACCTGTTTAATTCAAATTTGAATACAAACTGCTATAGAAATGACTTGAAAAAATAAGTTTTTGTCACCCTAACATTAGCTCAATAATATCAAGGCAAAAATGTAGAGTGCGGTTTGTGCTGGGCAACCCACAGTTATTAGCATGGTGAATTTTTCTTATAAACAGGTTTACACTGAGAGGAATAAACACTGGGTTCAGACATCACCATGCATCAGTCTCTGCTTAAAACCCCTCCCCTAGGATTTCCTCCCGCCCATCACAGCTTCTAGCACATATGTTGCAATGAGAGAGTACCTTCCATCCAGCCTTGACTGGACCTATGGGGGAAACGGAGCTAAGAGTTAGGTCAAAGAGGATCCTTCACATGGCTGAGAGCGCCTCTCCTGGGACTAGCTTTCCTGAAGTGGGCAAGAAGGGGATGGATTCAGCTCCTCTGTGCAGGCTGGAGCAGGTCTAAGAGTCACTCTGACTTGTACCCTCTTGCAATAGCTACAGAATGGCTGGGGCCTAAGTCTGTCCCGGCCACATCTTCCTCCTCCGCCTTGCCTGCCCTAGCACATCTCCTCTGCCATTGGGCTCCTGTGGAGATGGTAGAGAACACAGCTGCAGGAGGTTTGCATGTGGAGTCTGTAGAGCAGGGCTGCACTGGGCTCAGTGTCTTAGCTCCAGCTAGGGCAGTGCATGTGAATGATTAAGTCCATGGTAGGGTACTCGGAAAGGGGCTAGAGAAGGATCTAAGCAGAAAGCGAGCCAGGAAGGCCCAGCTTTATGGACAGACCTGAGTCTCTTTCACTGATAAAGTTCTCCAGTCGGTGTTAGCAGACAGCTGCTCTGTCATGTGACAGTTGTACAGAAACACAGTCCAGTAATGTGGGGTCTGTAGCTGTAGCTACCTTCAAGGCATTAGGGCTGGGCAAAACACAGGACAGAATTTCCCTCCAAATGAATTCCTGTTTTTTCCATTGAAATTCAAAAATGTTACCTACAGCTTCTCTTCTTCTTCCTCTGTCCTACTACTAAGATTAGATTTGTTCCTCAGATTATGTCTACACTATGAGCTAGGGGAGCGATTCCCCTGCTTGTGTACATGTACTTGTGCTATTTCTCATTGAGCTAGTGCTAGTATAAATAGCAGTATTGCCATGGTAGCCACACCAAGTCCATTCCCACTACACAACATTGCCTCTGCTAATTCTAGTAATTGTGAGGCCTGCTCAGTTCTGAAAAACTAATTCCAGTGCAGCACAGTGAGCTGGGATTTCTTAGGCCTCGTTTCCATTAGTTCTCAAAAGGATTTTAGAAATATTTGCTCTGTATTTGAAAACTGCAGTAGTCCCCACAAACTGAAGAGCAATCTACAAGCTCTGGCATACGACCCTGTAGGGGGTCGCCACTGGGGCTTGTCCCTCTGCAGGGCAGTTGGGCACCACACCGCTTCGCTACACACACCCCCAGCCGGGTTGGGGAATACCCAGGCCTGGGGCTCAAGTGCTCAGCTTCCCTAGCCCTGAGGCAGGGCAGGCAACCCACACAGGTAACATCAGGGCTCAGACCCTCAAGCATGGGCTGAGCCACACCAGACAGCTAGCACTGGCGTCTGGCTGAGGGGGAGACTGCCACCCACGGTTAAGGGTGGCAGGGGGGACACAGGCCCACCCGCTCCACTGCATCCCGGCCCGGGGCCCTACCAGCGGTAACAGGCCTGCTGCAGTCAGTGGGGATCCTGACCGCAACACACTGACATAGAATCAGACTCGTTCCCCGGGCCACTTCCTAACTCCCCCTCAAAGGGTACCTGGGGAGGCGCGGTGACCTCCATGGGCTCCTCCGAGTCGCTGTCTGGAGGCAGAGGCAGCAGCTCCTCGGGGTAGCGTGGACGGGGGAGGCTCGGTCCCTCTTCCTCCAGGTAGCTGGCACAGGGCAGACTGGGAGGCTCCTCGGGGTAGTATGGACTGAGGAGGCTCGGTCCCTCTTCCTCCGGGTAGTGGGCGCAGGGCAGGCTCGGCCAGTTCCCGGGCTCAGGCTGGGTCCCCGTGGCTTCCCATTCAGGAGCTCTGGCTGTGGCCTCTAGCCCCTCCACTGGCTCCCTCCAAAGTGAGCTCCGGGGCCGAGCCTTTATACTTCTGGGTCAGCCAGCTGACCTCTGGGGGAGGGGCGCAGGTTTCTCCAGCTCCGCCCCCTTTTGCCTCTGGGGAAGCTCGTTCCTCTGCAGGGTGGTTGGGCACCACACCGCCTCGCTACAGACCTCTTTTACCTCTAATTGCAAATGTAAGGTATTTCTGCATTGCATGTGCAGTAACGACAGGATTTCACTGTGCCACACAGCTCACTGTTCAAAAAGCAATATTTTAAAAAGACACCAGGGCACTGCAGCTGCAATCAGTACTAAGTAATGGGCTTCTAAAGTGATTGACCTGTTTCACCTCAGTGTTTAATGTGTTGCATATCACTTACAATTACTGTGCCAATAGCAATGGCCAATGCTTTACAACCCTCACCCTGTGCTAATTCATTCTGTCTCTTTGCTAGGAGTGTCACAGAGAGCTGGGAATTTCAGCCAAAACTCATAGCATTGTGAATGTTAAAATTCAAGTGTAAATTCATATCTAGAAATGAGACAAGCAAGGATTTTTAGAGGCAAGCTTAGACACGGCCATTCCTTGCACCTGGCCATTCCTTCAGATGCTAGCCAACAAAGTGGTATCCCCAGGAATAACATCTTAATAGTTTTACACACATTGATGTGCACTGGGCAGTGTTGTACTGAAATCCTTAGGGATACAATGCCACCAGCCTTGTCCCCTAAAATTAACATACAGACACACTGCAATGCTCCCCAGTTTGGGGGCTCCCTGCTAGGGAGGGTGTTCAGTGATGGCTTGTCACTTAAGAGTATCTTCCATTTGAAAATTAATCTCCTCTACCATATATCCATGTATAGGGCCAGATTGTGATGCCTTTACTCACATTGAGCAGCATCCCTCCTGACTTCAGTGGAAAGGCTTGTGGGAAAAGGTGCTATTCAGATTGCACAGCCTAGCCCACGGAAATTTTATATTCAAATATGTAATGTAAATTGACGTCTTATTGGTTTGTGTTACTATCTTTGTTACAGTATATGAACATCTGATGCATTGCTTGAATGACCTGTCATCCCTAACTAAAATATTCTGGGCTGAAGCAGGGGGGAAAAGCATTTTCCTTGCATTGGCTGGTACAAGAAGGATGATTTTTTTTTTTATAATTTTAGTTTTAAAAATTAGGTGACAGAAGAAAACAAGCACATAGGGTGTTGTGAGAGAGAACATTCAACAAGACCCTTGTTTAGGGGTGCGTGTCTTTTTGATGAGTTTTTTATGGTTGCTTCAGTTCACAACTTGCTGAGTCTAAGGATTTTAATGATCTTACTGTAACTTCTGGGAATTTTTGATGGGCTTCCTCATTTTTTTTAAAAAATCCTTCTTTTAAAAGATACAGGTTTGTTTGTATATCTAATCCTGTTCCTAAGGATATTCAATTCAGTTCAATTGTTTGTAATTAGTTACTTAGTGCATCAAGTATAGTTATTTCTTGAACAAATTCCTGTGTGTTAGGACTCTCTCTAGAATATCCCTTCTCCTTTGTGGCTTGGAACAGAGAACCATCATTCAAGGGGCGTATTTCTAAGGGCGTCTGTAGGGGGGTCACCACTGGGGCTCGTCCCTCTGTGGGGCGGTTGGGCACCAGACCGCCTCGCTACACACCCCTCAGCCGGGTTGGGGAGTACCCGGGCCCGGGGCTCAAGTGCTCAGCCAGGCCTGAGCAGCGTCAGTTCAGCACGCCCTAGCCCAAAAGCCGGGCGGGCAACACACCCACAGGGTAGAGTCAGGGGCTCAGACCCTCAAGCAGGGGCTGAGCGGCACCAGACAGTTAGCACTGGCGTCTGGCTGAGGGGGAGACTGCCACCCACGGTTAAGGGTGGCAGGGGGGACGCAGGCCCACCCGCTCCACTGCGTCCCGGCCCGGGGCCCTACCAGCGGTAACAGACCTGCTGCAGTCAGTGGGGATCCTGACCGCAACACACTGACATAGAATCAGACTCGTTCCCCGGGCCACTTCCTAACTCCCCCTCAAAGGGTACCTGGGGAGGCGCGGTGACCTCCATGGGCTCCTCCGAGTCGCTGTCTGGAGGCAGAGGCGGCAGCTCCTCGGGGTAGCCTGGACTGAGGAGGCTCGGTCCCTCTTCCTCTGGGTAGCGGGCGCAGGGCAGGCTCGGCCAGTTCCCGGGGTAGCATGGACTGGGTCGGCTCGGTCCCTCTTCCTCCGGGTAGCTGGCACCGGGCAGACCGGGAGGCTCCTCGGGGTAGCACGGACGGGGTAGGCTCAGTCCCTCTTCCTCCGGGTAGTGGGCGCAGGGCAGGCTCGGCCAGTTCCCGGGCTCAGGCTGGGTCACCGGGGCTTCCTGATCAGGAGCTCTGGCTGTGGTCTCTGGCCCCTCCACTGGCTCCCTCCAAAGTGAGCTCCGGGGCCGAGCCTTTATACTTCTGGGTCGGCCAGCTGACCTCTGGGGGAGGGGCGCAGGTTTCTCCAGCTCCGCCCCCTCTTGCCTCTGGGGAAGCTCGTCCCTCTGCGGGGCGGTTGGGCACCACACCGCCTCGCTACAGCGTCCTACAGCGATTGGTTCTTGGCCCTATGATGTTTAATATTTTTATTAGCAACCTGGAAAAAAAACATCAAATCATCAAATTTGCAGAGGACACAAAAAGTGGAGGAGTGGTACACAATGAAGAGGGAAGGTGACTTATACGCAGCAATCTGGATCACTTGTTAAACTGGATACAAGCAAACAATATGCGTTCTAATATTGTTACATGTAAATGTATATATCTACAAGCAGAGAATGTGGGCCATGCTTACAGGATGGGGGACTCTATCCTGGAAATCAGTGATTCTGAATAAGATGTGGGGGGGATCCTCAGCTGAACTGGAGATCTCAGTATGGGATCAACTTATTCTCTGTAACTGGTGAGAATCCGTGAACTTACTATGTGCTATATTGCTCTTTGGATGATCATGATGAAGCACTGCTTAGTATCCTGCAGGACGTGTGGAGCTTCATACTTCCTGATAAAGTTTTGCCCAGAGCACACATCGTGAATATTCTCTTATCGTCCCCAGGATCAGGTTTATGAGCACTATGGGGCATATTAAGCCTCTTCACTATTGGATCAGCCAGAACTGATTGATGGAAAACTCCCAAAGCATTGACATTTACTATATTTGGTTCACTTGGACCATCAATCTGTTCTTGTTTGCAGCTGGATTTGATAATGTATTTCCCGGCAGTAATCAATAATTATTTTATATTCAGTTTGATACTTAATTGTGAGTAAACCAAAAGACAGATTGCTTGGATATAAGAACTATTGATTGTCAGCAGAAGGTGCACTTATCAGCTAACTTTCTGAAGAACAGGAATTTGAAGCTACTCTTCTGTATTGTGCTGAATTTTGACACTGGGAAAGTGACAAAAAGCTCTTCTACTCAAGCATGAATGGATGGTATTGAATCAAACTCGCCACATATTTGGTCAAATTCTACTTGCCTCATTCACATGAGCAAGGATATAGAAATCAATGGGAATGCTAGAGTAAGGCAAGCAGGGTCTGGTTTTTAATAGGTGTTTTATGATTTTAAAAGTCATAGGTAGCAATATTTTTATCCTGCTTAGATACTATGGTGATAGATGATTTACCAATACCGATAAATATGCTCTTAGTGCACAAGGGAAAACAAGAGGCTATGCATCACCTCGTTCTGTACGGAAAGAAATGTCCACAAAGAGCTATCAGTGGTGCCCAAACTATTCCTGTTACGCCTCCCCCCACCCCCAACCACAACACAGTTGGCTCAGCAGAAGAATCTGGGCTGAAGGTGGAGCTGTGGTTGGAACTGCGGATGGAGGTGGAGCTGGGGCTAGAGGAGGAACTGGCCTGGGGGGTAGAGAGGGAAGGAGGGCAGAGCTGGGCTGGGGCCGGAGAAAGCTTTGGATGGGGTGGGAGCTGGGTAAGGGGCAGAATGGCGCTGTGACTGGGACTGGAGCTGGACTGGGGGTGGAGAGAAGTGTGGCTGGGAGAAGGGTTGGGAAGTGCTCCCTCTCTGCCCCCTTTGGGGACTGGCCCAGGCCCTGCCACGCACCCCCCAAGAATGTTTTTCTATGACACTCTAGGGGGCACACCCCATAATTTGGGGACCACTGAGCTAGATTGTGGCTTTGCTAAAAGCCATGAATAAAGGATAGTGCAGAACCAGATTTTGCCTCACTGAGCATTCCTGGTAGCCCCTACAGTACACCAAGGGGAAATTATCTCCACAGCCCTATACTTGGCACAGATTCCTTCTCGCTCCACTCTAGCTCAGCTGTACAGGAGGAGAGGCTCTGCCTTCTTTTTGCCCATTTCTACCCACCTGCCCAGAAAAGGCAATAGCGGCCCTATGGAATATTCTCCCCCCTTTCCCCTGCCCTGCTACTGGTATTATGGATATGCCAAGGAGTAAGGATGTACCTTGTGGTCCCTGCTGTCCTGAACAAGTGTCTAGCCAGCATCATGCTGATAATACCTGTTTTGTGATTCAATAGGAAAAAGCCTTTATAGGTATTTGAGCAACAGGATTAAAAAAAAACTATACTCCACATTCTCAAAGCTGATGAACAGTGATATGTGAAGAAGGAATATCATTTGTCACAGGGGAAGAAAGGCATATATGCATGCAATGTGGCACTGTCTAGCCAATTGAACAGAGTTTGGTGAGATGAAAATAGTTTTCTACCAGTGAAAGTAATTTTTTACAGAAGGTATTATAGCAACTGGTCAACTGGAACAATAAGGTCTTCCTCTGAAGACAGCAATTAACCTATTATTTTAGCTGATCATTTGAACTTGTGCTCTGTGAATGAGAATGTGATTAGTTAATGAGTCACAAAACAGCCAAAACTTTCACTGCCGTCAAACCAAAGCTCTGTTCATTCTGAATCTTGCTGTATGGACATTTTAGTAAAAGAGCCATTGATGGGACTGATGTTAAAAGCGCTATTGTAGTAGGGTGCATATTTGAAACTGAGTACAGTAGTTAGCTTTTTGCATTGACATTTGTTGGAAGCATTGCCATGCTGTCTGCCATTTGAATAACAATTTTTTTTTTTTTTTTGGTCAAAGTGGAAAAAGACACAGAGGGAGAAAACCAGAAGGAAAGGGAGGATGAAGCAGTAAAACTGACTCAAAGTATTACATAAAAAAAAAGATTTTCCATCTTGATAGTATCTTCTTTTGGGAAAGTCTAAGTCTGGATACAAATTGATGCTCTATTGGTCAGTAACATTGCTAATACAGCATAAGAAGTATGTGCATGGAAGGATGCAATCAAGTGAGCTATAACTGAAATTTGTTGTAGGTGGGTGATGGGGGAAGGGGAAAGTGTTTCTAGGATCAGAAATACTTAAAATTAGTGACCTTTTATCAGAAAATATATTTTTTTGGTTTTTACCTGTTGACAAATAAGCAGCTGATTTCTTCCTTTACAATTGTCTTCCTTTAGTTAAGTTGTTACTATGTCATGAATGTGTCCATCTATTCAGCACAGAATAGAGAGTATTAAGGCCCTGATCTTGTAGGCACTTATGCATACACTTAACTTTAAACATGTGAGCTCTCCCACTGACTGTAGCATGAGTAAGTGCTTGTAAGATCAGCAATTTAATTTGTAGTGTTCTTCTAAATGAACCCTAAACATAATTATAGGTATCTGAGCTTTAATAAAGTGTAGCTTCTCATTTAACAAAGCTTTTGGTTGAGCTTTGTAACAAGTAATGTTGTAGTTTATGACTTATATCTGTTAAATTAAACCAGGCTCAGTTTACATCATGTATTGCTTGGGGCCTGGGATGGTAACTATGCTTTAATTTTGTTTTCTTGACTAAGTACTTAAATAGTAAATAATGTTCTATTGGTAACATCATTGAATGGACCTGGTTCTCTTTCCAGCCCGTTGCATAGTCAGTAATACCAGTGTAGAGCGTGTAATCCATTACCATTCTGATTAGGTTGTGTTTTGTGCTCACTCTGTATTCACTTAGCACTGCTGCAAAGGACAACAAAAGCTACGGGGCCACAGAGAATCATGTCTGTATGGTAAATAGAGTCTCCCTTGCTGAAAATACACTGAGAAGTCTGAAGGTGGAAAAGCAGGTAGAATGAATGAGCAGTCTTTTGCATTCCTGAGACTGGAGTTAAGACATTGAACAAAATATCTAATTTTGTAACCATTATGACAGCTGAATTGGTGGGAAAAATGTTAGCATTAAACTAGATAAGGGACATACAACCTACTTCAGCTGTTATCTTTTTTTTCAGATTAATAATCAGGTATAGTGGCAATTAAAAGGGGTACCTCAGAAAGCAGGAGTAATCTAATAAATAAAATATTGTTTCTGACAACAGTTAGTATATTAGGGTATGAATATAGTACTAGTATGGATTCCAGCACATGCTGGGATACCTGACAGTAAAATGGTGGATAAAGAAACAAAAAATGCTTCAAAAATGGAGGAATTGATATAAAGGTTCCTTTGGGTAAGCAGGAATTTAAAAGTTTAGTTAAAAAACCTTTAAAAAAGAATGGCAGGAATTGTGGACGAAGGAGAAGAGAGGAAGAAGAATCTATGAAGTACGCCACAAAATAGAGGATAATGCGTGGCTCCAAAGTTATGAAAGGATCAGTGAAGTGCCCATATTTATTTAGACTGTTAACTGGTCACTGTGGTTTGAATATTAATTTATATTTACTGAATAGATACAAAAATGGGTTAACACCACATGTAAGGTTAAAGGCCCAGATGACCCCTTGATATGGGAATGCAGGAGAGGTCCCAGGAAAGAAGAGATCTTTATGAAGCATGCAGAGCAGTTTTCAAACTTCATTGCACCACCACCCCTTCTGACAACAAAATTATTACATGGGAAAGGGGGCTGGAGCTTGAACCCCGCTGCCCTGGGGTGCATTTGGGTTTCCACTCCCAGTCCCAGCAAGTCTAATGCTGACCCTGGCAACCCCATTAAAATGGGGTTGTGACCCACAGTTTGAGAACCACTTAAGATGACAGAGCATATTATGTGGGGTACTGGGAGAGTACTGGGAAGATGGGGTGACATTAAAAAGTTCTACTTCATTGTTAAAGACTATACAGCCAGGTAAGAGAGTGTAGGAATATTGTATGCAGTGATTACAGACTCAGCCATAAAGAACATAAAGAATCACATCCAATATATTTATGAAAAATCATAGTGGTTGAGATATGTTTTATTGGACCAACTTCTATTGGTAGAAGGGACAAGCTCTTCAGCTTCACAGAGCTCTTCTTTAGGTCTGGAAAAGGAAACTAGATGGTCCAAGCTAATTATAAGGGGGCAGAAATTTGAGCATAACTGTTTCAGACATCTTGTTGGGCACCACTTAAAATAAAGTGAGTAGCTGACCCTTTTGCAGTCATTGGACAATGGAGGGTTAGTAGGTAGCAGGGTGTATTACAAGTTGTAATGGGCCATAAAACCAGTGCCTATTAAATCCAATATTTTTTAGTGTCCAGTAGAGTTATGAATCTAAGTTACCAGGCCCATCTTTTGAACATGTGAAGCTGCTCCAATAAAAAATATTATCTCACCCAGCTTATTTCTCTCATCCTGGGACTAAGCCCTTGTCTACACTACACAGTTAGGTCCACATAAGGCAGCCTACTTCATATCTGGTCCTCAGTGGAAAAGTTCTATGGTAACTCTGAACATAAAAATAACACTTCCGATCAATGTAAAATGTGAAGGGAAACAATTTATTTTCATTTGGCTATTATATTTCTTATTTTAGGCTCTGACTGTAAAACCATTCAGACCTGTACAGAATAGAACAAGCTCAAACAAAATGAAATGTAATATCTCTTCTGATACCTCATGTGATGTGACTATTACCCACTTGCTTTCTCTGCCATTCTGTCTTGTGCACAAGTTAGTACGCAACACAAAAGGAGAATGTGACATGCAGGGAAACAGTGGACTCTATGCACAGTGAGGATGATGGTAGACCGCATGGTACTTCGGAGAATGAAGAGCCTCCAATAAGCAGCATATTGCCTTTTCCTCATTGCTGCTCACATGACTCCTTCAGCACTCCTCCTTTACAGCAGGCACTCCCATAGCAAATACCTTGCTCTTTGTCCATCTTTCCTTTCTCACACTATTTTTTTTTTTTGTTATATTCCCTACTCCCTTGATGCATATCGGGGGAGGGGAAAGAGGGGAAGACATTCATCATTTTACAGGAATGGGTGAAAAGCACCTAGAAGTCTCAAGGAAAAGCTGAAAATATCACATCTTGTAATTTACTGGTTTGTATATTGCAGAAGAGCCCTTTTGAGGATCCTAGCCTCATCATAGTGGGTATTGTATAAAACACATGCTTTCTTGTAAGGCATCACAGGTATGCATGGTACTTTACAGGACAGTAAAACACAAATGTTTGCACTGACTAGCCTGCACTATATAGTCTGCCACAGTTAGAAGTAACATGAGTGATAGAAGATGAGACAGTAAGAGCCCTAAGGAGGGTTGCCACAGGTTAAGGTTGTGATACTCCTGGTGGCATGTGCATCGTATCGGGCCCTTGTATGTCACAGAGCAATTTCATTTCCCGACTCTTGGTACCTCACCTGGCTTGGCCCTGATGATCCTGGATGTTACTTGGACACTAGGTGCTGCAACAAGCAGATCTGCTGATGCAGATGGTGGGTCAGATGAAATTCCAGTTAGTGCAGTTAGGCCACATGTGTGACCATTGATCCCTCTTCCTCCTTATACACCCATCACGTGAGGAAGCAAGTGACTCCCAGGCAGGGTGACTCAGTATCACTGTCCCGTTACAAGGTGAACTCTAAGGCCCAGAGTGATCAAGGGCGATTACCTCAATATAAGGGACAAAGAGTCCTGTGGCACCTTAAAGACTAACAAAAGTATTGAAGCATAAGCTTTCATGGGCTAGTACCCATGGATGCAGCCAACAAAGTGGGTATTAGCCCACAAAAGCTTATGCTTCAATGCTTTTGTTAGTCTTTAAGGTGCCACAGGACTCTTTGTTGCTTCTGAAGATCCAGACTAACACAGCTACCCCTCTGATTCTTGATACCTCAATATAGTGACACCAGCACAGGTTTCCCTAGTCTACCAAGGCCTATGTGAGTCATCCCGTGGAGTCCATGGATGAGCTGGGGATGAGCGGTACCAACTCTCTGGGGAGAAGATGCCCCACAACAGACCCAAGTCTTGGGAGTCCCATGATGAGGAGACCGAGATGTTATCACCAGCATGACCCGGGAGGAGGCAGGCACAGGTGTGACCCCACAGCCCAGCCAACCCTAGTACTGCGTCCACCATCTCAGTTCCTCAGGGCCAGCCAGAAGGATACATAGATGGCTCCTGGAGATTTAGGGATGGCAAAACAGGTGGGGAATTTTCCTCCCGCCCCAGGCTCCTGTCTCAGGCTCACCCCGCCCCCCTCAGAGCCCCTGTCTCAGGCTCACCCCGCCCCCCTCAGAGCCCCTGTCTCAGGCTCACCCCGCCCCCCTCAGAGCCCCTGTCTCAGGCTCACCCCGCCCCCC
>ML677377.1:35080927-35353928 GCA_007922305.1 Dermatemys mawii
CCCCCCCCCCCCCCCCCCCGGGCACTCACTGTTCAGGGGTGTTGATGTCTCTTTGAAAATGTGCAATGCTAACTTGTGAAACCCTCCGAACTCCTAGCACAGGTCCTTTGCACAGCTCCAGAGACCTGCACAGGCACGTAATTCACCTTGTTTGCACGGTAGAGAGGAGAGGGATTGTTTTTAGAGTAAGTGTTCTGAGTGCTAACAAGATATTGATACCAGCTTTCTGAGCTGCTGCAGTCAGCATCAGAAGTATTGTGCCTCAAATAATCTAGAGGTGTGATCTATGTCTAGCTATGGTCCAGACTTTTACAGAGAAGCCTCAGTAATTCTCACTTTGGGGTCTATACGTTTGGTAATCCTCATCGGAAACCTTGAGGAACTCAACAGAGATTTCATAGCAAAGCCAGTTCTGTAATCCTATTTTATTTTACTAAAATATGCTAACAGAATATTTTAACACGTTAAGTTTGGGTGATAATTAAGACTGATCTACACATTTCAAAGTAAGTGTCTTTTACCAAAAAAAAAAATGTTCTTTTGTTCCCTAATATGCAGAATTCAGCAAACTGCAGTGGATCTCTAGCACACATTAGCATGCTGCTGTGCATCCAAAACACTCAGATTGAAACCAGTTTCCAATAATAAGCTCACTGTGGTTTTTCCCTGAGTTCCAGCCAGTTTTGTTTTTACATATCCTTATTTAAAAAGGTTTCCCCCACAATTGTTACAATAGCAGGTAAAAAGAAGGCACAAAAGTGATTTAGGTTGATGGTATCCCATTTGCAAAATCTAAGGTTCTCTGCTTTCTCTCTCTGAGCGCTTGTACACCCTTCTAAGTCACCTGAGTCAGTATAACTTATTTCACTCAGGAGTGTGAATAAGCCACCGACCTAAGTGCTGGTGTGGACAGCGTTATGTCTGCTGGAGAGTCTTCCCAAGATGCGCTACGCCATCACAGTAGTGCTTCTAGTGTGGACTAGCCCTAAATGTAACACAACACTCCTAGGAGGTGTTGGTTGGTGGAGGTCAAACCCAGGACCTCTGGTTTTAAAAGCATGAGCCTCTACTAGCTGAGCTAGAAGTCCCACTTGTATTACATCAAAGGTTGTATAGATCTGAACCTCTGTGTGGGACAGCCATATTGAACTTGGGTTATACAAACAAACTGAGAAACTAGAAGTTTTTAAGAACTAGCTGTTTAAAAGAGGTGATGGTATTAAATTTTATGTATCGATGTGTGTCTGTAGTAATATTACATCATTTGTATATGGCTCTTCAGTAGTTCATGGGAATTGACTCAGGTGGGCTCCCTCAGTCTAGGCTCCACTGAATAGGTGGCCACTTAACAATCTATCATTGCCACATCTGACATCCTCATGAGTCTCAGCAGAGGTACCAAGGATTGAACAGATGGGGTGGGTGAGACCTTTTCTACCTCAGACAGCATCTCTTCTTGAGACTTTTTTAAAAAAAATTATCTCACTATGATTCACTGGTGGAAGTCTGGTTGCAGATGTTTTTAATCAATGAATTTCTTCATTCTAGAATTTGTGACAAAGGATTACTACATCTGAAAGATGGATATGGATAAATCTCTGAAGATTTGAGTGTCTCTGCTAAGTCTGCTTCTGTCTCCTTTCGTGGGTTATGTCTTCACCGTAAAAAAGTTTTTACAGTAGGGCTGTCAAGCAATTAAATTGTGCAAGTATTCACACTGTTTAATAGAATACCATTTATTTAAATATTTTTGGAGGTTTTGTACATCTTCAGATATTGATTTCAATTATAACACAATACAAAGTGTACAGTGCTCCCTTTATATTTATATTTATATTTATTTTTTTATTACTTTTTTTTACAGTGCAAATATTTGTATGTTTCAATTCACCTCATACAGGTACTGTAGTGCAGTCTCTTTATAATGGAAATTGAACTTACAAATGTAAAATTATGTGCAAAAAATAACTGCATTCAAAAATAAAATAATGTAGAACGTTAGAAACTACAAGTCCACGCAGTCCTACTTCTTCAGCCAATGGCTCAGACAAACAAATTTGGTTACAATTCACAGGAGATAGTGCTGCCCATGTCTTGTTTACAGTGTCACTTTAAAGTGAGAACAGGCATTCACATGGCACTGTTGTAGCCAGCATCACAAGATATTTACATGCTGGATGTGCTAAAGATTCATGTGTCACTTTACGCTTCAGCTGCCATTCCGGAAGATGATCCAAAGCCAAGTAGATGATGAAAATGAACATGCAGTAGTCTGTCAGCTGCCACCAGCAGAAGGTTTTCTTTTTTGGTGGTTCAGGTTCTGTAGTTTCTGTATTGGAGTGTTGCTCTTTTAAGATATCTGAAAGCATTCTCCACATCCCATCCCTTTCAGATTTTGAAAGGCATTTCAGATTCTTAAATCTTGGGTTGAAGTGCTGTATCGATCCTTAATCTCACATTGCTACCTTCTTCACGTTTTGTCAAGTCTGCTGTGAAAGTGTTCTTAAAACAAATATGCCAGATCATCATCCGAGAGTGCTATAATGTGAAATATATGGCAGAATGTGGGTATAACAGAGCTGGAGACATACAATTCTCCCCGAAGGAGTTCAGTCATAAATGTAATTAATGCATTATTTTTTAAATGAGAGCATCAGCATGGAAGCATTTCCTCTGGAATGGTGGCCAAAACATGAAGGGACATATGAACATTTAGCATATCTGGCATGTGAATACCTTGCAACGCTGGCTACAAAAGTGCCATGTGAATGCCTGTTCTCAAGCAGCAGTTCTCAGTGGGGTTTGTGACCCCTTGGGGGGGTCATCTGCCGCTTCCAGAGGGGTCATGAGCCCCTGGTGCTGCTGAGAAGCCGCCAGATTGATTGCTTCTGAAATCGGTGGCTTTTTGGTGGACATACCGAGCTCTCCCAACTGTCTGCCGAAGTGCTCCCGAGACTGCAAATAAACACTTTGGCTGGCAGTCGGGAGTGCTCGGCATGTCTGCCGAAAAGCTGCTGAATGCGGAAGTAATCAATTCGGCAGCTTTTAGACGGACACGCATGGGTCGTGTCAAGAAGCCGCGTAGTAAAAGAAGAAAAAAAGGGTCATGGTTCTTCTAAGTTTGAGAACCGCTGCTTTTCAGTGTCACCTGCAATAAGTATTAGTCAGCAGTATCTCTCGTAAATGTTAACAGACTTGTTTGTCTTAGCAATTGGCTGAACAAGAAGTAGAACTGAGTGGACTTGTAGGCTCTAAAGTTTGGCAATTTTTTAGTGCAGTTATGTAGCAAAAAAATAAATGAATCTACGTTTGTAAGTTACACTTTCACAATAAAGAAACGGCACTACAGTACTTCTGTGAGGTGAATTGAAAAATACTTTTATCATTTTTGCAGTGCAAATATTTGTAACAAAAATAATGTAAAATGAGCACTGTACACTTTATTCTGTGTTGTAACAGAAATCAGTATATTTGAAAAGGTAGAAAAATATTTAATACATTTCAGTTGGTATTCTAATGTTTAACAGTGTGATTAATTGCAATTTTTAAATCAATTAATTTTTTTGAGTTAATCTTATGAGTTAACTATGATTAATCAACAGCCCTAGTTTATACACATCAAGATAGCTATTTTGATATAACATGTTAGTGGAGAGAAGGAACAATAGCTTTTACCTGGATGTAGTTACTTGAGATGTATGTCAAGTGGGGTGTGTAGATTTGACCATGGCTAGCTACAGCTAGATAAAAAACTACTGTACCCTAAGACATTATGTTGAGGTACACTGATGTAAAACCACACCTATTTCTTGCAGTGAAGACATGGCTTAAAATACCTTCCTGAGGTTGGACTTAGTACTGAATTCAGATTTCATGTATCTTGAAATAATTTACTCCAGTGTGTGAGACTTGATATCGGCAGTGACAAAAGGACTCCACTGGCCTTCAAAGAGCTTTTCATAGATGGGCTTATTGGGGAGTCAGAAAGAGGAAGTAACTGCCCTGTTACTAAATGGGAGTGTGTTTGAGGTGGGGGGAAGTTCACATCTGAATTTCAGTGGGAAAAGTGTGCAAATGGATCAAAATTTAGATCTGTGCTATGGGCCAAATTGATTTTCCTATATCTGCTGAAAACAAGGTGGAATGGCATCTCAAATAAGGCTTTCCATGCCCATTGCATGGTGTTGAATAGCCTACCCTATGATTATTATTTGTAGTATCTTAGTTCGTAGGAGCCCTAGTCATGGACCAAGGCCCCATTGTGTTAGGCACTCTGTGAACAGAACGAAGACAGTTCTACCCCCAAAGAATTTACAATCAATGTATAAAACCCGAGACAATAGATGAATACAGATTGGGGAAGTACAAGGAAACCATGAGATAATATTAGTCAGCATGATAGGTTGTGATCTCAGCACATCTGCAGCCTCTCTGCCCATTTAGAGAAGCTAATGCCTTTTAAAAAAAGCAGATAATGTGCATGAGGTTTCTGGAGGGAGTGTAGCAATTGAGTTATGTTCTTAGAGCTTAGGCTTTTTTGCTATAAGATTAGCTGTAGTTTAGTTTAAACTCAGCTGTAGGAAACAGAGCATTTTATTTCCTTTCACAGAAACTGCAGTGCTTTGTTGTAGATACTAATGAAACAGTACAGTCATGATTTCTTGTGGCTTTTGTTTTAAGTTCTTTGTGAATTATGCAGCAATTACTGGTGTATGCTGTAGTTGTGAAATCTTTGATGAAAAGCAGAGGCTTGTAGGGGAGACTGGATTGGTTTTGCATGAGCTGAAATTGTTCAGTTTTGGGCTTCATGGGGAAAGTCGGAACTTTAAAAATACGTAGTCTTTTGGGGAAAATGGGTGGAGTCAAAATTAACAGAGTATTTTGTTCTTTCAGTATTCTTGGTGTGAAAATTGAACTGACACTAAAGCGAATTCTACCAGTGTATACAATTTAAAGATTGCATCCCAAGGCTAGGACTTGATAATATGACAGAAGAATGAAAAGTTAAAGTTTGGTGAATGCTGCTCCATTTGACAGCTGCAAATTGGCTTTACAAGAACTGGGGAAAAATGGGTGGGATTTTCTGAATGATGGGAGGTGGAGGGGAAAGAGTAATACACAACTTTCACAGATCAGCAAGCCAAGCTGCAATGACTTAAATCCGTACCCGGCCCTCCACACAATTTTGAACCCCGATGTGGCTGTCGGGCCAAAAAGTTTGTGCACCCCGATCTACAGTGAATAATAGCTTACAAGCCTATGTGGTGGTGTTTTTTTTTTTCTTCTTCCCTAAGTTTTTTGTTCTGTGTCAAAATTAACCTGGACTTCTGGGACTGATGAAGTGGAGCTCCATATCACAGTGGTGGTCCTGGACATTGGCATAAGTGCAGCAAGACGGGTGTGAAGTTACAGCCACATACATTCATTTTAGAAAGAGAGTAATGAGGACATGATGAAATAGTTGATGATGCATTCTTAACTACTCAGTCTGTTGGCTAGTCACATTAATGCAGATGTACTGTTATCTTTTTACACAGCGCTGTGGGGTGATGATGAAAGTTACTACCTTAACAAGTGTGTTGGGGAATTATGTTAGTAATACTCAAAACATCTAATACAGGGGTCTCCAAACTTTTTGAGACAAGGGCCATATTAGATTTTTGAAGGGGCTTCATGGGCCGCTGCCACAACTTCCCCCCCTCCTTTGCTCTTCCGTCCACTGCTGCGATCCTGCCCCCTTTGCTCCTCCAGCCGCACCGCAGCTCCTCTCCACGTGGGGCCGCTGGCAGCAACTTGCGCGGGGGGCAGCGGCGGCTTCTCCACGTGCCTTAGCTGGGGCCGGAAGGCCGGACAAATCGACACCATGGGCCGGATCCAGCCCCTGGGCTGTAGTTTGGAGACCCTTGATCTAATGCATTGTGCAAGGTTACTTTATTGACTGCTAAAGCAATTTTTGGAATCCTCCACAGTTCTCACAAGAAATTTACATGAAGGAGCTAATGGGCATTTTTAGATGAGGAAATGAAAAATGTGATTTTACAGGTGTTTAATTCAGTTAGCATGAGCATGGTGTTCTTATCTCTTCTGGAATGTATTAACATTTTATAGATGACCATTTTTTCCTGGCTTATCAAGTCCAGTAGAACTAGCACTTTTGAAGGCATACTGTGCTCTTGACAGACTTATGGAATTAAGTAGCAAACTTTTATAAAGGGGCTTTGAGTATTCTGTTGCTGTTGCGATATTCTCAACTTTTGGGCTTTACAGTATGTGTAAAGTATGTAAGAAAATATCTCACAATGAAATAGATATTTCTACAATAGGTATGCACACTGTGTGCTTTGTACATAATTTTCCTATATATACAAATGTGGGAGTAGGATTCTTCTTCTATAGTCTTAGACCTCCAATCCCTTAATTTATATTTAAATTAACACTTCCGTTTTAGTTTCAGTGGCACTGAAAGCAGATATCTCAAGAGGAATTATTTTTCTTTTTATGATGTATGAGATCTGCATGTGGACCTAGTGATGGACTGAATGTGGGGGAAAAAATAAGAATGGAATTTTGAGTTGTCGACACTAAATGTCAACATTCGTGGGGATAGAAGCCAGAATAGCATTTTTTGTATTCCAGGAAATATTCAGTTGGAAAAAAGATAGGTATGGGAAATTTGCATTAGTACACAGATGTCAGAATGATTTGATAAACACTTTCTGCAGTGTTACAAAACTGATGCATGGTGTTTAAATAATTTCTCCTTCAGGGCTTAAATGCTATTCCTAAAAGGCTTGCCCCATCTACAGCAGTTGAGAGTGTTGAATTTGAATGCAACTGTCAGAAGTACCATAGTGATTTAGGAGCACAAATCCTGCTGAAAGTCAATGGGACTTCGTACTCCAAAATCACTTAACTGCTTTTGAAAATTGCACCTTTTCATCTTCAGTGTGTTGCAAAAACTACTTACTACTCTGAAGTCATACTGTTAACTGGGAAACATTACTTTAGTTTCTCATGGATTCTTAAATACTTGAGATGAGTTAAAACTTGTAACGGTTAAAGGGGCCTGATTTTTTGAGAGCGTGCTGTGAGCACCTTTCTGAAAATCAGATCCTTTAGTGTCTTAAAGTGGATAGTCAAAAGTGAAAGCACCCCAATTGCTAATCCTGGTCAGGGTGTTCAAATTGTAATGAAAGCTAGTTATTTCAGAAGCTATATTAGCATTTTCCACACTGATCCTATTACTAATTCATGGATCTAATGGCTGATTAGTGGTGGTGGTCCACTGTTGGAGTAACAGGGAAGAAGAACAGTTCTTGTACTGTTTCTGTAACTTGTGCCTACATACATATGTGGTGGAGGTATTAAAAATGCTGAAGTCTCTCTCGTGTATATACAGGTACATACACACACACACACAGGAATACAGATTTAGTGTGATTCTCTGAAAAGCATCTCTCTTAAAAGTGAAGTAATTTAGTAAAATTTAAATGCTTTCATAAGGTACAGTAAAAATAGGCAATTTTAATCCATTTAACGAAGAGCCTTCAGTTTCTTCTTCAAGGCATGTAGAATAATACTTTGTAAGGTAACTTAATCTCTAGCAAACTATTTTAAGAAGTTTGCTCTTGCACAGAGTAAGCTAGGTGAAATGTTTACTTAAGCAGCCTTGTTCCTTTATTCAAGAAAGGTAACGCCACTACTATTTCCAGAAGCACAACCTAGTGTTACTTAACCATTTCAGTTATCCATTTCAGTGCTGGCTTAATATACTTGAGGTGTTGAACAAACCAACTTTTACCTCCGCTTTATGCTTTTCGAGTGTAGGATTGCAACAGAATGTTGCTAAATGTTCTAGGAACATCTTCAGTTTTCTCTTCAGTGAGTTGTAATTTTCATTGTTATGGTAAGTGCAACACTGAAAAAGCTCTAACTGGGTTGATTTTGGTAAGGTAGTGATCCAAAAAAGGGTAGTAATCTTGGGTAACTTTCATGTCAAAGAAACATGGGCTGTGCTATTTCTGTGTTTAGGCAAAAAGCATCTAGGTTATCTTGTGTCACTCAGGTCCAGTTCTTACAATGAAATATTTTTTGATAGTATTGATATAAATCTAATTTTCACCTGTTTACAATTATATGGGGAATGTAACTGTAGATTCAAGGCAAAATATAAACTGGTACACTATAAATGGAGGATAGCATTCAAACGACTGATTGATTGTGGTTTCTCTGTGCTTTAGAAAACAGGATCCGTGGTCCTTGAGCCTGGATTAATCAAAGCTAGGGACTTGTTCAGAAGTGCTGCCTTGAGGAAAGTATTCATGCAGTTTAAATGAGCAGTTGAACTCTGCAATCTGATACATACACCTTACTGCTCTTTGTAATCCTCCATTCTAATGAGCATATCCTACATGATCAGTTTTTGTTTGGATGGAGTTGCATTGATAGACTCTGGCCATTGTCTTTATTTAAGCTTGCCTATATAGTGAAAATTGTTTCTGATTACTATTGAGTTCCTTTTCTTGACAGTTACAGTAACTGTTGGACTACTGTTAACCAAATCGCCTTTCAGAGAACAGTCATTAATTTCAAGTCCTGTCCTTTTTTCTTGTGTAGCAGTGAACAGAACCACATTTTTAGGACATAATACTGAATTGTTCCTTGTCCTGAACCTTGGGGTACATCAACACTTAAAACGATACAGCAGTGCAGCTGTGATGCTCGGTGAAGACACTACCTATGTTGATGGGCGGGGTTCTCCCGCTGGTGTAGATAATCCACCTCCTGGAGAGGTGGTAGCTAAATTGATGGAAGAAGTCTTCTGTTGACCTAGAGTTGTCTGCACTAGGCGTTTGGTTGGTATAGCTGCTTCTAACAGGGGTGTGGATTTTTCACAAAATCTAACTTGCCTCTTCAGTATTATTGATTATTCATTTGCATTTTTCTGATTAAATTCTTCCTCTCAGCTAATTTGGCTCATAATTGTTTTCAGCTTTGTGAAACTGGCTCTTTTCCATGTATGTACATATCACCGGTCTGGACTGTATTCTGTTTGCACATTACAAGTATGATCAAGTCATGATGACTTGTATGTAAGCGACCATTAATTTTTAGTTCTGTGATCAGTTCCTTTGTATCTGGAGATAAGATTCAATATAGAATTCCCCTATGTTGGATGCAGTACTTCTCGAGTTATGAAATTGTCATCTATAATTTAGAAATTCTGAGGCTTTTTTAGTAATAGGAGCATGAGACCTCTGGCATATGTCGCTCAATTTTAAATCCATATAATCATGCAGCTTTTTTTTGCCTACACATCATAGATGTGTAAGGAGCCAGTCTTACTGCTTCCTAGTATGATTTATTTGGTGTCTGCTATAGATGATAAAATAAAAGATGGGGTGTTGATCTGTTAAGAGTGATCCATAAGCATTCAAGTTTATTTTCTTCTGAGTTTTCAGTTACTTGGAAATAGGTAATGCCAGAGGTCTGCTTCCCTACCTGTTTTGCCCATTCAGTCCTTCCGAAATAGCTTATAACTATTGATTTTTAGTAGAGCCCTGCTTGGATACAAAATTTCTATCTGAATCTGATCTGCAGATTTGCAGGGCTCTAATTTTTACCATTCTAGTCATAGGGATCTCCATTTGTACCTTGAACCCAAACTAAGCCAACCTGTTTCTCTCCATAATGCCTTGTCAGGCAGCTACTCTTGGGAAGCCTTAGATGTTCAGGTTTAGGAAGGTTCACTATCTTGTTCAACCACAGATTACAAAGTTCAGTCTAGGGCTTTTGCCCTGCCAGATATATTTGGAAACGGCTCTGTATAGGCCCATAAATGCTACTGGAACAACTAGAGGACTGAATAAAGCCATCATGCAACAAACTCCATTATAATTAAGGTAGATTAGCCTTTCTTGTCCATTATACAGGCAGGACTTCACATTCAGGTTTGTTTTATGATTGTAATTGGGAGAACGGCATTCTGTTGAGTATCTAATTCACTCTCCAAAAGCAAATGACTTTGTTGTAGTGGTGAAGATCAATAGAATGTGATTTTTGGCAGCAACATTTCGTGCTGTGTGTGTGTGTGTGTTTATTTACTGGACTTTTTCTCTGACATAGGAAAATCTGAAGTTCAGTTGAACCAATAGCATGTCCTGAGGCGCAGCAGCGACAGAAGAAGCAGGGAACAATTTTGTTCTACGAGAAGTGGCAATTGAAGTGACAGCAGGCAAGTTAAAGATTGTTAAAAGATTTGATTTTTTTTTAATAGGGTGCCACTTTTGGTAATGTCATGTTCTAGATATTGTTTAGAACACAATGAATTAATAAGTAATGCTTTCACTTTATTCATGTGAAACCCTTTTAATGAATGTGTCTGATTTGACAGTTCCCATTTATGTAAGATTCTAGACTAGCATTTATCATGCCTTCTATTCCTGAACAGAAGGGCACCCCTCAAAGTTTTTCTAGGTGTGTGGGTTTTTTAATTGGTGTGGGCCAGGTGTAGGCCAGGGCTGGCCCACCTGGGGCTCTGGAGCCACCTGGGGCTCTTCAGAAGTTAATATGCAGCTTCTTGTATAGGCACGGACTCCAGGACTGGAGCTACAGGCTCCAACTTCCCAGTGTGCTGAGGGGTGCTCACTGCTCAACCCCTGGCCCTGCCTTCACTCCCCTGAGCTTGCTGTGTCCTTGCTCCTCCCCCTCTCTCTGAGCCTCCTGCATGCCATGAAACAGCTGATTGAGAGGGAGGGGGAGGTGCTGACTGGCAGGGCTGCCCGTGGGTGGGAGGTGCTGGGAGCAGGGTGGGCAGATGATAGGGACTGCTGACGTATTACTGTGGCTCTTTGGCAATGTACGTTGGTAAATTCTGGCTCCTTCTCAGGCTCAGGTTGGCCATCCCTGGTACAGGCCGTTATTTGCATGGTGGCATTGGTATAGAGAGCTTTATATGTTAACTGAGGGTGAGTGCCTGAGGGATTTGCAGAAATTCCTAAATTTTTCTTTTTTTTTAGACCTGGCCTATAAGCTTTGTCATGTATTTAAACCAGTATGCCACTTTATAAACCTTTTTATATGAAATTATTTTCCACTTCATGCACATGAATAATACAACTCATTTAACACCTATAAATGCAAACGAGAGAACAACCTGTTCAAAAAGTGTGTTAGGACTATAAAGCTCAGTGTATCACCTTTCATATAAGTAGCCAATATAAAGTCCATACAGTAGCTAATTTTTGTTGCAATTTCTTTCTTTGTAACACGGAATAGGAAAGTAAATAAGTTCAGAACTAAAAATAAGAGTAATTCAACAGTATTACATTCTTTGCAGTGTATGAGTTACATTTCTGTGTTAGTTGCAAATGAAAATAGTGTCCTTTAATAAGTAAAATTTTGAGTGTGCCCGTTAGCAAAATCTGTAAATTTTAAACTGGATTATGGTTGAACACTAGAATCAGTTTCAATTATTGTAAAGGCATTTTAAAATTAAACCTTTTGTGAATGAAGAGTGGGGGGTTGATACTGTAAATATTTGATAAATGATTGTGGTACATTTAAAAAATATGGTGCTCAAAAATTGAGGCCTTTTGTTTTAAATGTGCATATTTTATCACACACTGGTAATTTAGGCTGGATTCTCCCCTTCTCTCCTAAGATAGTCACAGCTTCTGTTTTAGTAAACTGTTCATGGGATAGATAGGCAGGGTCAGGCACAACTAGGTTAAACCAGGAGATTAATTTGAAAAATCTAGTGCCTGTAGTTTCCCTGCTTACTTGATTAGTTTTCATAGTTTGTCCTCATTCCTACAGCAGGATCAGTAGTCATAGGTGTTAAAACTGGGTGTGTGACAGCACTCTCTGTCTTAAAGTGGTTTCTATCATGTACAGGGTTACAGTTTCGTTCAGTGGCTCTCAGCACCCCCTTGTACAAATTGTTCCAGCACGCCAGCAATAGTAATGTAATATTTGCATACAGAAATGCATTTTTGGTTTCTCTTTCATTGTTTTATCCCTAAGTGTCATTGGGAACAGTTGGTGGAATAAGGAAGGAGAGAATCAGTTAAGTAGAAATGATTTGGATAGATCTGACCTTGGTTTGCTAAAATCTTTGTGATCTAAGAATCTAAGATCTATTTCTTGATGTCAGTCTGACTTTCTGCTCCCCATTTTTTGTGTGTGTTCAACTGCAGGTGCATGAACAGCACAGGAGATAATTTTGCTTTTCAGGGATGATGTGGAGAGACACTTTGTGAGTAACACTGTTTTACAACAAAACTTTACTGTGTAGGAACAGAAATGAAATTGAATGTGAATTTATTTTCCTTATTCCATGTTGCATTAAATATGCTTCCCATTTATGACAATTGGTCATGCTTTAAGTCCTCATTAAGCTCAGAAAAAAAACTGAATTTGAGGTATATCCCTGGAAAAACAATTTAAGGTGAAGTTTGGATGGTGACTTAAAGCTGTAGAACTAAAAAATAGATTCTCTGTACTGGTGGCAGTAACCTTTTTATGGTGATTAATCCACTGGTGAACTTTAGTGTTAACTATGCAACATAATTTGCTTTCTAGATATGAATAATATATAATCCGTGAAGCTTGTTAATCCTGCCAAAGATCATCCACAGAATGGGATACTTCTAAGAGTCCCTTCAAATCATCTTCAGTGGCAGCGCTCCATGGTAGAAGGGTTGAATTAGCCACTGTTGTTAATAGGTCCATGTCAATTTATGAATTAAATCTTGCTAATTCTGGTTGAGGACTCTGACTTGTACCACACAAAGCTAGTATAGTAAAATTCTGTAATACTCATTTGTAGTAAGATGAGGCCCTGAAACATGAACTCTTGTGTCAGAGGCCTAGCATGAGGCCTGAAGCAAAGTACTTCCAGGCATTGCTAAACAAAGCTGGGCTGTGAGCCAGAGACAGGCCCTAATTATAGAAGCTGGCAAGCAAAGAGCTGCTAGAAAGCACGTGTTAATAACATAAATAGTAATAAGAGGATCTTGTGCCAAGATGACACCTGGACATCCTGATACGAGGACACTTCACAGAGATAACAAGGAAGAGCCAGGTGCATCCCAAAGACAGGGTCAAAAGGACAGTATGATGGATAGATCTGTTTGAACCAATATGCCCAAAGGGGAGAGAGCACCTTAAGTCAAGGGTCTGCACCTCAGTACATCAGGAGGGATGAGTAATCTGTCCTGCACTGTATAAAAATAGGTCCTGGAGCACACATCTTTGACCAGCTGAGGGGGCAGTGGAACTCCCGCCACTGACTGAGCTGTGACATGTGCCCTCCAGACAATGATGTACTAGCAGACCTGTTGATATCTAATCTGGCGAGTTAGAGACTGTTTGTTTCATTTGACAATAAACCTGGCTGGGTTCCTTCGTACCTTAGTAGAATCTGTGGTCTTTGGGGATTCTCTCAGGGTCTGCTGTGTCAGCTATCTGCATAGAGCTGGGGCAGCACACAGAGGGAACATGCACGCAACCGACCGATACCATCATCGAACAAGAGCAGAGCACCACACCAGTAACTACTGACAACAGCATTCATTTTGAAAACCAGCTTTTCAACCACCCCCTGAAATGCAGCAGCACAGCAGTATGACTGGACACAGACACTACACCACAGTTCAGCACAGGAAGGTGAGGAAAAACTACCATAGTCTTTTCACCTCTAAGGCAAAAGAAACTATTAATAAATCTAGCTCCAGTGCTTTGGTAAGTTTTCTAGAATACTTACTCTTGTGAAAATTTTAGTCATCTTTAATGACCTCTTGCCTTCAAAGCCTTAGTCTGGTGCCTTATTTGACACAGTGACTCTGACAGTACATTGCTTCCTATTGTCACAGTGGAATCCTGAGTCATCAAGCAGCTCTTTCCTTTGAACCAACAATTTCTGCCAGAGATTATTAGCAGTAATATTACTGTAGCCTAGAGTAACAACTTAAAACTGTATTGTCACATTACTGTAGGACTTGGTAATGGAAGAGTCTCCCAGCAGCAGTACTAGCATGTTGCTTAATTTTACTTTCATATAGTATAAACATATTGTGTTCCTCAAGGTGGCTTCTGAATATTTCCACTTGGAACATGAGTTAATTTCTTTCTTTCTCTCTCATCCCACTGTGGGATGGGAAAATGCTCTTGTTCTGGGAACAGTCTAGAAAAGCAGTGCCTGTTGAGACAGCTCCAGTGCCCATTCATGGCACTAAGCATCTGGAATTGAAGTACTTTGAGGCCTTGTTAGCTCCATTACCTCAGTTCCTTCCTTTTTTACTAAGTGCAGTTATAAGAACTTGAACTTCACACTCAGAATTTTACTTCTCTTGTTAGCTTATTATAATTACTTAAAACGTGTATAGTGATTACTTAACCAGTTTTTAATTAGTTTGGATCCCATTTCATGTGATTTTGAATTTCCATACTGGTTCTGCCTTTTCTCTAGAATCCAGACTTAAGATAAAAGCAGATTTAAGCAGTATATTTTGTGCCTCTCCGTCTTGGAGCTACATGCACAATTTCATAGATAACATTTGTTCTGGTTACTGTTTTGTAACTAATAGAAAAAACAGATTTCATTCCTAGTAGTGTTAGATTAACACTTGACTTCCAAATTTGGGGATGGATTTCAGCCAATGTAAGCGATTGATGTTACTCCCTTTGCTTTTAGTCAAGACGGAATCAAGAAAGTATTGGCTGCCAGTCATCTTCCTATTGGCTCCTTTGAGGTTCTGCTTGCCAGTTCAGGAAGGCTGACTGACAGTTTTTCTTTGTTCCAGTGCCCTAATTGGCACCTGGATTCCTTATGAATTAGGAGAGGGAAGCACTGCTTTTCTTGATCCAGGAGACTTCAGCACCAATCAGTTGGGTTGATCTGATTTACATGGTGTTCTTGGACCCATTCTTCCTGGCAAAGGTCCATCTGGACTTGCCATAGTTGGCAGACAGTAGAATTTAGTAGGGGTCGGAAACTAGGAGACTACACCTTACTTCTCTGCCCAGCATCAGTTCAGAAAGACCAGGAGCTGCATCCTGATCAGCAGAGCCATTAGTGTGAATAGCCAGGTGAAGATTCCGTTGATGGCTTTCAAAATGAAATGGAGATAAAGGAGCTGTGCTCCCCCTTGAGCCTCTCCTTTTCAGCGAGGGAGCTCTTATACCCTGGAGTCTAGATTAGCAGAAAAAGGCCACTGTAGCTTCATGACCTCTTCCTAGCAGAGCGCTTTTTTTAAACATCCTTCCTGTTCACCCCCCAGCAGAGAAACAACCTAAAGAGGCCCCTCTTTCCACCAGTTCTGTAGCATCCTTCTGTCTCTTCAGGCCTGCCTTTGGTTCTAATGCAGTCAAGATAGTGCTTTTCAACACAGGAGAGTATCCACTGGTGGCTTATCTGGTTTCTCACATCTGAGTTTCAAAACATTACTTCAGTAGAGTTCAGATCCCTGGCTCAATGTGGTGGGCTATCCATGTTTATGCAGTGGAGTCTCTAGAACTTGTCCTCCCCGTCTTTCCTCCAAAATAGTGAATTAGGGATACTGCATCTCTTAGGTGACTCAACTTAGCCGGGAAGTTAGGAGCAGTCAGATTCGTACTTTGTCTAGAGTAATCACACGGTGGATGAAGAATCTCTCAAAGTCAAACTGTTGATTGCCAGAGGACGTGGCCAAGCACACATTCTGGTTTGTTCTGTCCTTGCTTACCAGAGTTGTTCAGCTGTGGAAGGGATGTTTTCAAAATTCAGGCTCATGCCTCTGCTCTTTGAAGATTTGAGGCTATTTAGAAGGGTCCCAGACACTGCTCTCAGGATGCTTTGAAGAGATGGTGTAGCCATGTTGATCCCAGGATGTTAGACAAAGTGGGTGAGATAATCTTTCATTATTATTATCTCTCTCTCTCTCTCTCTCTCTCTCTCTCTCTAGAATCTCTCTCTCTCTATATATATCTTTTATTGGACCAGTTTCTGTTGGTGAGACAGTGAAGCTTTCACACTTACACAGAGCTCTTTAAAGATCTAGGAAATGTACTCAAATGTTGCAGCTAATACAAAGTGGAGCAGATGGTTTGTCATGAGTTGTTAAAACACAATGTCAGATACATTCAGCAAAGTGAAGTGACCAGTTAACACCCACTTCATTAGATGCATGGAGTGGATAATACAGTAGGAGGATATATATAATGGTACATGAAAAAATGGGAGTTGCCTTACCAAGTGTGTGTGGGGGGGGGTCAAGACAATTAAATGAAAGTAGGCTATTATCAGCAGGACAAAAAAATCACGAAAATTGATGCCCAAATAAATTTTAGTCTCTAGCCACTAATCCTCATTTTGTTTTTGCTCATACAGACTAACACTGCTACCATTCTGAAACCTTTCGCTACCTACTAGCCCATGTATGCAAGAGCAGATCTACTTCCCCCTCTTCCCAGAGAAACATGCATAACTTCTCTCTAGCAGTCTCTGGTCAGTCAAGACCATACATTTCTGGGCTCAGTGAAGGTTGTACACCTGCACTAATTTGTTCACTGGCAACAGAGAGGGTCTGTTTATATGACATGGAAAAATAATTGGCTAAGAGAACATAGTTCTAGTCCAGTATTTTCTAATTTGAATTTCTGAAAACTGTTAATCAGACTTGAATTTTACTATACTTAAGTTGATTCACTAAAAGTAGAGTAAGTTAACAAGTGTCACATCAGCCTGTATGCTTTGGAATTGCTGTGTATTGAAATTGTATTTAAAGCATTCTATAACCATCAGGGGAATCTAGTTATATTTAACTACGGTTTGTTTTAAGTAAACGTCAGCAAATAAATGTATTGATGAAGAACAGCTATGAATCAGTGTGACTTATAAATATTGGCTTCATTTAACTATAGTAATTTTCAAAGCAGGGCTAGCTATGAAAAATAATATTGGCATAGGAACATTTGGGTTAGTTATTTGTGATGCTAGCACTTAATAATAATGAGAGGTATATCTCCATATATTATTAATGTCATAGAACTGGAAAGACTTTGGAAGGTCATCAAGTCCAGTCCCCTGCCTACACTAGCAGGGCCAAGTACTATCCCCTGACAGATTTTTTTGCCCCAGATTTCTAAATGGCCCCCTCAAGGATTGAACTCTCAACCCTGGGTTTAGCAGGCCAATGTGCAAACCACTGAGCTATTGCTGTGTGTTGGTGCTGTGCATAGCTAAGTGGTCACTATTAAAAAGTCTTTTAAGTACAGAAAGTAGGTAGATTTCTGCTTTCAGTAACATATGGCTAGGTCAGGTATGCTCCGATTTTTAAAATGAGATATATAGCAGATAAGGATTACAGACATTGATACCCACTATGAAGAGTCTGTCTGGATTTGCATCCAGTAATATTATTTTGTTTCAGACAGCATGAACAGGTACAATAGTAGGTAATATCTTGTGGCTTTTTTTTGCAAATTATGGGCAAAGATGTATGAGGATAAAATATAAACGTGGGTCAACTGTGTGGGTCAGGCTGACTAGACCTGGGAGATAGGAGCCAGTATATCTGAGCTGTTTTTCCCCAATTCTGCTTCTGACTTACCAGGTAATCTTGAGTTTAACCTTTGTCGTAGTATCTTTGTAAAATAATGGTACTGCTTATGCAGTTTTACAAAGTACTTGATCTATGAAAGTGAATGTTATCTAAACGTGAGTTAACACTATTTTATTTTGAGAAAATAAAGTTTTGGTACTATCTAAATTGCAGACAGCTGAAGACCTCAGAATATTTAGCAAGCAAGCTTCAAAAACTTAGTGAATGTCTGAAGAAATAAAGATGGGGTTATTAATGAATATGTTCACACTACAATGTCTACTTGTTGCAGTTTGGAATCAATTTTTTTTAAAAAGTTTAAAAATAAAAATCTGGTGGTCATAAATGTCTTCATCAGCAGTCTTGTTCAGGTCTTAAATTCACAGCCTTTTTTAATGCTAGATCAAGAGTGAACTAGAAAGATGGTGTTGAACCTAAAATTGTGCAAAGAAGACATCTGCCATTAAAACTGCATGAAACTGCGTTCTGTTCTTTTGGCTCCGATTCACTCATTGAGCTTGACATCTGAATTAGGGTTCCTCATTATTCTTAATATTTGCCCATGTCTAATTAGGAGACTCATTTGTGCAATACTACTTGAAGCTTTACTTCAGCTGTGGCTAACAGTAATCAGTAGATTAAGGGAGTTTGACAAGTTGGACAGTAAAACTCAAAAGTTTGTGTTTCTCGCAACAGTTATTAGTCCAGTACAGGATACTATCTCATACTCCTTGTATCTCCAATATCTCTGCTATGCATAATATGAGCTATTTATTCCAGGCATCAAGTTGATCAGGCCTTTTGACTGTTTCTAATATTAGTAACTACCTGAAAATGTATTCTCTTAAAATAACTTACATCATCTGGCTCATTGATATTGGTTTGTCTGACACTCTGGGGAATAAGATAACCCAACTGTCAGTTTTCTTGAATTAGCAGAGATAATGTTTTTTCTTTTAGCCTTTTACCATTTCTGTGGTTTTGCTGCAGTGTATCTTTCTAAAAGGGACTATTCAGTGAATCGTGTCTTTGTCGGTGAGATCCATTTTAGTGTGGTCTTTGCCTAATATACCTGTAATTATTTCATAAGCATATAGCTGTTGACTTGATATAGCTCTTTGACTGATCTGAGCCTATGGTGGGTGAAAAGCAAAGACACTCTGCAGAGCATTTAAGGTGTATGTGTATGTAAGTACCTCCTATTCTGTAGCATATTTCCCATTACACTTTTTAAAAACATTGTTACACAGTGCTACTCCACAACATTTGAATTGGTGATGAGGTAGACTGTAAAGAAATAAAAAGTGATAGAATGGATAAGACAGAGTCTGGGCAAAAGTCACATTGGGGGAAAAAAGAGCTGCTAGAGCCTCCCCTGGGATAGTGCACGGGGTGTGCTATAGATCACTGAGCTGGATATGGATAGAGACCTCTTTAATGTTTTTAATGAAGTAAATACTAATGGAAATTGTATGATCATGGGAGACTTTAATTTTCCAGATATAAACTGGAGGACAAGTGCTAGTAATAGGGCTCAGATTTTCCTGGATGCAATAGCTGATGGATTCCTTCACCAAGTAGTTGCTGAACCAGCAAGAGGGGATACCATTTTAGATTTGGTTTTGGTGAGTAGCGAGGACCTCGTAGAAGAAATAGTTGTGAGGGGCAACCTTGGTTTGAGTGATCATGAGCTAATTCAGTTCAAACTAAATGGAAGGATAAATAAAAATAGATCTGTGACTAGAGTGTTTGGTTCCAAAAGCGCTAACTTGAAAAAATTAAGGAAATTAGTTAGGGAAGTGGATTGGACTGAAGAATTTGCAGATCTAAAGGCAGAGGATGCCTGGAATTACTTCAAGTCAAAGCTTCAGAAACTATCAGAAGCCTGAATCCCAAGAAAGGGGGGAAAAAAATCATAGACAAGAGTTGTAGACCAAGCTGGATGAGCAATCAGAGGTGATTACGAAAAAGCAGAAAGCCTGCAAAGAGTGGAAGATGGTCGGGATCAGCAAGGAAAGCTCCCTTATTGAGGTCAGAACATGTAAGGATAAAGTGAGAGAGGCCAAAAGCCATGTAGATTCGGACCTTGCAAAGGGAATTAAAAACAATAGTGTAAGGTTCTATAGCCATATAATAAGAAGAAAACAAAGAAAGAAGTGGGACCGCTAAACACTGAGAATGGAGTGGAGGTTAAGGATAATCTAGGCATAGACAAATTTTATAAATACTTGCATACAAATACAAAAAGTTTACATACTAAGATGGGTGAACTTGGGTTCCTGGTATTAAATGAGAATATTGATATAATAAGCACCACAGAAACTTGGTGGAATGATGATCATCAGTGGGACATAATACCAGAGTACAAAATATGTAGTAGTGGCAGAGTAGGTTACACTGATCAGGAAGTGCCACTGTATGGGACAGAGAATAGAGTCAAATACAGTAAAAATCATAACTGAATAAAGCAGTACCATAGAGACTCTATGGACACAAATTCCATGCTTGAATAATAAGAGTATAGGAGTAGGACTGTACTGCCGACCACTTGACGAGGCGAGAGGTAGTGATTGTGAAATGCTCAGGGAGAATAGAGAGGATACAAAACCAGAAAAGCCAGTAACGGGATTTAAGTTTATCTCCATTTTGACAGGGTACATGTCATGTCAAGATGGGATGCAGAAATAAATTTTCTAGGCACCATTAATGACCCCTTCTAAGAAAAGCTAGTCCTGGAACCCACAAGGTGAGAGGCCCTTCTTAATTTAAGGGGGGAAATGCTGAAGAAACCCCAAAGTAGCATTTAAATTAAAGAGGAGGTATATAATGAGGAAGCTAGTTCAACAGAAGTTAAAATGAACAGTCACAGGAGTGAAATGCCTGCAAGCTGCATGGGAACTTTTAAAAAAACATCATTAGAGTCTCAAACAATATGTATTACCCTCTCCCAACCAAAAATATGCCACCATGCCTAAACTGAGCAAAAGAAGCCATTCGAATCAAAAGTATCCTTTTAAAAATTGGAAGATAAGTCTTTGTGAGGAAAATAGAAAGGGCAATAAACTGTGGCAAGTCAAGTATAATTAAAAAGACCAAAAAGAATTGAAGAGTAACTACCAAAAGACAAAAAGACTAACAGCAAATTTTAAGTACATCAAAAGCAGAAATTCTGCCAAAGAATCAGTGAGGCTATTGGATGATCAATGTGCTAAAGGAGTACTCGGAGAAGACAAGTCTGTTACGGAGAAGCTAAATGTATTTTGTGCATCGGCCTTCACTGCAGAGGATGTGAGGGAGATTCGTGAGCCATTCTTTTTAGGTGACAAATTTGAGTAACTCTGAGATTGAGATGTCAAAAGAGGAGGCTTTGTAACAAATCAAAAGTTATATAGTAGTCAGTCTCCAGTACCAGATGGTATTTACTTAAGAGTTCTGAAGAAACTCGAATGAAATTGCAGAACTACTAACTATGGTATGTAACCTATTCCTTAAATCAGCCTCTGTGCTAGATAATTGGCGGATAGCACCTGTAATCCTGAGGGTTTCTTTTTTTAAAAAAAGCACAGCTGCAGACATGATTCTGGCAATTGCATGATCATTAGTCTAACTTCAGTACTAGGTACATCAGTTAAAACTACAATAAAAAGCTCAGAATGATCAGATAGAGATGAACATGATATGTTGGGGAGGAGTCGCCAAGGCTTTTGTAAAGGGAAAGCATGCTTCACCAATATCGGAATTCTTTGTTTGGGGGGGGGGGGTCAACAACCATGAGCCAAGGTGATCCAGTGAATAATAGTGTACTTGGTCTTTCAGAAAGTCTTTGGCAGGCTTTTATCCCAAAAGGCTGTTCAGCAGTCATAGGATAAGGGTCCTCCCATGGATCAGTTATTGATTAAAAGACAGGTAACAAAGGGTAGGAATAAATGGTCTGTTTTCAGAATAGAGAGAGGTAAATATTGTGGCCCCCCAAGGATGTGTATTGGGACTAGTGCTGTTCAACACCTTCATCATTTTTAAATGATCTGGAAAAAGGGGTAAACAGTGAAGTGGCAAAGTTTGCAGATGATACAAAACTACTCAAGATAGTTAAAGTCAAAGCTGACTGCAAAGAGCTACAAAAGGATCTCTCAAAACTGGGTCTCTGGGCACTACACTGGCAGATGAAATTGAATATTGATAAATGCAAAGTAACGCACACTGGAAAATGTAATCCCAACTATACATATAAAATGATGGGGTCTACATGAGCTGTTGCCACTCAAGAGTGAGATCTTGGCATCATTGTGGATAGTTCTCTGAAAACGTCCACTCAGTGTGTAGCAGCAGTCAAAAAAGTGAACAGAATGTTGGAAATATTAGAGAAAGGGATAGATAAGACAGAAAATTGGACAATGTTTAGAAAAGGGCAACAAAAATCATTAGGGGTGTGGGTATGGAATGGCTGCCATATGAGGAGAGGTTAATAAGACAGGGACTTTTCAGCTTGGAAAAGAGACGACTAAAGGGGGATATGATAGAAGTCTATAAAATCAAGACTGGTGTGGAGAAAGTAAATAAGGAAGCGTTATTTACTCCTTCTCATAACATAACTAGGGGTTACCAAATGAAATTAATAGGCAGCAGGTTTAAAAGTAACAATAGGAAGTATTTCTGCACACAATGCACAGCCAACCTGTAGAAGTCCTTGCCATAGGATGTTCTGAAGGCCAGGACTATAGCAGGGTTCAAAAAAGAACTAGATAAATTGCAAGATGGGCAGGGATGGGGTCCCTAGCCTCTGTTTGCCAGAAGCTGGGAATGGGGGACAGAGGATTGATGGGGATGTTGTGATTGTTAGTTTTCTGCACTGCCAGTTAGAAACACTAGTAGGCAATCTATGTAGTAAAATTGAGTTTAAACTTCATTCAGTACATAAGTACCTGATTTCTTTGCAAGTAATGAGGTATTTTTAAAAAGTAGATAAAATCAGGATCAGAGTATTTCCCCTGGCCCTGGTTATATGCCTGAAGCTTATTGATTTATCTGAGTGAAATAGCACAGTCTGAAATGCAAGTTCCATTGTACTTTTTGTATGGAGTCTGTCTACAGCTCAGTATTTAGTAGTTGTATGAATAAGCAGGCAGTTTTTATTTTAAATTTCTGTTTTGCATAAATCTTCCTTTAAAATTTGTCCAGAGGAGCAGAATTACTTGGTCTGTCTGATTTTTGTTTCCAGACTGTGGCTGTTGAAGAGTTCAAGTTATGCATTCTGATTCTCAGACATGGATTGACTTGAAAGCCAAGATCCTTGAGGGTACAGACGCCTACGTACTTAGACAATGAAATAATCCAATTTTTAGCTCGGCAGCCCAGGAGCGTGTTGTGTTAGACCAAATGCAAATACTGCATAGCAACTGGATTTGTCAACAGCAATTTCAAGCTTTTAGTATTCCATGGCAGCACAAAAAGTGTATTTGTTTTTTATTTATTAAACAGTTTGAGGCTTATTTTGTTATATGTAAGATGTCTTATTTTGTTAAATATCCGACTGCTATGTCTACCATGAAATAAAGATTTTTGAATTATGGAATGTTCATGATACTGTACTGGATGATTTCAAGGCATACAGTGAGAGGAGGGGCAGGCAACAAGAGTTATAAAGGCCTCTTATTCACATTGGTATCTCTTGTTTGCAGTGCCAACTCTTGTCCTTGGTATTAGTAATTCAACTTTGAACTACTTTATGAATCAGATGCTTAAATTTGCTTTAACAAAAATGTCGCGCTATAAAAGCTAGGTTTTAGTGTGATGGCTTATAACTTTATTTAAAATTATATGTACCATCTTAAAAGTTTTTGTATAACATAGTTCAGTTCAAGGGACTATTCTAGTAGAGTAAAACAAAAATTGTAGGTGTTTCCTGAAATATCACTTGTAATCAGTAGAGTATCTGTTAAGCATTATATGTTCAGAGGAAATCTGAATAGACTGTACATGTGTTAAATGCTGAACCTGAATGCACTTTAGTGTGGACTATGAAGTCTGTTGATGATTTTCAGTGAACACCAGACACTACCATAAATTGTAGAGCTTGACTTATTGTGGAACAGATGGAAGCACTCTTCAGTGTTTTGAATCTTGAGTAGAGAAATCCTGAGAAAACGGTTTCTAAAAATCGTATATCCTAACTTTACTCATTCCTCTTGGTGAAAGAAAATAGTAGTGAAAAGATTATAGCTCCAAAGATTATATCTGCTGGTAAAATTGTTCTGAAAATGTTTGTTGCTTCTGTCTACATAGTAGTAATTGATAACTGACCCGACACACTAAGTATCATAATACAATGTAGAATTTACATTTGACTTCAGAACATAATACCCTCTGTAAGAGAAAAGGGTCTAAAACTTTATATACTACAGTACTATCATGCTATCTGAAGGCTCAGCCATTAATTTACAGCTCTTATCATGTTCTCAATTATTGATACAGGATTTTGGAAATAAAAAGTGCTGTTTACTATTTGCCTGCATTTGTGATTCTTGCCTGTGATAAGTTAACATGACTCTCCTGATTCTGATATAAGAATGAGAAGTTAAAAACAATCTTTTTTGTAAAAGTACTTTGGCTTTACACTCTTTCTAATTTTTGACTCACGGTTACTATTGAAATGACCATTGTAATTAAAGAAGAGACTTTGAGTTCATCTGCTTTCTTTTAAAGGCAGGCTATAGCAGCTTGAAAAAATCTACTAGCTCTGGGCAAGTGGGAATCTTGAATCTTCACATTCTGCAGAATCAAAGCTTTCATTTAAAAAAAAAATCTAGGCCTTAAATATGAAAAGTGTACACCAATTTAGTTCAATATTCTTCAACCTGCAGAGAGCCCCATTGTTCAGTTATTACAGTAGTGTTCGGAGATTTCATCTGGAGTTCATGAACCCACTCTCATGGGCACTGTGCAAACAAAATGAAAAGACCTTTTCTGCCTCAAGGACTTTACAAACCACATTAAGATAAGAGAGAACAGGTGGAGATGGGGGAGAAGGCCATTATAACCATAATAAGCAGCGATAACAGTACACCAGCTGCCAATCCACTATTAAGTGTCTTGTAAGCAGGCACCACAACCTAAGTGAGTTAAGGTGAGATGTGAAGAAGAATAATGTAGTGCATTTATCGATTTTTAAAGGGGGCTCCTTCCATATATAAGGGTTGTATGGGCGAAAGCATGACAATGCTTGTTGGATAGTTTGACTGATGGAAAATAAAGGCTGACATCACTGGTATGGCAGAAGAGGGCATAGATAACTCTGTGCCATATAAGAAATGGAGCAGAGCTAAGCCCTAAATGCCTGAATACAGAATACAAATAATTCATTCTTCATGTGGTGGAAGAGGAGGTGCCAGTGGAGGGATATGCAGAATGAGGGTTATCGTGCATGAGATGACAACCCAGGAAGATGTTTGAACCAGTGTTTAAATGAATTTAAGGGCAGAATGGCAATGTGGCATTTGTCCATACCAGAAAGGAGTTTTCAGTAGTCAACTGAAATAGAAAAATTTTAGCTGTGTGGAAGTCAGAGAGATGGCTTTTGGAGATGATGTTAAGGTTGCCAATTTTCTAATTTCTGAGTACCGGAACCCCATTTCCTCCCCCCCACCCCGATTTCTCCCCCCAGCACTCCATCCCTGCTTTGCCTCTCCCATCCTCAAGGCCCTGCCCTCTCCTTCCTGGTCACTGCTCTCCTCCTCCTCTTCCTTCCTCAAGAGAGGATGTAACTAAAAAAAAAAAGGCTTATGTGAAAGTCACAATTATTTTTCAGTGACGCACAAAGAATTTTTGGCATTCGCCAAAACTCAATAATACCTTAGAGTTGTGAATTAGATTCAGGGTTGACATAAGTTACCTCTGGTTTATCTGATGGTAGCTAATACATTGATCTTTGAGATTAACTGCTAACATGTAAGGATGATGGAGAAAATATTCACAGTTCCTTTTGAATAACTTATGGTGACAAAAGGACTTTGGTGTATTGTTGGCCTCCATTTGAATGGCAGCAGCAATCTCTTCAGTGCTAGCTGAAATTTTCCATACAGCCCTAAGGGTATGCCTGCATAGCTGTCCTGGTGTGTAGACCTGTCCAAATTAGCTGTATCTAGCTAGCTGGTACCACAACGTGGGCTTCAAGTTGGGCTGTACAAACCTACTTGGACCCCTGGATAATTAAGTAAGGTAGACGTCAACACTGCATATTATTGGCAGTGTATACAGTACAGGTAGCTATGTGTTACAGTGAAAAGCAAGCTGTGGCCATGCCACGGGGTAGAACTACACACAAGTGAAAGACTCCAGCAGTGCTGCTGGAGCCGTTCTTCTGCTAGAACCTTTCCCTGCATTGGGGAAGGACTCTGGCAGCAGGACACTATGCTGCTAAAAATAGCTGTGTGGACAGGGGAGACATTGCTTGTGCATGTAGTGATGTGTAGGGCACACAACCACAGGGTTCAGGCATGTCTTTACTTGCATAAACAGTGCCTCACCATCTACACTGCTATTTGTACCTGTGCTAGCGGGACATGCTTTGTATGTACTCTGCATGCTGCCATAAGAGGCTTGCAGTGTAGATGTGTAGGTAGCTAGGCTGTGCTGAAGCCCTGGATTACAGTTAGCTGGGATATGTGTACAGAACTACAGTTGCATCACATGAGGTGCAGACACACGTACCCTAAGAGTCATGGGATGGGGAGAAATTAATGCTTTTGTAGTAGTAATCATAGAATTGTCATGTCAAGAATTGATGATAAAGCTGAACTAATCCCTCCCTCCCCTGACACCTGGGATTTTCTCACCTCTGCAGCATTTAAGTGTTACCACAAGTTATTTCACTTTAATAAATTGAGCTAACTGATATTTAAAGCTTTCCAAAAATTGAGTTTTTTGCTGCTTGCCAGTAGGAAATCTCACCCAGTTAGCCTGGCACATTAGTAAACCTTGATGACTGGTTTAAAGACACAGATTTTTGCTCTCAAGTATATTTATTAGGTCACTTACATTGTGAGGCATCATTTATTCAATCTAGAGAGTATAAAGTATGTTCAGTTTTTCACTTACAACATTTTCAACAGAATGCAAAGTGTTTCACAAGCATACATTGAAATAATATTTTCTCTGAAGTATATAAGCATCTGGATTAAAATTTACAACTTGGGTGTTGGTAAAAGTCAACCATTTATTTAGTTACCTAATTTTCAGAGGTTCTGAGTGTCCAGAATTGCCACTGAAGTCGCAGGGAGGTGACTTGAGATGCTGACAACCTCTGAACATATTTGGTGTTTTATACAATTGCCTGATGTTGGACACTCATGTTTAAAAGAAATTTGGCCTATACACATTTAACATAGGAAAACTGAGAGTAAGTTGCTGAAGGCCACACAGTGACTTAATGATAGAAGCAGTTGCAAGTGAGTTGACTTCTAGTCTCCTGCTGTAATCAGTACTATTATTCCTCTTTAGTAAATTTGTATTAGGACTTACTTAGAAAGAAGTTGGTTGCAGGAAAAGTGGCAAAACTAGTTATCTCCATCATTTCTCTGAGGCTTTTTAGCCAGTTGAGTTACTTACCTAATAGCATCACATCCATGATTAAATGTAAATTCTGCTGGTTGTTGCAAGAGAGCTATGTACATTTGGGAGGAGAGTGAAGAAAGGAAATAAAATTTTTAGTATTCAATTCATAACATTTTAAACCTACAAGCTATGAGTAAAAACAGCAGAATGAAAACCTATGTCCTTAAACTATACAATATCTTGGACCATGTGAATGAGTCTAAAAAACCCTGTCAACTTTTAATTCCCTGCCAGTTTACTGGCAAATATTTTTTTTCTAACTTCTGGTCTTCTGCCGTATAGTTGTGCATGCAGTATTTCAAGTTAGTCTGAGGAGGTGGTAGATGCTGATTGCATAGCACTTTTTATTGCAATGGGAGTAAAGTAACTGGGGAAAATCTGTGGGTTTTTAAGAGAAGTATTCAGTGTAGAGTATTTTTTTAAAAGGTGAAAAAACCTAGTTTTATTTGGCTAAAATACATACTCCGATACTTTTTTGGAAATAGACCTCTTCCAACAACCAATTTAAAAATCATTATTCCTTTTGATGATTTTCAAAAGATTTAATATCCAAACTTTGAGAAATTCTCAGTCTTCAATAGTTTATTTGCTTATCTTGCAAAAAGCAAATAATTACACAGTTGTCTCATTTGTTAACTTTACACGCTGCTAATTGATTCTGCAAATATATGTGAGTAGTCCTGGTGAGTTCAGTTGTAACCCTCACATGCATAAGAACCTGTAAGGTCATGGGGTAAGACTAAATTTAGCTCTTCCAGTATGAACTTGCATTTTCAAAGTTTAGTTAGTGGGGTGTTTTTTGTTTTTATTAAATAAGCAGTGCAGGATATTAGCTGAAGAGTGATATTTCTTGGTTTGGATAAAAATGTCCTTTACTGGTAAAGTTAGCAGCTTGTATTCTAAAAACAGTATTTAAAATCTAAAAAGAGTTGGGTCTTCATTTGTATTCTTGCATTGAAACTTGATGCTGTGAGCTGTATCCCACCCATGATATTGTACGTAATGTGCAGGAGAAAAGCATTAATTGTATTCTAAATAAAAATAAAGTTAGCACTTAATGATCTGATGTTAAACTTGCCTAGTAACCTTTTTTTTAGGAACACATTAACTTTAAGTATTGTGTTCTAGAGGTCAGTATAATTTTAAATACCAAACATGCGCTTCTTGTACATAAAATTCTATACTTTTTTTTTGTATCCCCAGATCAAGGAAGCTCTAATAATTGAGAAAGTTAGGTAAATATTTTAATGGTACAAAAGTAATTGTGGATCTGATTACCAAAACTCTGACTTCAAAGTTACAGCTGACTCTCAGCTTAAACTGAAAACATTTTTGAAGTTCCACAACAGTGATAAAGGAGTGTCATGGCTCTTTTTTCCTGTTTTTCACAGTTTTAATGAAAGCCCTTTCTGCATCTCAAAGATTCTGCTGGGAGAGAGTTCTTTAAATGGATATTTAAAAACTATTTCATATAACATGACTTTGTACAAATTGAGGCACAATGTGGTTTCAATTTTTGTTTTTAAATATTAAGATGCGGTAATAAATTCATAATGACTTTCAAAAACATTTTTGTTATTTCATTGTTGACAGGGTGGAATGTGACCAAACAGGTTAACTAGTTTCTTAGCAGTCCTTCCTTGTTGCACAGACAAGATCGAAATGCAGTACTTGTAAAAAGTTGTTTGACTTCGGGTTTGCCAGAGTGACAGTTACGCAGGCAGAATAGGTGAGGATTTGACAGTAAAATTGTACCAAACTTGTTTAAATATCTTCTGTACATTCAAATTGTGTGAATGAGATGTGGAGAACACAGTTCTAGGAAATGCATTTCATTAGGGGGATGATGATCTGTACTCTGGATTGGTGATTTATTTCTATGGTGGTGTTTAGACATTTATACTGGTTTACTTGAGACCCTTTAGTTTATTAATAGTAATTTTATAGCTGTTTTGAGATACAGAAAAATGGCTTCTTCAAGGTACTGAAAATAGTTTCTAAAAGACACAAAATTTCAAAAATATGTTCAAAAATAAAAAAGGAATGCAGTATGATGGCAATAAGCAATGGTTCACTTTACTGTGCTGCAACAAGTTAATTATATAATGGACCTATTCAATTTGTTGTGCTTTTTCTTTCCATTTAAAACAAAAGCCACCTTTTTCATAACAAAACAATAGATAGGCTTCATGAATCTTCAACAGTGACTGCATTTTTAATTCCCTCATGTTAAATACACTTTAGGGTAGCTGCTCTTTTTTAAAATTACATGTTATATTTTATCTCATTTGGTCAACAGGGGAGTTACTAACCTTGACGGCATGGATCATTCTGTGCTCAGAGGGGAGATGTCAGCAGTGCTTCATGACAGGTATGTTTTATATAAGTAGCTAAAATCAGGCAGTGCCTTCAGTGCTTATTGTCAAGGTGGCTGCGATTTTTCTTAACCTTGAAAACCTGTTCCTTTTTTCTTCCTGGAAAACCCTGAAGAAATCTGAAAAACAGACAAAACGAAACACAAAAGTCCGCCCCAAAAGCAAATGTTTTGGGAAATAAAACACACAACACATAATATGTCTCTCGCTTTATTAGTTTATTTGTTCCTCAGAAATAGAGCGCATGATTTTTCCAAAATGAAAAGCTTACAGTTCTGTAAGTAAGATGCAAGGAAACAGTTTGAGATTCCTCCCTAGTCTATCTAGTTACGTGTACCGGTCTTTTGGATCTGCTCTTGCTGTTTGTCAGGAACACAATCAGAATATGCTAAAGAAACTTGATTGCTGGGCTGGCTTAGGAGGAATTCTGGTGTGTTTAAAACAAAATTCTGATTTCAACTGCTTTTTTTAAAAAAAAACAAAACAAAAAACAAAAAACTTAAGCTTTCTATTATTGATGCAGTTAACTGTTACCCAACCTTTCTAGAGAAACAGATTCAGGGTAGGACTTCTCTTTATATACTAAAAGATGATAAACTGATTAACTCCAGATTGTTTTAGTAGCTGCATTTCAGCCTTTTCTTTCTGTTTTGAACTCTGTCACAAACTCTGTTTAGGATCAGTTATGTTTTACATAACTGGAATAGTTCTAGAGTCCCTTATATAAAATCATAGAAATGTAGGCCTGGAAGGGACTTTGAGAGGTCATCAAGACCATCCCACTGCACTGAAGCAGAACCAAGTAAACCTAGACCATTCCTGAAAAGTGTTTGTCCAACCTGTTCTTAATACCTCCAGTGATGGGTATTTCACATCTCCTTTGGAAGTTTGTTCCAGAACAACTATCCTTGTGATAAGAACATTTTCCTCAATATTTAACCTACCTCTCCCTTGGTGCAGATTAAGCACATTAGTCCTCTTAACTTCAGTAGACGTGGAGAACAATTTCATCATCCTCTTTATAATAGCTCTTAACATATTAACAGACTTAGCAGATTCTGTCGTAGTTGTCTTCTCTCAAGACTAAACATGCCTAGATTTTTTAAACCTTTCCTTATAGATGAGGTTCTCTAAACCTTTCGTCATTTTTGTTGCTCTCCTCTGGTCTCTCTCCAGTTTGTCCACGTCTTTCCTAAAGTGTGGCATCTGGTACTGGACATAGTGCTCCTGCTTGAGACCTCACTGGCGCTGGGTAGAGCTGGACAGCAGGTCTTACATTTGACTTTTCTGTTAGTACATCACAGAACATTAGCCTTTTTCAAAGCTGCATCAAACTGTTGGCTAGTATTCAACTTGTGATCCACTATAACCCCCAGATCCTTCTCGGCAGTACTACTGCCTACCCCAGTTATTCCCCATTTTGTAGTTGTGAATTTGACTTCCTAAGTGAAGTATTTTGCACTTGTCTTTATAGAATTTCATCTTGTTGATTTTAGACCAATTCTCCAATTTGCCAAGGTAATTTTGAATTCTAATCCTGTCCTCCAAAATGCTTGCAACACCTCCCAGCATGATGTCATTCACAGATTTTATAAGCATACTCTCCACTCCATTATTCAAATCATTAGAGAAAATATTGAATAATAATGAACCAAGGAAGACTTATACCCTCCCAGTTTGATAACTACTCTTTGAGTATGGTCTTTTTAACCAGTTGTGTGCCCACTTTATAATTTCATCTAGACCACATTTGCCTAATTTGCAGGATTATGTCAAAAACCTTACTAATATCTTGTGTCTACTGTTTCCCCCTCTCTAGTAGGCCAGTAACCCTGTTGGCTATTCCTTATAACCCTATTATCCTCCATGTGCTTACAACTTGATGGTTTGTTTAATAATTTGCTCCAGTATCTTTCCATATATCAATCTGCTTTTGGCTGACTGGTCTGTAATTTTCCAAGTTTTCTTTGTTCCCCCTTTAAAGATAGGTACAATGTTTGCTGTTCTTCAGTCCTCTGAAACCTCACTCATCCTCTATGAGTTAAAGATATTTGCTAATGATTTTGATATTGCTTCAGCTGGTTCCTTAAAATGTATGCTGTGTTTTGATCAGCTCTCCCCATTGATTAGAAATGTCAGTATACTTATTGTAGTTGGATGCAGTGTAGAGAGAAATCTTCCACTGAGTGTCATTAAGAAGCTAGGATGTGAGTATACCTTTAATTAATCTTACCATGGAGCTTCTGGTAGCTGAAGAAGAAATGTCAAATGTAACTGTTACTAATTTATCAGAACATTATAAATAAAGTGCAAAATACTCATACCTCAGTGTTCAGTTAGCAGGGTATGAAACATACGTGTAAGAAAGGACATGAATAGATTGTAATAGTGGCTTCATCCCATTCCAGTATTACTTGGAAATAATCAAATAGATATTGGTAAGTAACACTTTGGCTTGCTTCGTTCTGTCACCTACTCCTGATATTTGTACTCGAGAGAAACCACAGACTAAGTCAGGAAGTGCAGTCTGTGCACTAGAGGGATATTTAACTGAAGAGTGGATGTACCAAGCATACAACTACAACTTTGCACTTTTTATTTGTTTTTGTCCTATAACTCATTCTACTTTTTCTAAAAACAAAACTCATTATGGTATTTTCAGATACTGACTATATTTAGAATTGCATTCTCCTTCCTATATTAGTGCTTCATTTACCTCACATAGTGAACTGTAATTAATCTATGTTCTCAATTTCCTAGAGAGATACCTGTGAGGAATTTTTTAGTTGTTTCTAAATGTTCCAGTCTTTCTGTATCAGTATAACAATATTTCCTTTCAGTTTTCCTAGACTTCAAGAAGTAGTTGAGACAACTCATCATGCAGAGAGAATTTAGAATGCTTATAAGAACTATAGTTACACTCTGTGTTTATACAAACAAAATTCTCTTAGATTAATCCTTCCATGCCATATTTCTAATAAAACTGCAACTGGCACACTTCAAAAAGAGGGATAAGCAGTATTTAAAGTAGCTCTGATTCTGGGAGCCACTAAAGGGATCCTCATATCATCTATCTTCCATTGGAGGGGAGAAGGATGAAATCTGTTAGATATATTTGGAAAGCCTTACTTTGAAACATCATTAAAAGGCAATATATCATATGCATGTATATGGTCTTCCAAGATTTTTAGCTTATAAGCGGTATAATCCATTATCAGAAATTATTTGTATGAGTACACAACTAGAACAAAGGCATTTATTACATAATAGCCATGTGAACTATAGCTTAGAGAGAGAGTGTTTGCGTGCGCGCACGTGTATCTATGTATAGCTGTTTTTTTCCTGATACTGATATTTCACAACCTGTCTGGAAAGAAAACTTCTATCACTAACTATTGTGCCTATTTCCTCAGACTTCTTAATAGAAATATATACAGCTCATTTGTTCAAAATGAAGTCAACTCAAAAAGTAAAGCAAAAAAAAAAGTCAATATTGTGATCTGATCTCCGATTTATATATCTTCTCTTATATCCCAAATTAGGGGGCAAAACTTCAACTAAATTGAAAGAATCAATTCCTTCAGCCAAAAACCTGTAAAAAAAGGTCATGTCTTTGTTACAGGTCCCCTTGGGCTGATGACTGGAATTGGGGTACCACTGAGTCCTCTGACTCAGTAGCCTGGGCTCCTTGGGCTGCTCTGACAAGCTGCAAACACGCTCCTGGTGTTACACTTCCAGCAGCATACACTCTGGGAGGGACACATCCAACCGCAGTTACATGTGGGTGCTCTGATTTCACTAGCCACTGCATGAACCAGCAGTAGAAAGGCTAAAGCTTCGGCCAGAGGTTCTCAACCTTTTTCTTTGAGCTCTCTCTTCTCCCCCACCCCCACGCTATACAAACTTCACAGCCCACCTGTGCCACCATAACTGGTTTTCTGCAAATGAAAGTCAGGGTCAGCGTTATGTGGTAGCAAGTAAGGCAGTTGCCTGGGATCCCATGCCACGGGCCATCACAAAGCTACACTGGTCAGGCTTCAGCTTCAGCCTCGGGTGGCAGGATGCAGGTAACTGGGCTTCAGCTCCGTGCAGTGGGGCTTCAGCTTTCTTTCCTGGGCCCTAGCAAGTCTAAGGCTGGCCCTGCTCCGGGGCCCTCATGAAACCTGCCTCGAGGCCTCCTAGGGGGTCCTGGACCACTGGCCTAGGTAACTCTAAGGTCCCTAGGTATGCACCCCCCTGGAGCATAAGCCCAAAATTATTACTGTTTTGTGCTGCACAGGGAACTGTACAGCGTAAACTCAGAGTCCCCCACCAACGCACTCCCAATATGGAGAGGAATATACAACAGCCTCTCTGACCTAAGATTCTAACCACAACTCACTGGTTTAGATGAAACAAAAACAAGTTAACTACAAAAGATGGATTAAGTGATTATAAGTGATGGCAGGTCATTGCAGATTACCTAATAAATAAACAAAGACCGCAATCTAAGATACCAGTCCTGCTTAATCTGGGCTATGAGAGTTTGAACATGTGCTACCAACATCATTCAGGGGGAATTTATAACCTTACATATGCTACTACATACATTCCACCATGATATTATTGAAAAGGAAGTTATTCATTTTCAAATGATACTTACAAGGATTATGTTGTACAAAGACTATTACTATTGGTGTTGGGTATGAATACAAGGGTGCATTTTGTCATAGTTGGTATGGCTGACTAGTGGGCTAGGTCTTGAAGCTGGAACATTAAAATCAATAGTTACAACTTGTTACATAAGAATAGAAAGAGAAAAAGAGGAGCGTGGTGGTACTCTAACAAGTAACCGTGTCTGATATAAAGTAATAGTTCAGAATCACAGATCTTCAAATGCTTTTGGAGCAAAGTTCTAAATGGTAAAATTAAAGACGGATGACTGGTGAACATGGATTATAGACCACGCAATCCCACTGGAGAATAGGACAGACTGATCCTTCAACTGTTCCATTATGTGTAGGCAGAAAAGCTGTTACGGGTGAATTCAACCTGCGGGGTGTTTTCAGACCTCTCACATATCGAGTAATAAAAATTCCTTAGAGTTTCTAAAAACGAGAGGATATTTTGACACACAGTCTTGCACTAACATATAAGAAGTTGGTATTAAACCTCATTCTGATGGACGAAGAGGAGATTATTGCTGACCTAAAAATTAAGTGTTCTAGATAGCAGTGATCATGATTTGGTTACATTTAATGTGTGGAAAAAAAGAATATGGCATCTATCGATGTATATATTTGGAACGTCAAAGGCTTAAAGCAATGATTGGCACAACTGATCGGGAACATAAATTTAAAATGAGATGTGTTAAGGAAACTGGAAGTTCAAGGATATCAGGTATCCCAAAAGCCACAGTTACGTACAGACAAGAAAAAGAATTATGCTGGGCTAGAAGCTATCTGTTTCCTTTAAAGGAAGGTGTGGAAATGGTGATAAAACATTAAAGAGAGAGGTTGGGAACAAAGGAGAAGTAAAGGGCAATGAATACAAGTTATTAATTTATAAAAAGTAGGTGACTGATAAAGGAAGCCAAATAAATCAATGAAATATTGATGGCCAAAGATGAGGCATTTTTAAATAGGAACAAGAAAAATGCCAGATCAGGTATAGGTTCATTGTAAAGAGTATCTAGGGAAAAAACGTTAAATAAGTGAGTGTTCTGTTGGACCAAAGGAGATTATATCCGTCCCATATGAAGTGGATGTAATAAAAAGGTTACCATCTGTAACAAGGGAGGAAGTGAGGTAGCATCTGCTAAAATTAAATCTTTTGAAATGAATAGGCCTGGATAACAGACACCCAGGAGTTTAAAGAAACTAGGCAAGGAGTTCTCTGAATCACTAGTGTTTGTGTGTAACAAATCTTGAGGAAATTCAGAAGGATTGGCAGTCTGCCAGCAGAGTTCCCATAATTAAAAAAGATGATGCAGGAAGCTATAGACCTGTTCGCTTTGCCTGTGATCAACATCAAGCTATCCAGTGGTTAATCCAGGACCCAACAGAGAATTAGAGGCTAAAAATATACGTAATATGAGCCAGTGCAAGTTCATGGAAAGTAGATTTTGTGGAACAAACCTGTTAGTCTTTTGTGACATAATTGCAGATCTGGTTGATATATATAGATAACTATGTTGATTTTAATATACTGTACTTTAGGTTTCTGCAGGTATTTGACTTGGTGCTATGTGGCATTTTGATTAGCTAACTTGCATTATAAGGAATTAATAAGGCACAGATTGGATAGATTAAAAATTGTCTCACTGATCTCAAAATATAGTTGTTAATGGGGCGGTAGCAATGATTAGGTTTATTTTGAGCAGTGTCCTTAGTTCTTGATCCAACACTATTTAAAATTTATATCTGTGGTCTAGGTGGTGAAATGAACTCTGTGCTGGTGAAATTTACAGATGACAAACGTTGGTGGGGTAGTAAATAATGAAGAGGGTAGGCTACTGTTAAAGTAATCTGAATCACTTGGTTAAAACTCAGTCCAACAAAATGGGTGTTGTGGTTTTTTTGTTTTGTTTTTTTTTAAAATACAGCCAAAACCAAGAGAATATATCTGGGAACCAAGAACACAGTTTAGGTTTACATAATTGGGAGACTGTCTTGGAAAAACAGTGACTAAGAAGGATTTTAGGGATCATCGTAGATGGCCATCTCAACATGAACTGTCTGTACAGTTCTGTGGCAAAAAGGGCTGATGCGATCCTTGGATGTCTAAAAAGGGGAATATCAAGTAGCAGAAGTAGGAAAATGATCTTGGCTCTGTACACAGCATTGGTAAGACTGCTACTAAAATTCTGCGTCCACTTCTGGTCTCCATGCTTCAAGAAGGATGTGAAAATACTCAGGGGAGTTCAAAGAAGGGCAACAAAAGTGATCCCCAGGGCTGGAAAACAAACCTTTATTATGTGAGACGTAAGGAGATCAACTTTTTCATAGGCTTGGAAGGATTAGATTTTTATAATACAACTTGATAAATGTCATTTTCACCATACACGGGCAAAAATATTTTCCTGGATGATGATTTACACATGGGCAAGGTAAGAAATGCTGCTTGAGAACATAGCAGTTTGATTTAAGGTTACTTACTTTCTCAGCATCGCATGTCAAAATATACAATTTGTGTTTTGTTGGGTTGTAAAGCTAACTTTTCTGAATCTCAACATGCACTGTCATAATTGTCTGACTCTTTCCTGTAATTTTCAGCAAGTGTGAAAATTTAAATAGATAAAATGGAAAGATGCTTAAACATAAACATCAATATTTGTCAAAATTATTCAAAAAAATTGAAATTTGCCACACCTACTTATTTAGTTTATTGAAGATAGAGAGATAATTTAATTACTGTGTCTAGATACTTCTACATGGCAAATAGATCTGATAGTGAATTGGTGTTAGCATTGGAGGGGTTCCAACCTTACTGACAAAGGCAGGAGAAGATCCAGGGGCTGGAAGTTGAAGTTACATAAATTAAGCTCTGAAATCAGATGCAATTTTGTAGCAATCTGTGTGGTTAAACATGGAAACAGCTTAACCAGGAGTTGCTGGGCTCACTGTCACTTGGAGCGTTTAAGACGAGATTAGATAGCTTTCCGAAATATATGCTTTAATTAACTTCCTGGGAAAAACTCTATGGGCTGTGTGTCCCTAGTTGACTGGATATATTCTGGACTTTTTTCCTTCCGCTGAAGCTTCAAAGATTGGCTATAGCTGGAGATGGGACTCCAGATGGGGTGGACTAGTACTGTCTTGTGTATAGGGAATCCTTTCTAGATACCTACTTGGTGTGTCTTGCTCACATTCTCAGAGTCTAGGGATGGGACATCAGATTTGGGGTTGGGAAGGAGTTTCCCCCCATGTCTGATTGGCAGAGATCTTATAGGCTTTTCCCTTTCCTCTGTATCATGAGTATGGTTTGCTTGCTGGGATCATTTCCTTGCCATTGTACAGGCCTTGGGCATTGGTGGCACTGTTTTCTGCTGTATCTTGGTTTAGGACTGAAATGTTTTGGTCTGATAAAGTTTTTTGGCTTAATATAGGAGAATCTGAGTGGAATTTAATAGCCTGTGGTATACAAGTATCAGAGGGGTAGCCGTGGTGTTCTGTATCCACAAAAACGAGGGGTCCGGTGGCATCTTAATGACAGATTAATTTGGGCATAAGCTTTTGTGGGTAAAAACCCCACTTCTCTGGATGCATGATATCCAGGTGGTCATCCTAGATGATATCTTGGTCCCTTCTGGTCTTAATCTTTACAAAACTCTCTTTTTTTCAGTGAAGATTAATGCACATCCTAATTTCTCAAATGATAATTTTGGCCATTTGGAAAGATCCTATTTGAGGGACCATATTGTTTTGGTCAGTGTTGCTTACGTTTACATATTAGACCCACCATTTCTCTTTTTAAAACAGAAATATGACTGCATGTAATTGAACTTGGAAATTGCTCTAACTGGTTTGGCCCAGCAATGGTATTGTAATCTAATCACATGCAGTTTGTCCTTAGATTTTTCTTTTGTTCTCCTATCCCAACTGTTTTGTCAAACATGCATGAATTAAGTATTCCATGATTCAGTATAATCATAATCAATATAGTAGGGATCAACTTTAATTTATAGTTAGTCTTCCTTTTTTTTGCATGATAACAGCAGTTACCTTTGTTCAAAATGTCTAAATGCTTTTTGACTGAAAAAAACTTCTTGAGATCTGAAGTTTAAGTTGAACTTTTTTCACAGAAAGAACATATAAATCTTTGTTTTATCCACATAAATCCCTCAACCCTTATCTCCCAGCCCTCAATTTGTTCAATAACCAGTTTATCTTAAACCTTATTTTTGAATATAGGCTGGATTAGTTCTGGTAGAATATAAGATCAGAAAAATACCACACTCTTACAATCTTTGTGCCTGCCTTTAAGATGCTTCCTATTATGCCAAAAAAGAATAGTTCTAATGTGCAGCTTAGTCTGTGGTGCATTTAGGCATTATCTGCATTTTATGAGCTGCAGTTAGAATGCTGCTTTAGCCAGCAGTTGATTATCTAAATGAGCACTTCTGAAATGCATGCTGTATCTGTTTAACACAGTGTAAAAAGGAACATGCTATCCTTAAATCTTTGAGAATACGATCTCTTTGAGAATACGATCTGTTGATAAATAAATATTTGTACTCAGGTTTATTATGCTCCCAAAATAGTCTTTTGGTGCTAGCTTTTAACCATGACTTATAGTTTGACATGAAGTTGAGAATGGAACAGTTAAATTGATTCTGATCCATTTGGAATACCTTCTTCTTTAAATGGATCTGTTGCATTTTTTTCCCATTCCTGGCTAGAATCCAATTAACTACTTTTCAAAAGCAAGATAACTTTCTGTGTTGTTTTATTTAAACTACAGACTTTCTCTAAAAGCTAACGAAGGATTTCCATTTAAGTTGCTCCTTTATTTTTATTTTTTTTTTTTTTTTAAAAAAAAAGTACTTGTACTATATGGAATACATTGAGGAATATTTTTCTTCCTGTATGCCTGTACTGTTCCAAGAATATTGAATCCATTGTTTTTAGACACTTAGGAGATGTCTAGGATTTGGTTTTTAATTCATTTGAATGCATTGTGCGACACTGTTCAGAGTAGCAGAGATTACAGAATCTAAAATATATGAATCGGTGCTGAAAATGTGGGACTGTGTGTTTCTAAAGTAAAAAATGCTCCTTTGTTGTGCAAATGAACTGTTAGGCTTTGCCAATAAGGTGTCTGTCAGATAAACCGTGATTTGTAGTGAGCTACAGTGCAAACTATAGAGGAAAGGGTTTACATATTTTTGTATTTGTAATTAGTGTAGGTATCTGTAGTGGGGTGGCTGCCCCACTCCCCCTAAAAGGGGCTTAAACAGCCCAGGAAAGGGGTTGTAGCTGGGAGCAAGCAAGCTCCCAGGCTGATTGGGCAGAGCAGCCACAGCTGTGGCTGCATCAATTAGGGCTCAGCTGTCCCTGATAAAAGGGCCTAGAGTTCGGTGGAGAGAGAGTCTCCTCTGGCTACAGAGGCAGACAGGCCTGGCTGCTGGGAGCTTGAGCAAGGTACCTAGAGCGGTGCAGGGCTGGGGCAAGGCAAGAGGAGCTGGGGAAGCTCTGGCCTGGAAACCCCCAGGCTGCAGGGCCTAGGAGATGGCCCAACTAAGGCGTACTGGGGTTGCAGGGGGCAGCCCAGGGCTCTAGAGGCAGAAGCAGCAGGCCAACCCCCCTTGCCAGTGATGAATGGCAATGACGCTGCAGTCTGCCCCAGAGAACGGGGGCAAGTGGTGACTGGCAGTTGCCTAGACTGAGGCAAGGTGGGGATAGGAGGAGGGGATTCCCCAGGGAGGGGAGACCCAGAGTGAGACTGTGGGGGTACTGCAGGGGTGCAGCACTCTAGGGAAGAGGGCACCGGGGTCCAAGGAGGGACACAGGGCTGAGTGGCAAGCGGGACATCGGCCTGCAGAGGGCGCTCCGGATGCTGGAAGAGCTAATTCCCGGACAGACCGGCGGGAGGCGCTGCAGGGGTGAGTTGCCGCTTCACTACAGTATCTTTTTAGGAATGTTTTACCCTGGACAGCCTGCATTGTGGCTGTTACAAATAATAATGCTCTGCAGTTAGAAACCTAATTTCTTTTTGAACATAATGTTTCCACCAAAACATATCTTCAGGTATTATTTATTCTATTCTAATTGTTTTGGTTCCAGTCTTTTCTGTATTTTTATCCCTGGCCTGGTGAGACTGGTCCTCAAACTCCTCCATGGGTATACTGTCAATTGCACTCCATCTTCATATCTCATTTTAGAAGAAAAATTTTAGATTCTATCTCCATCCCTTCGGACCACTGTTTCCACATTCCCAAGGCCTACTATTTCATTGCCCTGCTTCAGGATGCCTATTGCAGCAGGAGGTCTGGAAAGGAAGTGCATATGAGACAAGCATATTAAACCTCATGTTCTCCTTGCCTCTCTTGAATTAACTTTCATCTCAAAGATAACATCCTAGAGGTAATATAGAAACAGGCTGACAGGTCCATCAGCACCCCTTTTGGACAAAGATGGCAGAATAGCAACCCTGATTAAAGCTTATCAATGTCCTCCTTAAATTTGCCAGTAAGGACAGAGATGTGAATGAAGTGAAGTACACAACATGGGAAGTGAAGTGGCGAGGAGTTGAGCTGGCTTTATAAAGCTCCACTTCTCTGGCTGTCCTGTCAAACTATGCCTCCTGGCTGGGTTCCTCTTCACCCTCATAGCTCCAGTACATTCGTGCCTTGGTTTTCTTCATCTGATAGGACCAGTGTAACTGGTCAGCAATAAGTCCCAGTCCTGCTGCAGGGCATAAATAAGAACTCAGCCCAGTAGTAGATTTGGGTACTTGCTCTGACGTCACTTGCAGTCTTTTCCTTGGTACAGTAGCACAGCTGTTACAGTCTACTGAAAATTTTCTTCAGTACGGGTGTGTTAAGGGTGAGTTCCCAAGTGTGAACTAGGGAGGTTCTCCTGTTCGGTTGTGTGAACATACCATCACCTATACTGCTTTAACTTGAAACTAGACTAGCCCTCCATCTGTTGTGGATGGCTTAGGGGTAATATTTATGCTGGGTGGGAAATGCAAAAACCTCATCCTATCAGTCTTGGAGAACTATCAGGTTAGAATATGATGGAATGAAAAACTTTGTGAGGGGGAGTTTGTCACTTAGATTTAGTACTGTTAAAAGAATCAAACATGTAGATGTGAACATAAAAAAAAATTCAGATTTAAAATTACAAATGCACTTTGAAACCTACTCCTGTCCATAGACATTCAAGCTGTTTTGGGTTTTGTATCTTTCCTACATTAGATTGTATATTGGGGTGGCCAGATCATGTGGCTCTTTTCCTGTTAAAGTGCAGCTTGTGGAGTCCACCCACATTCTCCCCCTACCAGACTGAGGATAAGGACAGGTTGGGACCTCTGCCTTGAAGCAGTACAGGCTTCTGCCAGTGGGGAGGGAGGTCTTGGAGCTTCTGCCTGTGGGGCGCATCTGCTGGGGCTCAGGGCTTCAGTAGGAGCAGGGCTGAAACCCTGAGCCCCTTCAGGTGCCTCCCATGGGACTGGAGCCCAGAGACCCCACTTCCCATAGGACTGAAGCCCCAAGCCCTGGCAGGCACACTCCAGCTCTTGATTGTCTGCAGATTGTTGTATGCAGCTCGGAAGGTCACTATGTTTGGCCATCCCTTTTGTATGTCATTTTAACCTAAGAGACTATATGATAAGTGTTTGTGCAGCTTGGGGTGGTGGTGTAGTCTTGTGTAGAAGAAACAAACTAGAGTAGCTAAATTCCAGGTTTTGCAGCTCCTGGTTACGTTTCGTTAAGGTATCTGATCTGGTGGTTGTGGTCCTTAAACAGTGCATTAATTACATATGATAGCGAAACAATTATTGTAGCAGTTTGTTTCAGCTCACTTTTAAGTGAGGCTTTGAACATTCTTTTTTCTCAGTGAATTAGATTTTTCTGCTGGAATCAGTTACTGCCACTGTTCATAAATGCAAAAAAGGTCATTCTAGGATCCAGCTTTTTGCCAGCAGTTGTTTTCGGGCCTGATAAATCAGTTCTGATAATCTAACTGAATTAGAAATATAAACATAAATTTCTCTCTTTCTGAACTTTGCCTCCACTCATATTCTTCGTATTCCCTCTTGTGTCATGATTTGTTAAACAAACCCACATATCTTGATTGTAGAAATGCTGATGTAATGTTAGCTATTTCTCTAATAATGCTTATGTTTAAACTAGTATAGTCCAGTAGCCTATTTTATTTGTCTAGTTTAGGAATTCATTTTTTTACTCATCTTGCAGACAGATTCCTGAGACCATACCTACCAGTCTGATTAAATAAGGGTAATGTTGGCATACAGTGGGGCCTTGTGAGTACCCACTGCTATGAGTACTTGCATGGCCCCATACTATGCCAGCATTTTTATGGCTGACTTAGAACAGCGCCTCCTCAGCTCTCATCCCCTAGCGCCTCTCCTCTACTTATGCTACGTTGATGACATCTTCATCATATGGACTCACGGGAAGGAGGCTCTTGAAGAATTCCACCTGGATTTCAACAGTTTCCTCCCTGCCATCAACCTCAGCCTGGACCACACAAGAGATCCACTTCTTGGACACTACAGTGTAAATAAGTGATGATCACATAAACATCACCCTATACCGGAAACCTACCAACCATTACACTTACTTACATGCCTCCAGCTTCCATACAGGACACTTGACATGATCCATTGACTATAGCCAAGCCCTAACATACAACCAAATTTGCTCCAATCCCTCAGACAGAGACAAACACCTACAAGATCTTTATCAAGCATTCTTAAAACTACAGCACCCACCTGGGGATGTGAGGAAACAGATTGACAGAGTGAGACGGGTACCCAGTGGCCCCACGGGTTGGTTAGCAGAATTCCTGCTTCTGATGATGTTCAGTCGTTACAATGTCTCTGGGCAAATATTCTTTTATTCTTTATCACTAAGAAGTAGGAACTGTATATTTGTTTTCAATGTACAGCGTCAAACATATGTTAACAAAGGCTGCTTAACAAATGTTGTGTGTAACTGGCCTCACAGAGAAGTGACTGCTATATCCTGTAGCTTGGAATAGAGTATATCTGGCTCAGATGTAGGATTTCATGATGTCTTCACCAGCCATAGGCACTGCCGGTGCTGGCAGGTGCTCAGCTGGCCCCGGGCGTGCCCCAACTCTGCCCATTCTCCGCCCCCATTCTCACCCCTTCCCCAAATCCCCGGTCCTGCAGTCTCCTCCCGCCCCTCCGGGCATGCCACATTTCCCCTACACCACCCTCCTTCTCAGGCTTTTGTGTGGCAAGCCACGAAGGACGGGGGAGAAGTGGAACAGCAGTGAGCTCAGGGGAGGAGGTGGAGCGGAGGTGAGCTAGGGGACCCTGGGAGGCTGGCTGCCAGCAGTAGGTAACCAGGTGTGGGGGGGTGTGTGCGCGGGGCAACTGTTCCCTTCCCCAGCTCACCTCCGTCTCCTCCCCTGAGCACCACCACCACTTTGCTTCTCCCTCCCTCCCTCCCAGGCTTTGGCGGGAAGCTGCTGATGGGTGCTCTGCACCCACCTATTTTTCTCTGTGGAGGCTCCAGCCCCAGAGCACCCATGGAGTCAGCGCCCATGTCACCATCAACCTGATCCTGGAGAGAACACCGAATAGCACTTCTGCCATCCTTTCATGCTTCCTGTGAATGCCATGTGAAGATGGACTGAAAGACTTGAAAGGCTTTAGCCTTCAATCGATCCCAGAATCTAGACTCATGGAAGTGCTGACTATGATTGAATTTAAGCTTGTCTCTGAGTCATTCATTGCCTAAGCTTTGAAGCCTGAAATTTAGCATGCCAATCTCTAACGAATAGTAGACCTTTTGCTAAACTGCAAAAAAGCAGTTATCAAATCATTATGAATGTCTGAAAACACATAGCTGTACATTCACAATGCAGTGACTTTACAATGGCAATAGATGATTTGTGTCACAAGGCTTGATTATTGTAGTACTTTCTAAACAGGACTTAGAGCAGAGCATTTCTGCTGACTACAGCTTGTTCTCTATGCAGAGATGTTTGCTCCCTGATCATGAGCGACAATGGTCATATGATGCCTACCTGGAGCAGGAAAATGTATAAACTTCACTGAAATATACTTGGTGAACTTGTTCAGATCTACAAAAGAAAAAAACTAATTTGGTTACATTGATCACGTACTTTAAAATCTGATCTGATTTTGTATTGTAGTTTCCCCATTGACATAGGAACTTGTGAAAATGAGTGTTAGCTATGCTGAGACAAGGTGAGTGAGGTAATTTTTATGGAACTAACTTTTGTTACACATGCTGGTTAGTTCACCTAGTCACCAGAGGGTGGCATAACTGATTTTTGTAAAGACTTTTTAAAGAGTGAACAAGAGTTACAGGGCAGAAAATACAGTGGATACTAGCATTGAAGTGTTTGGCACAGCTAATCATATTCAAATATTTAAAATTTAGATCTGAAGGAAGTCGTACCACTTTAGCCTTGATATTTAAGGGACAGATTATAAAGATACATATGTTCTGCTCACTTCTGAAATGTGATTACTCCATAATAGTGCACAGCTTTATTTTTATAACTTATTTGCATTTCTGTTTGAATCATAAGATGCAAGGAAGGGCATTCTTGTCACAAGCATAGGGAATTGAGAGACCTAGATTCTTCTACATACTTCCCCTCTTACCTTGAGCAACTCATTTAAACACTTCCTATTTTTCAGTCTATAAAATGAGACCAAAATACTTGCCTACATTACAGGTGAGTTCAGGTGCTTCAAGCTCTTCATGTGGAAGGTGGAATGCAAGTAAAAAGTAATATGGAAGTACATTTTACAACAGTAGTACATTTTTGAATATGTAAGCTTGAACATTGTAAATTTAAATCAGTCTGGATTTTTAGACATAGCTGTATTCTATCATCTTCTTTCTAAAATTTATAGACAATGTATACTGAGAAGATTAATCATAAAAATGAAAAGCATTTTCATTGTAAGAGGTAGCATACATTTTAGAAAGCCAAAATAAGTTAATATTTTCTGCCAAAAAGCAGAGCTAAGATCTGCAGCATCAATATTTCATCGTTCCTAAATTTTTATATACAACAGTAAGTATTTTAAATAACAAGAACACTTTGTAAATTTAATAACTAGTATAGATTAATAGCATAGGTTATAGCATATGGAAAGTAAATGTGTATGGAAGTTTCTATTTATTAAATGAAATAAATAATAAATTTAAATAATAATAAATAATAATAATAATGGGCAGTAAATGTTTCTAGGAGTTCTCTCACCTTTTGCTATTTGTACTTATCATTGTACAAACTTGAGTTTGTAAGTTTATACTTTACATCTTTGTGTGTTCTTTGCAAAATAAGCATAGGTTTGGCCTCAAAGCTTTGAAAGAGAGAAAAATGAGCCCGTGAATTTCAGGAGTAGAGGGGTTCACGCTTGCTACATAGGTGTTTCCAGAGAGTATCTAAATTTGACTAACATGTTTAGGATAAATGCCAGCTGGCTAGTGCCTTACATCCCAGTTTTTATTTCAGAGCAAACTTTCCACTGAAGATAAGCCATCCTTAGATAACTAGTGCGAACTACAAAATGTTCTTTACAAAGTTTCTTGGGCTTTACACATCTACTTTTGCAGCAACATGTAATTGTTCGTCATAATACTGTTTTACATCTAACTCTCCTGAAAAATTAGGTTTTTAGATTAGATTCAGTGCTTTATTTTTCATGCTGATTGGTGGACAATTTTCCCATATACAAAGGTGTTAAATCCCCACTCTAATCTCAGTTCACTCAACTGCGGAATCACTATTAAAATCCATAACACTGAGTGGAATCCAGAGAGATTAAGAATCCAAGTTCTGTTTAGGTATATCACTTTATTTTTCACTATATCCTCACTAATACTACCAGAATTTTTGTTCATTAACAGCAATTCTTTCCTTTGACACCTGATCTCTAGCTAGGTTGCCAACTAGTTAGTTAATGTCATTTTTGCTAAATAAAGAAGGCAGGAGTACTAAGTACATACATCAAAACTGCCATTTTAAATTTATTTATGGAAATGAGTTAATATATTTTTACCATAACAAATTTGTGTGTTATACCAAAAGAGCTAACATCTTTGAATATACATCTTTCTTGTTGGCTTTAGTTTGATTGTGAAGCTTTTCAGAAATATCACAACTCTTAATTTTTTGTCTTTCATAATTACTGAATTAAATTTCTCTTTTTGTTCAGGATGGTTTTTCACATTTGGTAATAAATAGCTCCAATGTGGAACATGAGTACAGGTAATTACATGTTTCAGGATAAATTGAGCCATCAGTTCTGAAGACATAACTTTTTCATATGTACAACAAATATACTGTGAAATTTGCTAGATTTTCTTTAGTGAGAATAAATTGGTTAGTCAATTTTGTACACGTGAAACATCAATCTAGCAAAACCATCAGTTGCACTGTTAAAGTATTTTTTTCTGAATTAGACACTTAAAATGAATGAAATAATATACTTCAAAAAAATCTCTTAACAAATATCTGCAAGAATGTTCTAACTGTGTTTAGCATGGATATGTTCATTGGTTTTTTTGTAATCTTTGGTAAAATGTCTATAATGGGTACTTATCGTAAGAGTTAAACATGGTTTATGAAATCTACCTTTCTGTGGTGAGCAGGCACCTTTGGATGAGTGCCATCAACTTCTGCAGAATCTAAACTTTTTAAAAAAAAAAAAAATTGTTGCACAGAAGGTTGCAAAGATGATCTTCCAGACATGAAAAGTATACATCTTCTTAACTCTACAGACTGTTCTAGTGCCTCTGCTGCTGTCTATGGCTTCCCCACGAGCTTGTGAAAACTAACTATTTTGTCAGTTTTCAGTGCCACTCCTGGGAATATGGGAGTGGTGAAAGCAATGAAAATTAGGTTAGCTCCACTTTGCTGCAGTTTGGGGACATTATGAGCAATGTAGAGGTTATCCCTGGAGCTGTTCTCTGAGGAGGGAGAAGCAGAATAGAAGGATATCCCATTGTCTTCATAGCAAGGAAGAGGCTTTTGGGTGGAGAACAAAATGCTCTTACTTTCTAGCAACCGCAGAGAATTGAGGGGAGTGTGTGCACGCGTGCAGGGTTGCCCTCAAATTTTTCAGAGATCAACACAAAAAGGAGTCGGAGTGAAAGAGCAATCTGAGATTATATTTGGATTTTCATTCGCTTACATCTCACTTTCACACATGTATAATGTTCTTCCTTCTCCTTGTCTCCAGACAACTCAAACTACTGTAGTAGACTCTCTCAATTATCTGAGATGATAGGGAAAAATTAATCCTGGTTAATAAAAACCTGGATAATCACCATCCATAGGAAATATGGGGCGGCGGGGGGAGGGTTGGTTCACCAGCCACCCTGCACCGGAGGGAGGGGGGTGTTGGTTCACTGGCTGCCCTGCGCCTTGGCGGTTTTTTTTTTTTTTGTGTGTGTGTGCTTGGGGTGGCAACAAAGCCAGAGCCGGCCCTGCGAGTTATGCTTATTTTTTTTTGACATCCTGATTAGCCCCATCCTGGATAATCGAGAGTCTACTGTACTTCAGTTTTGGTAGCAATGGGAAGCAGGTGAAGTTACTATCAGGTGGTGGGGAGCGGTGCTTTTGAACTGGGGCTCCCTGGAAAGTATTGTAGGAGGACTGGGTTTGTCTTATTAAACATGTGTTGATTACCAGGCTTTTCTGAGGACTCAGCACAGTTCCTCTCAGCCCATCTTTGTCAGACACTAAGAGCTGCTTATCCATTCATAAATTGATGACCAAAACTGTGGATCTGATCTGGATTCCTAATAATTTATGCCTAAAATTGTCTCTCTAATAGTTTAATGAACATCCTTATAGACCTCTTCATCCTTCTTAACTGCAAAATCTGTTGGGCACTTAGATGAAACTATGGTTTGGCTACAGCCCTGTTTTGAAGCAGTCTGCCTGTTAGATATCTGCAGTGTAACTGTAGCTGTGTTGGTCCCAGAATATTAGAGACAGAAGGTGAGTGAAGTAATATCTTTTATTGGACTAACTTCTGTTGATGAGAGAGACTGGCTCAAAAGCTTATAAAAGATATTACCTCATCCACATTCTCTGTTAAATATTTGTCAGTCATAAAATGGACTGCATTAATCCAGGCAGATCCAACTTCTTCAGTCATCTTTAGAAAGTTGCAGAAAGTGCTGTGTGGTGTTATGTTACTATCGATACCCTAAATGATATAGCCCAGGATGTTAACACATTGGCTGCAGCCACTCTGGCTTTGTCTAATTAGAAGAGATTAAGATTAGGTTGTGGTTGGTTAATGCACATTTTCCCCAGGATGACCTTGACTAGCTAAATTGAGGTGTTAGGTCTGGTCTGCATTTAAACATAGGTTGATATAGCTACAGCACTCAGGGTTGAAAAATCCACACCCCTGATCAATGTAGCTATTCTAAGCTAAGCCCTGATGTCAAGTCTTCTGTTGACCTGGCTGCTCTAATTTATATCGAATTTCCATTTTAGATTGGCTAAAAGCAAATAAAATTAGAGGAAAATTTATTATCGATTATAATTTGACTTCCATTTTAAAAAATAAGGTAAACATAGAAAAGATCCAGAAAAGGGGAATGAAAACTTAAAAGATGCAGTACACTATCCCATTTCTAACTGACCAACACTCACCTCTGTCTCCCTCTTCATTATTAAACTGTTTAATATTTTGGAATCATTCTGGATAGGGAGTGAATATATTTAGGCGAGTGTCAGTAAATAGAATTGTTTGACCAATAGACTATAACTACAGAGAAGTTGTAACTTTCAAATAAATCTTTCATAATTCAGACAGATCTAATAAAACGAACTGTTGCTTTGAACCAGTTGCATGGCAGCCAGATTGACAGTGCTGCAAGTATGTGTAGTGAGCGCTCAGAGTTCTTTGGAAACTGTCAGATATATGCATGTTGTTGCCTTGGAAAATGAGCATAGTGCTTTGAACACTTTTAATGCTAATTGAAAACGAGCATTTCTTATTGAGCTGCAGTTCACCAGCATAGTTGCTGGACAGAGATTAAAAAAGGGTGAGAGGGGGGGAATGTGTTTACTTTTTTTTACTAAAAAGTGAGAGTGACTTATTAAGAAATTATTTTATCTATTGCTGTTCTGTAAGAAGCACTGTGACCAAGTAAAACTGAATTTTGTTTGTACCTGTGATATAAACACATAAAATAGCCATACTGGGTCAAACCAATAGTCCTCTAACCCAATATCCTGTCTTTTGATAGTGGCTAATGTCTGGTGCTTCTGAGGGAATGAATAGAACAGGCAGTCATTGAGTGATCCATCCCTGTTACCCATTCCTAGCTTCTGACCATCAGAGGCTCGGCAACACCCAAAGTATGGGGTTGCATCTTTATTGTGCTTAATAGCCGCTGATCGATCCATCTTCCATGAAATTATCTAATTCCTTTTTGAGCCCCATTATAGTTTTGTCCTTCACAACATCCCCTGGCAATGAGTTCCACAGGATGACTGTGTGTTGTGTGAAGAAGTACTTCCATTTGTTTGTTTAAACCTGCTGCCTATTAATTTCACTGGGTGACCCTTGGTTTTTGTGTTACGTGATTTTATAGATGTCTATCATATCTCCTTTATTCATCTCTTTTTTAAAAAACTGAAAAGTTCCAGTCTTTTTAATGTTTCCTATCTATGTTCCATTTCCTTAATCATTTTTGTTGGCCTTCTCTGTACCTTTTCTGTTGCCAGGATTGCCTCTGGAGCATTTTTTAAAAAAGCTGGTGTTTTCATTAGCTGTCCTCCAGTCATCTGGTACAGAGGCTGATTTAAATCTTAGGTTACATACCAGTTAGTAGTTCTGCAATTTCGTATACAAGTTCCTTCAGAACTCTTGGGTGAATATCATCTGGTCCTGGGGACTTACTACTGTATAACTTATCAATTTGTTCCAAAGCTGTCCCTATTGACACCTCAGTCTGGGGCAGATTCTCAGATTTGCCATTTAAAAAGAATGGCTCAGATGTGAGAATCTCCCTCACATCCTCTGCATCGGCCTTCACTGCAAATAAGTATTTAGCTTTTCCAGAATGGCCTTGTCTTCCTTAGGTGCTTTTTTAACACCTTGAGAGTCCAGCGGCCCCACTGGTTGTCAGGCTTCCTGCTTCTGATGTTCTTAAGAAAAATTTTGCCATTTAGTTTTTGTGTCTGTTTCTAGCTGTTCTTAAAGTTTTTTAAGCCTTCATAATTACCACTTCACTTGCCAGAGTTTATGCTCCTTTCTGTCTTCTGCAGTAGGATTTAACTTCCAATTTTTAAAGGATGCCTAAGTGCTGCTTTTACTTTGTTGTTTAGCAGTAGTGGCACTTTAGTCCTGTTGTGTTTTTATTTTGGGATATACATTTAATTTAAGCCTCTCTCATATTTCTAAAAAGTTTCCATGCAGCTTGCAGGCATTTCTCTTTTGGGACTGTACCTTTTAATATCCATTTAACTAGCTTTCTCATTTTTGTATAGTTCCCATTTCTGAAAATAAATGCTTCTGGTGGGCTCTTTGGTATTTCCCTCTTCCCCCCGAAAGCTGTTACAATTAATTATATTATGCTCCCTATTACCAAGCTGTTCAGCTAGATTCACCTCTTGGATCAGATCCTATGCTTTGCTTAGGACTAAATCAAAAATTGCTTCTCCCCTTGTGAGTTCCAGGACTGGCTGCTCCAAAAAAGTCATAAATGGTGTCTAGAAACTTTCTTTGCATCCCATCCTGAGGTGACACATAACTAATCAATATAAGGATAGTTGAAATCCCCCACTATTACTGGCTCTTCTATTTTTATAGCCTCTCTAATCTTTTGGTGCATTTCACAATCACCATCCTGGTCAGATGGTTGGTAGTATATCCCTACTGCTATATTATTATTCAAGCATAGAATTACTATCCACAGAGATTCTATGGTACAATTTAATTCATTTAAGATTTTTACTAATTTGACTTTGATTTCTTTCAGAGCTAGTGCCACTTCCCTACCAGCATGACCTACTCTGTTATTACTGTGGCCCATTGATTATCATCGTTCCACCAAGTTTCTGTGATGCCTCTAGTATCAATATCCTAATTTAATACCAGGCACTCAAGTTCAACCATCTTAGTATTTAGACTTCTAGCATTTGCACACAAGCACTTATAGAATTTGTTGCTTTTTAGCTCTCTGCCATTATGTGATATAATTGGATGGGACTCCTTCATTCGACTGTTTCTATTCAGTTCCTCCTTTCTATCTTTTCTCTAACTAGGATACAGAAAATCCCTGTTAAAAGATCCTTCCCTAACGGATGTCTCAGTCTGAACCATGTGTTCTCTGTCTCTAATGGACTTCCCACAGCCTTTAGTTTAAAAACTTCTCTACAGCCTTTTTAAGTTTACAAGCCAGCAATCTGGTTCTGTTTTGGTTTAGATGGAGCCCATTCTTCCTCTACAACAGCGGTGTTCAGTGGAAATTTACTGACCGTGCATCTTAAGTCAGCCTCCAGATTTTACTTGGATTTTATAAAATTTACTGCAGAAAAAGTGGATTCACAGACCAACGCATTGCTCATGCATTAGCCACAATTCAATAGCCTGTTCACCCCATGTGGCTAGTGGCAAACGTGTTAGACACCACTGCACTCTAAGCTCCTTCTTTCCCAAAAGATTCCCCAGTTCATAATAAACATAAAACTATCTTCCCTGTACCATTGCCTCTTCCATTCATTGAGACTCTACAATTCTGCTTAACTGGTCCTGAATGTCGAACTGAAAGCATTTTAGAGAGCGTGCCATGGAGGTCCTGGACTTCAATCTTTGACCTAGCAATCTAAATTGGACCTCCAGAACCTTTCTCCTCCACATTCCATGACCACTGGCTCCTCATTTTAGGGAGAAGTGTGTTTAGTTTGAAGCTGAAGTTAAAGCTTGCTATCAACTTTCTTTAAAATCTCAGTCATAATTGTGGGAAGATTTTTCTTTTAACCTGATTAAAATTAGACATGTGAAAATGGAGAGTCTAAAATCAGATTGTGTTGCTTTTGAATGTTATGTCAAAACAAAACTCAAGTAATAGCAAGAGATTTAAGAAAATAAGGCAGACTTTAACGGTTCAGTAAAATGCTCTCTCAACTGGAAATACTGGTTGAGGGAACATTTACAAAAAACTTTTCAGATCATTGTTCATAGTTATAAAATATAACCTGTATTGATGCATTCAGAACACTTGTTCAAATAATTCTGCCAAATGCTGACTGTCTTCTAGAATAACAAACATGCAGTGCCATTTTTTTCATCATTTCTAGTGTCTGGTTAAATGACTTGGGAAAACTATTTTGCTGTTTTTAAAAAGGTTATATGTCTGTCTGTCTTACAGTAAAATAATTTTTACAATCAAGGTGTTGCCGCCTGCAGTGTATTCAGAAATTCCTGGAGCTATCAAAGTGTAAAATGTTTGCCTTATTAACATGCCATTACAATTGAAAGTTTGTTTTAAAAAAACCAAACAAACCCCCAAAAACGTTATCCACCTAATACTTAACTGATAATGCTGCAACTTTAATTAATTAACTTGGTTAGTTTCCAGAGATAACAGTTGGTTCTCAGTTCAATAGTTGAATGTCATATTTTGCTAGTCTGAAAACCAGATGAGGAAAATCTGCAAATAAGTATTCTTTTCCAGTAGGGTGTGTGGGGGTGGAGGAGAATTTATTTTTATTCTTTGAAGTAAAATTTCCTTGTCAGATAAAGGGAATCAATTGTATGTAAGTGGCTGCAAAGTTTTCTCTCACATGGTGCGTTCCAAACAGACAAGGTGGGTGAGATAATACCTATTATTAGACCAACTTCTGTTGGTGACAGGAGGACAGTCCAGTGAAACATATTACCTTACCCACATTCTCTCTTTAATCCTGGGACCAATTTGGCCACAACCATGCATAGTGCATCCTAAACTGTTACTGCAGCAAATTTTTCAGCAAGTTTCTAGTTTGTGGGAAAACTGTTGAAAGTGTGGGTGAAATCTGCAGTATTTCATGTTTAAACATGTGATGCATACCTTGAATGGAAATTTGACTGATGCTTCACTTTTAATATTGAAGGATTTGTTTTTCCCTTTTTTAGTAGTAGCTCTGCTTACATTGCTATAAAGACTGAAGCTTATCCCATAATAGTGTTTTGACAGCGCTAAGAGTAGGCTACAAATCACTTTTGTATTACTCTCTCCACTCTCAGCCTACTTTTCTCCACTCTCAGTTGTTCCTCATGTTTTGGTTTTTTATTTAGGGCAGCCAAGCATCTCTGAAAGTATTAATCATCTTTCAAAGTAACTTTTGTAGACTTACACTCTTCAGGAAGTGAACAGAAATATGTCATAGTGATCTCTAGAAGCATTACTGCTTTAATAATATTTTGGCTCTTACATGCTGTGTCTTTGAGGGATTATTTATTTATTTTGTAAAAGTTTTCTGGATAACTTGTGATCTTTTCAGTTGTTCAAAGTACAATCAAAATAGCTTTCCTTAATTCTCAGTAATGAACTACAGCTCCTTTTGCTTTTAATTTCTTCTGTCGTTGAGTTTTTAAAACAAAAACACCATGTTAAATGAAAGATGGTTAGTTCCTAATGCAGAGCAAAGGCTTCTTGATATGCTGACATTTTAAGAGGACATCTGCCTAGTTCACATGCCCACTCTTTCCACAATATTTTAAATGTGTTTGCATGTTGTTAGGATCATTGCACTGAAAATGGACATATTTCCATTGGCTTCATTGGGACTCGAGTTCATGCTTTAATACGCAGGGAAAACAGCGGGAGTTAATTTGCCTTACTTAGAGTTGAACAATATTAACTCTTTCAGCTGCATCGCTGATAAACATGATTTTTTAGGCTGAGTGTAATATAATATTGCCAAGGTAGTGGGCCAGTTCTTCTTTTTTTAAAAAAAGATAGGCACAGGTAGATGGATTGTAGAAAGGGAGAGGAAAGGGCCTAGGGGAAAGGCTGTGAGTGGGGCAGGGAGATGATGGATAAGGAAAATGGTATGCAAACATTTTGTAAAGCTTTCAGGGATCCTGACTAAAAGTGTTCTGTAACACTGGTTGATCTCTTTCAGTGTCTAGGCTTGTGTCTTGAGACCTCAATTTAAAATACTCGTTGTGAAGTGAAGATCACATTTGAGTTTCATGTCTTTGATGGAAATGCCTTTTGAGCTTTTAGTTCTACATCATTTTTTGTTGATTAAAATAGCTTTTCATGATAGTTCATGTCAGTTAAGCATTTTAATAGCGCTGAAACACACAATCTCAATATTTTTAAATTTGAAGTTGGGTTTCTAAATTTAGTTTAAATGAAGTGTTTTTTAGTCCTTTTGACTCTGGTGTTGTAACAGGTTTAAAATGGAAAATGGGTTTTGAAGTGCACGCTTTTCTTTAGAACAAAGAAATTGGGTGGAAAAACCTAGAAAAACGAGTACAGTAAATACTGTTTTATCCAGCACTTCACCAACCGGAAAGCTCTATAAACCTGCATTTCTGATCTTCATTGAAATTCCAGTTTATAGTATGGTTGGCATGGGACTGGTAGGCGTCCACACTCCCTCTCTTAGTTAACGGGCATTTTTCACTTACTGGCACCCCCCCATTCCCTCAACATGACAGATAAAACAGCATTTACTGTAATTCTGAAGTTGGGTTCTCACAAATAATTCTATCACTGACTGATATTACCCTGTTCTCGTTTGATTTTTGTTGCAGTACCTGGCACTTACTAGAGATGCACTCTCCTCTCGTGCCCCTCCTCCCTGCCTTGAGGAGTAGCTCAGTACTATTGGTCTTTATTTTCATGATTTAAAACGTTAAATCATTGATTGTTATCCAAGTCTCTAGGTTATTATAATAGTAGGCATACATCACACAACCAGCATAAAATTAAACGCTGATAGTGCCCTGTAGTCAAATGAGGCCCAGGACTAGAATTGCAGGGCTTTTGAGGTCATGTTGAAAGTAGTTGGGAGAATTGTTGGGAAGTTTTCAGATTGCATACTTACACTATGGCTATTTCTAGCTAATGCATTGGTAAACTCTTAAGGGATGCCTACTAAATTGAATCAAATTTATAGAAGTCAATTTTTCAGAACATACATTATACATTCAACTGTGTCCCCACTAAACGCACTAAGTTGGAGTGTATTCACAGTACTGAGGCTGGCATCGAGACTCAGAGGGGTGCACTGTGGGTAACTATCCTACAGTCTCCACCGCCCACTGGAATTCTGGGTTTAGCTCCCAGTGCATGACAGGGCAGTAAAATTCTCCTGGGTTTTCCTGGGCTCATCTCATCAGTCTACCCTCCCTCCGTACAAGATATGGCAGACAGTCGTTTCACGCCATTTTTCGTGTAGCAGACAGTGCAGTAGGTATGCAGAACTCTGCTGTCCTATGTGCAGTAGGATTGAAAGCTATCGTTACCCATACACCACTGCTTCTGCTGCAACTCTGCTCTCCTGCTCTGCTAGCCTACAAATCATGCAGTAGGCTTGAAAGCTGTTGTCATATGCACACCACCGCTTCTGCTGCCACTCCGTTTCGCGCCTTTTTTCCTGGATTACCCATGCAGGCACCATATCACAGCGAGCATGGAGCCCGCTCAGCTCACTGCTACACTTATGACCATTGTAAATACTTCTTGTATTGTCCAGCAGTATGTACAGAACCTGCAAAACTGGCTGAGGAAGAGACAACTTTGCGATCATGATTGTGGTGAGGGCATGGATACAGACATTCTTAGAAGAAAGCCATGTGGCAATTGGGACATCATGGTGATGTTGGGCCAGGTTCATGCCATGGAATGCCGATTCTGGGCCCGCGAAACAAGCATAGGCTGGTGGGACCGCATAGCGTTGCAGGTATGGGATGATTCCCAGTAACAGCAAAACTTTCGCATGCATAGGGCCATTTTCGTGGAACTTTGTGAGTTGCTGCCCCCTGCCCTGAAGCGCAAAGACACCAAAATTAGAGCAGCCCTCACAGTTGAGAAGTGAGTGGCCATAGCGCTGTTGAAGCTTGCAACGCCCGACAGCTACTGATTAGTTGGGAATCAATTTGGAGTGGGCAAATCTACTGTTGGGGCTGCTGTGCTGCAAGTAGCCAACACAATCATTGAGCAGTTGCTATCCAGGGTAGTGACTTTGGGAAATGTGCAGGCCATTGTGGATGGCTTTAATGCAATGGGTTCCCTAACTGTGGTGGGGCGATAGACGGACACGTATCTCTATCTTTGCACCGGAACACCGGGACGGCCAGTACGTAAATCGCAAGGGGTACTTTTCCATGGTGCTGCAAGCACTGGTGGATCACAAGGAACGTTTCACTGACATCAACATGGGATGGCCGGGAAAGGTGCATGACGCTCGCATCTTCAGGACCTCTGGTCTGTTTGAACAGCTGCAGGAAGGGACTTACTTCCCTGACCAGAAAATTACTGTTTGGGGGTGTTGAAATGTCTATAATTATCCTCGGGGACCCAGTCTACCCCTTAATGCCATGGCTTATGAAACTGTACACAGGCACCCTGGGCAGTAGTAAGGAGCAGTTCAACTATAGGCTGAGGAAGTGCAGAATGGTGGTAGAATGTGCATTTGGACATCTGAAAGCTCACTGGCGCTGTTTGCTGACTACGTTAGATCTCAGCAAAACCAATATTTCAATTGTAGTTACTGCTTGTTTTGTGCTCCACAATATCTGTGAGAGTAATGGGGAGACATTTATGGCGGGGTGGGAGGTTGAGGCAAATCGTCTGGTGGTCAATTTCATGCAGCCAGACAACAGGGCGATTAGAAGAGCACAGCAGGGCGCACTGTGCACCAGAGAAGTTTTGAAAACCAGTTTCATAACTGGCCAGGCTACGGTGTGACAGTTGTTGACCCCTATATCTATTACAGGAAATGAAGTCACAATTATTTAAAAAACATTCTTTATTATTTGTTGAACAACCCACTGAGAGAAATCAGAAGGTATCCTGGGGGTGGAGGGGGGGTGTAGTAGGTTAGGAACGGTGTGGAGGAGGAGGAGGGAAGGACAAGTCCAGAATACAAATTTCAAATATGCCAGCCTTCTGCTGCTTGGGCAGTCCTCTGGAGTGGAGTGTGTGGGTCCCAGGAGCCTCCCTCCCCATTCCGTGTTCGTGGGCATCTGAGTGAGGAGGCTATGAAACTTGGGGAGGAGGGAGGGTGGTTATACAGGGAATGCAATGTCCGTCCGTGGTCTTGCTGCCTTTCCTGCATAAGATCCACCAGACACCGGAGCATGTGCAGTTTGCTCCCCCATCAGCTTGAGCGTGGCATCCTGCCTCCTCTCATCCTGCACATCCCTCTTCTCTTCATGTTCATTGAATGCTTTACAGGCCTCCTCAGTTGTTTGCCTCCATACATTCAGCTGGGTCCTATCAGTGCGGGAGGCCTGCATAAGCTCGGCAAACATGTTGTCTCGAGTGCGTTTTTTCCGCCTTCTAATCTGGGCCAGCCTCCGGGACGAAGTTGATAGAGTGCATTGAAACATTTGCAACTGCGGGAGGAGAAAAAGGGAGGGTAGAATTTTCAAAGATACATTTTAGAGAATAAAGGGGAGACTTTCTCAATGAAACAAGCAATTCACAGTACACAGCACATGTACAGAAAGAACAAGGTCACATTTTGCTTTTTACACTGAAGTGTCTGCTAGTTTGGTGGGACCAACAAGGCATCACATACAGCTGGGCAACAGAATTCAGCTTGTAGGCTGCTATGGTAGGGTCTGAGGCACGTGGGGTTCTGCTTCTTCCTGTTCATTTCAAGGCTTTTGGACTGCGGCGCCCCCCTTTCCAATACCAAGCAATGCATGATGGGTTTCCCATTTAGAAGGAGGGCCCGGCCTGTGGTCTCTCTGGGATGACTGCTTCACACAACAACTCCTTCCTCCTCCCCGTGCCCTTTAGGCCCAAAGCCGACACCCCTGTGTGAAAAGATTCCCCCCCTCCCCAGTCACGTGGCTCTGATCAGGCCTCAGCCAAACACGGACATGAATGGACAGCTCTGATTGTTCCCTTAAACAAATTCTCCTCTTTCAACCAGGTTCCCATGAATGATATCGCTCTTATGAGGCTAAAAGAGTTATAGAGAACTAATGTTGCTTGAATGCACCCAAAACCCAGGAGCTTTCACTGCCCTGCTCTGTGAAGCAATGGTTCCCGACTACTGCTACTGGCCTGGTGGGATAAAGTGCCCTACCATGGAGAACGGAATAAGGCATCCCTAATCAGAAACCTATTGCAAAGGCTTGCAGAATATCTCCAGGAGGAAAAAAATAAAAAGCTTCATGGACATGTCCTTGGAGGGCTGCCACTCAATCCCCAGACACATTAACAGACTTTTCCAGTAGCTATGCTGGAGGTGGATGCATCCCAAGTCTTTAGGGCAAATGAATCATTAAACACCTTTGCTTTTAAACCCTGTATTGTACTTAAAAGATACACTCACCTGGAGTCCTTCTCCGGCGTCATGGTCTGGGAACCCGCCTTGGGAGGGGGTGGAGGGTATTGGCTCAAGGCTGATGGAACAGTTCCTGGCTGCTGGGAGAACAGCTTCACCACTTGCCGCCTTGCACTGTCCTCCTCCTCCTCTGCCTCTTCGTCCTCCAAAAAATCCTCCTCCTCACTCCGTTGATTCCCCCCTTGCAGCTGTCCATGGACAGTGGTAGGGTAGTGGTGGCATCACCCCCTATAATTGCATGCAGCTCGTGGTAGAAGCAGCATGTATGGGGCTGTGATCCAGAGCGCCCGTTTGCCTCTTTGTCTTTTTGGTAGGCTTGCCTGAGATCCTCGATTTTCACATGACACTGCTGTGCATCCCTGGAGTAGCCTCTTTCCATCATGCCCCTGGAGACTTTTGCGTATGTATTTACGTTTCTTTTTTTTGAACTTAGTTCTGCCATAACAGATTCGTCTCCACCTACTGCGATGAGATCCAGGGCCTCCCATTCGGACCATGCTGAAGCTTGTCTGTGAATCTGGGACTGCGTGGTCTTCTATGTTGGTGGACTCTGCATGGAGCCTGTGATGTGGGCTCTGCACGGTCACCTGTGCTGATGAGCTCTCCATGCTGGCTAAACAGGAAATGAAATTCAGAAGTTCCCGGGGCTTTTCCTGCCTACCTGGCTAGTGCATATAAGTGTTGTCCAGAGCGATAACAATGGAGCATTCTGGGATAACCAATAACATCAAATTGCATCCACAGTACCTCTACTCCAGAACTGTGATGTTGATTTTAGCGCTACTCTCCTTGCTGAGGTGGAGCACAGAAACCGGCTCTAAGAGCTCTTTAACAAAACCGGGTTGGTCATGTGGACGGAATCAGTTTTAATTCGATTTAACTCTGCTAATTCCAAAATAATCGCATACTGTAGACCAGCCCTTGCTGTCTCGAACGCTAGATAGGGCACACGAGTAGGGCGTTAACACAGTTGTTTGAATAGAACAATAACATCGACCGTATGGTGAACATAAGAGAAGATGAGCTCAAATAGAGGATGAAGTTGGTATGTTTTTAAAAATGCTAGTAGTACTGTATTATAAAACTATTACTAATCAGCACTATTATAAAATCATATTACCTTTTAATGTACAATAATGGATCAGTCTAATACTTCTAGATTAAAGAAATAAAAAACTCCAGTATAGTTAATCAAGTTCTTATGGTTCTATTCGTTGGCTTACCTTAGAGGGTCAGAGCTGATGAGTGACTAATGAATTCTTGCTCTTTGGCAATAGGTTGGTTTCATCACAGCCACTGTAACTGCAAATATTAGTTCGGGGTACAAGGGACTGGCTGAATTGCATATGTGTACATTTATACTTGCTGAGACAGAGTGTGACACAGATGACATCTTGAGCCTTTGTTGTTTTTTTAAATTAGTCTGTTTATTGCCTTTTAGTATCTTCTGTTAATCCGTAAACAGAAACTCTTTAGTCCTCTTGTTTTTAGATACATGCAGGAATAGCCAAACATTTCTACACTCAGACAGGAAACCCATAGTATATGTTAAGCATAAGGTGGACCTTAATACTGTGGTGTTGTACTTTAAGGCTGTATACATTAATTTACATTATTTTTGCTATACAGTTTTTTTAAAAAGTCTAGTTTCTTCCATGTGGTTGTGTGTTAGCAAATATCCAATTACTTTTTTTTTTTCTAATTGAAAAGAATGCTAAAACATGGATTCAGGTCGGGCAAGCTCTAATCTGTCTAGTTCTATGTATGGCAATCAGCCTTTTCTGTGCATTGCTGTTAAGTGTGTCTGTGTGCATACAAGTACATAACTATAGTCTTAAAAAGTGCCTGTTATGTGTGTCTGACAGACTCCCATCAGCTAAAAATGAATCTTTGCAGTTTGCAAAACTTGAGTTTTTTTCTATAGGATTATAGAACAAATGTCATTCTTCCATATTCAGCAAGTACATCTGGATTTTGCTAGTTTCAAACTGACAGAGTCCTGTGGCACCATAAAGACTAACAAAGTTAGTCTTTAACTAAAGTGTTAATTAGTCTTTAAGGTGCCACAGAACACTCTGTCACTTCTGCAATTCCAGACTAACACGGCTACCCCTCTGATTCAGTTTCAAACTGTTGCCAGTTCAATTTTTTTCAAAATACTAAGAGATTAGCTCCTTAATTGCTTTCCGAGTAAATGTAAACTGTTTTTGAGTTAGAATAATGAAATGAACTCCCAAAACTGCTTTAGCTTATGTCCTTTGCTTATGCTACTGTAACTTTAAACTGCCCAGTAAAGACATGCAGTGCTAAGTTTTAGCTTAGAACAGATTCTTAGACTAGTTATAAATTTGAAAATAAAGATTTGTAATGGATGTGTTAACAGTCCCTTTACAGTAGTGCTTTCAGACACTCATTTTATGTATATATATTATGTAAAATTTAAAGAAAGTTACAGAAAAACCTGTCAGGAATACTAGTGATAAATATAAACACTAACTGTGCTCCCGTCTCTTTTGAAGAGGCTATTACTTTGCTGGGACACAATAAAGCTATGCTGATAACCAGAATAGCTAGCTTGGCGTAATAGCATGACTCCCCATGTAAAAAAGACTACTTTGAAGTCTGTAGTGTCAGTATTCTAAACATATTGGTTTAGCCTACCCTGCCAATACACTAACATTGGTTTAAATAAGATGTTATGTGGTAGTATTTTTAAAACAAATATTAAACAATGATTTCTGTGAAATAAGATTTTTTGTGCTTTTTCTCGCTATATAAACTCCTTATGCAAAATAATTTTTCATACAGCACCTAAATGTCTGTTGTTAGCTGCTCACCTTTTAAGCATCCCTGTCCGTCATCAGCCCCTGGAGGGCACCAAACAGACCACAGAGCTGCAGAGTGGTCCCTGATGGACACCTGCATGACCGGCAGCTTCGTCAGTATTTCAGGCAATTTGTGAGCTGTTGGGGGCGGGGGGGGAATCGGGAGGGGGGCAATGAATTAGACTGTTGATAGCATCCCTACAAAGGCTGCTATTAACAGCATGCTATTCTGTGCTTCTCTACTGCAGAAGACAGAGTGATATTCGTATTCCCACAGCATGTTGTAAAATGCATGAGATTTTGCTGATCCTTCTTGGAAATAGGAATAGAAAAATGAGAGCAAGCTGAACCAGAAGCTGTTAGAAGAGCAAGCAGAAATCTGCAGCAATTTGTACTTATTCTTATGTTTTGCCTCCCCAGCTATGGATTAGAAGGACTGGCATTTTTGCAATGGGCTTTTTCTATAATGGCATTTTTGTATTGTCTGCCCAGGGCTTGCACAAGAGGAAAACAGGCTGCTGAATTTAGTCACTGATCTCTATTAGCCGTGGCCTAAGGCTATGCTGAGATTCATATCCCATTTGTATTGTTGCAGCTCAAAAGAAGAATGTTCAGAGGATGACAAGTGTATTCTGAGTAGGTATGTTGTTTCATTTTCATATGAAACCCATTTTTTTTCCTGCTACCATTGGTCAGAAATCAGGTTAATAGGAACAGAATGAAGCACAGTGCTGCAAGCACAGTACTGCAGTGTCCCTGTTAAGGTAGAACAATAGCATTACAATAGCTTTTAAAAAAATCTTAGCTGGTTTAATTATATAAAGCTGCGTTGTGCTGGTTTACACAGTGCAGTGTTTTTGTTTTTTTTAAACCTATACTGCAGTCAACGCTTCCCTAACGAGGTGGCACTATTGTTGAGTTAGAATGATAGAATCATCATATTGCTTTAGGGGACAGCAGGATTTAAAAGGAGATGCCTCACAGCCCTATTTTACAGATTGGAAGCATCGGTTTAAGGGCATTGGCAGAATCGCTTGCTTGTTCTTAGCAGCAGCCACTGCTGTGTCAGTAGTGTGTGGAATGGAAGTCCTAGTTGGTAGTCTGTTATGGAAACGCTGTTTACTGTTATTGTAGTACCGTGGTGACAACATGCCATTGAAATGGAAAACGAGCTCTCCTGCTATCTGGAAATTCCCAGTTCCTGTGCTTAAAACATCCAGGTCATCGCCACTTTCTCCAGCATACATGTAAGTGAGAGAAATGAGGATAAATAAGGTGGGATTTCTTTCATGAGACTACCATGTGGCAAAACACCCTGTTATATATTTAATAACATTGGCACTCAGAATTTTACCTTATTTTTTCTTTCTATATATACAGTCTCAAATGTAACCTTATTGTTTTCATGGTAGGTGTTGTCAAGTCTTTCCTTTGTTGAAATGCAGAGAAATTGTGCAGATTTCATCATATTTACAAATAACGTAACTTTTCATTTGAAAAGTTAAAAATATCATTGATTTGTCATACAGATCTCAGATCAATAAGTCTAAGCATCTAGGCAGGCTTTTATTTGTGGCGTATATTCTAAAAATAAATAGCTCTCTGTTACTTAAGACATCGAGTATAATATCACCTGCTATACTGTTGTATACTTTTGTGTGTATTGTATTTTAGTTTTGAGATGGTACATCTTGGCTTAAGTCTTGCTTTTATCCTTTACGGTTGTACTCTTTAAAAATTTAACATTTCACTTTTTTAAAAAAAAAATACTTGAAATAAAAACATGAGGGTTAAAACATTTTTTTATTTTGTGTAATACTTACATGTAAAATGCGTATGCATTTCTTTATGCAGTTTGTTCACTCACAGTAGGTTCAGATAAATGTGCATGTATTCTAGTAGATACATAAAATGTATATGCCTGAATTTATCTTGGCAAATCTTAGTAAATCTTATGCTTCAGCTTCTGATTATTGTTCTAAGTTTTGTATTAGTGTATACAGGGGGCTTGTTTTGCTTTAGCAATGTGAAATAAAGCTAAATCTTGTTTGCGTACACAGTTTTTCCTCTTTTTTTAAGTGCTATTATGACATTTTTCTTTAAATCAGGAAGGTTATTAAAAACAAACCGCTTAAGTACATTTGATATTGCACACAACAAACACTATGAAGAAAATCAATGGAATAAAAAGTTACTTTTAGTAGTATTCCTTAGTATTATAGCTACATTATTAATGCTTTGCGACTTTTACGTGTGTAAAACAGGAGATGTCATTACTCAACCTTGTTTTATCTAGGTTTTGCTTTCCTCTTATGAGGACACAGTGTGACACATAGATGCGTATGGGTTCCATAAATATTCTTCTGTTCAGGGGTCAGTAATTTGTCAGTAAGGCTAAAGCAAGATAAGGCACCTCATATGCATAGTTCCTATTTTTGTTGTGAAAAAGCTAATGTTTAAGAAGCTAAAATTCTCAGATCCAATCTACAGTATGTATGCCCTTTATTTAAATTTAGTTTTTGTAAATGCAATTCAGATAATTTTCTTAGCTAAGCAAGTTGTTAGCTACCAGAAAGTATCAAGGTATTTCTGCTAAATGGGGGATATGAACTTATGTAATAAAATATAAGACAAGGTCAAATTATAAAAACAGTAGTATGTCAGAGAAGAGTTTGAGGCCTTTGAATCTATTTGGGGAAAAGAATGACTAGATATTGTCTGATAGACATTTTGTGGATTTTTAAAATTACGAGATTTAATAAAATTAAGATTTAAAAAAAGCTCCATTCCATTCTTGTCTGTCTATAGATATCCTGAGAGAGGTAATTTATTTTGAGTCCTCTCTAAATCATTACCTTTGGTTTCCATGGGCTCTAGCATCTGATTTGGATGTGTTATTGACTTATATTGATGTATTCAATGTATATGGAGCATTTCAGTGATCACATATTAACTATCTTATGTTAGGTACGTCTGCAGCATGTGAAATACATGAACAGCTGCTTTAATTAAAAAAAAAAAAAATAGTGCTACAGTTGGCACTGATTAGTGTCTCAGCAGACCTGTTTCTTCATTGATAGAATCCTGGCATTAGCTGGAATATTATATCTTAAATATCATACTGAAATTATACATTATATATACATATTAAATTAGAAGAATTACAAAATGGATCCAGTTTGATTAGGCAATATATATTAAATCCTAAAAATAGCCTTCTGAGCTAGTTTTAAGAGCAAAATAGGTAAGACACTCACTACTTCCATTGCAAAGATTACGATAGATTTGTTAAGTGTGTAATATAGTATATTGGTTTTCATCTCCATACATGCATTTTTTCTTCTACATGAAGTATTTGTGTGAATGCATTTAATAAAACAAACCACAAATGACCTAAGAACTGACTCTTTTTATTGTGTTGCTACAATTTCTTAATACTTTGGAGAATCTGGAATATTTGCACCTTTTTCTAGTATTAGAAAACCAGTGACAGGAATTAAAGTTAATTCTGACATCTAAATAGTGAAATAATACTAGTTTATACTAATTTCGTACATATACTGGCTATACTATAAAGTTTTATTAAAATTTCTCTACTTAATGAGGTGCAATTCCTCATATTTTAGTTGTTCTAGAACACTTAACCTTGACTTTAAATATTGAATCTTTTATTTGCTGTTCTAACCACTAGAAAGTTATTCAGAAACAAGAGTAGGGTGTCAGGACACCTAGGCCAAGAATAAAACCTATCTACTTATTTGTGGTGGTATGGGGAAGACACTGCCTCAGTTTCCCCATATGTAAAATGGGTTTACTGCACCTTACCCATCTTGTAGCCGAATAGTGAGTCTAATATGTGGCCGTTCAGAGCATCTTTGATGAAAGCTGCCATGTGAGGTAGAAAGTATCATTGTTAAATATTTATTGCTTCTCAGAATGGACCTGTAAACTCTTCTGTAAACTAACTCAGTTTACACAAGATTTTCTTATTTAAAGTTTGGTACTAGTTGAAAGGCTACAGAACTATGATTGTGTAGAGATCAGTTTAAAAGAGAGCCCCCTGCTGGAAAAGATCTGTATACAAGCTCTTCGTTTCACCTGAGCTGATATTGTAGATGTGGACTGTAGGACTCTGGGCTTTTCAGGGAGTCTAGTGTTCTAACTGGCCCTCAGACTGTTTCAAAGGTGACCTTACATTTCCTTGGTAGTGGGAAGGAGAGAGAGCATCACTTTTGCAATCCTCCTACCTGCTGATTAGTGGTAACTGTGACCATAAAGGAAGCTTCTTGCCCTACTAGTTAAAGCACAATGAGTGCAATGACTGGCAAGAATGTACGTTCATATTTCAATTAGTTGCGGACTGCTTTTGGCAGCACTCCTCGGTTAATGTTAGTGTAGCAATGTGTGTAGTTTACCAGTAGGAGTATCCTAGAAAAAGAACAGGCAAAGTTAGACCATTATATGCCTTGCAAAAAGTGCATTTGTTGTAGATCTGCACTGAGAAGCACAATAAAAATATTTACATGGAAGTGGCTAAAGGATGTCTAAAAATCAGTACGTCGGTATGGAAGCACCATTCTGGAGGAAGGGTAGGAACAATTCGTTGCTAGTTGTCATACAAGACGCTTCTTTCGGGGCTGTAAGAGGCGATATGCTGAATCAGTGTTTGCTAACTAAGTGGTCTGGTTTGCTGAATGTTTCTTAGGTTCTGCATAACTTGCGTGAAATGGAGAGAATCAGAGGGGTAGCCGTGTTAGTCTGGAGCATCCGACGAAGTGGATATTAGCCCACGAAAGCTTATGCTCTAATACTTTAGTTAGTCTTTAAGGTGCCACAGGATTCTTTGTCACTTATGAAATGGAGAAAAATTCTTCTCTCAGATTTGTACAGTAGAAACTTGACTTTGTATTCTGCTCTCCCAACATATGCAGGTCTCCTATTGACTTTTACGGATATTTACACATGTACAATATGAGAGCAAAGTCCTACAGTGCCTGTATCAAATAATGTATTTTTGCATTAAATAAATGCTTTCAGCAGATTTTTTTAAAATGAGACCTATATCTTGATTTCTTACTGGAAAAATTTCTATGAAAATGAACACACTGATAACTGAATAAATAAGTATTCAATATGTCTTTTTGAAAAAAATTAAATAAAATTTAAAAAATTACTAAAATGCAAAATATCAAATTTCTGAATTTAGTGCCTTCTAATTTTTTTATGTTCAATTATTTGGCTTTATAATTAAAAGAATACATTTTTAATATGACATTGATAGGTGAGTGGCTAATGTTAGGAGAAATAATCTATTCTACAAATACTTTTCCATCAAATGGTGTACAAAATAATATTATTGAGTCACCCTTTTTGTTTGATGGAGTCAAAAATTGCTGTGTAATAATGACAATAATTTACCATGTAGAAAAGTAGAATCAGTGCTAATCCCCAAGAGCAATTCAGTGTTAGTTTTCAGCTGGTGATGTGGCATGTGTTTTTCTGTTTTCTCCTATTATGTCTCCTGGTGCCCTATAGAGGACTCAGATTAACTGATATGCACATATTTTGTACTATCTTTAAAAGTTACAAGAGGAAATACACTTGTCCTGCTTGCCATTTTGCATGGGTCTGGCATTTCCTTAAAATCAATAAAAACAGTAATATTCTGGTATGTGGAGTGACTCTTGTAAAGCTCTCCAAAGTTTTCTATTAAAGAATCAGAATTTGCTAGTCCTTACTACAGAGTTGTATCTGAGATACTATTGCTGTTCTCTAACCATAGAATGGTGTTATCAGGTAGAGAGGTGTTCTGGGAGTTGCAGTTCCCTTCAGTGGCCAGTCCTCTACCTGGACATAACAGGCAGGAGAACTGCCAGTCCCAGAGTCCCTTTCTTCTCCTTCCCCTCCTCCGCAGAGAGAGAGAGAGAGAGAGAGAGAGTCCTTTCCTTGGAGCCTAATTATTGAACCTGTCATTTGGAATAAATTTTTGGGTTTTGGGTTCAGTTCCAGTTTCCAGTGCGACTGATTGCTTGTCTACAACGTCACACTCCTGAGTAACATAGTTATGTCGACCTATTGTAGATCAGGCTGAGAGGTTTTCAGTTTGGGTTCAGTTCCGGTTCACTCAAAAAACCCTTCTTTGAACCAATTTTCAGGTTCAGTTAGACTTCCTGGATTGTATATTTGTAAGGGGGTGTGAGGACTCTGGACTACAAGTCATGCTTGAGGCAAACCTTCCATTTTTTGTCTACTCAGGCTCCTAGCTGGATTTGGTGCCCTTTTAAAATAGGGAGAAACCTGAGGAGCAAATGGGGGAAGAAAACTTTCTTTCCCTCAGCCTTTGCGATCCCACCAAAACAGGTTAGCAGTATTGTCTGTGGAGTATGGCACACGCTATGTTGAGCATTCCCTCTTTTGCTGCTACTGCTGAGTCTATGGGAGCTGGTTTTGTGGTGGTTTTGGTCACAGGTAGAGTGGTCAGATCGGGGTGGGCAAACTTTCTGGCATGAGGGCCACATTGGGATTGCAAAATTGTATGGAGGGCTGGATAGGAAAGGTTGTGCCTCCCCAAACAGCCTGGCCCTGCCCGCTATCTGGCCCCCTCCCACTTCCCTCGCTCTGCCTGCCCCCCTCAAACACCCATCCATCAAACTGCCCCCCTCCTTGTGCCCTGACCGCCCCCTCCAGAGGACCCCCCCAACTGCCCCTTACCCAACCCCCCCACTCCCTGACCGGTGACTGCCCTGGCCCCTATCCAGACCTCTAGGACTCCAGTGCCCCATCCAACCCCACTTGCTCTCTGACCACCCCTTCCAGAGACCCCCTGCCCCTAACCATCACCCCGGGACCCCACCCTCTATCCAACCCACCCTGCTCCCTGTCTCCTGACTGCCCCCTGGGAGCACCTGCCCCATATCCAACCCCCCTACCCCTTTACCATGACGCTCAGAGCAGCATGTCTGGGTCCATGCAGAGCCAGACACGCTGCCCTGCAGGAGCGCACAGCCCCTCCCCCCAGAGCACTGCCCATGCGGCAGCTTGGCTCTGGGGGAGAGGGAAAGGGGGAGAGGAGAAGGTGAGGGACGGGCTGGGGGCAGCTCCTTGGCTGGGCAGGATGGTCCTGTGGGCTGGATGTGACCTGCTGTCCGTAGTTTGCCTACCCCGGGTCAGATGCTGAAGAACACAAGGGGGAGTGCTGTATGCAGTGTCATGCAGGGACTATCTTGCTCCTCAGTGGCCTCACTCCTCAAAAACCTCTCTGTTTGAAGCTTCAAAAAAAATCAGATCCTCTTAGTATCTTCGTCCTTTCTCCATTTCCACCTAAATCACATGTTGTGCATGACTTCTTGCCCGCAGGTTTTTATGCTAGGGCTTTGTTACTGGGCCTTACTGGGGATCTAAGTAGACTCAACTTTTCCCCCAGTACGTTAAAGAAACAAACAACCCCTCCCGCAATTCTGAATGGCTAGACTCTTTATTTTTAATGGGTTAGTCCCTGAAACTTGTTCCTCTGTTTCTAGGGTAATCTGCCCTGAACCTGACCCTACTGGCAACAAGGCACCAAACCTGAATCATTCAGATTATGCTATGAGCATATCATTATTCCCAAACTATCTGATTGGTGGGTAGCCTTGAGTATCCCACTGGTAGCCTAGTGATGATTCCACAGCTTCCAGACGCAGCTTGCTTCATTGCTCAACAGTTTCTATTTGAATCTGCGTAAAATATGGCCAAAATGTTAATAAAATGAGGATAACACATTTTTAAAACTACAGTGTATTCCAGTTATCGGGCCACCGGTTAATTGGGGTAGCCGCTTAATCGGGACACATCACAAAGAACAGAAACAAAGCATCCCTTCGGTTAATTGGGGCAGCTGCTTAATCGGGCCAAATTGTTGCGGTCCCAATGTGTCCCAGTTAACCGGAATCCACTGTATTTGGGTGTCTCCCCAGTGATTTCTCTCTGCCTTCTAGGGCCTGGTAAATCACTCTTCTCCGAAGGGCTGGCTGTTTCCATTCCTATGTGCCAGCTGTCTTCTCTGTATGTAGGCCAGAAAGCAAGTACGAATAATCAGGACTGTGTGTGTGTGTTGGGGGACAGGGGGAATAGGTGACTGTATTTAAAAAACAAAACAAAACCCAAGTATTGAGACTGTCCCTATAAAATTGAGTCATCTGGTCACCCTAACCCGGCTTGCCACTGGCAGTTGCTCTCCTACCACCATTTGTGGCAGCAGAGGGGTATCTGTGTTCAGCTCTGTATAGAGGTGCTTGCTGCAAGATGGCTGGGGCAGAGAGGAGGAATGATTTCAAGTTTAATCAGTGTTCTTCTTTCTGTACCTGCAACCAGATGAAGGGAGCAGAGCACTGATCAGTCAGCACTATCAGCATTTAATGCTATAATTATTTCTAGTATCTAGCACAGGTAGCGTTTCTTTGTTGGGACAATGGGTTTCATTTTTTTCAGTGAGAAAAGGCAGCAAATGCCCAATTAAGCAGTTTTTTTAGTTCTCTTCAGTATAATGCCATTTTAAGTAGATCTCTATAAAGTTAGTTTCATAACATTTAACGTAAAATGCCACCACTGTATCTTAAACCTACTTCCGCTTGTTTTGTCATCTTTAAACGGGTGAAATAATGGATACTACAGTTCTTTATAGAGGCAGCTGTGTCATAAATTTAAAACCTTATCTTTTCCACCGTACTGAATATAGCTATTTTTATTGTGATTTTCTTGTATGCTATAGGCAGCAATTGTTTTTAACCTTTATTGCTTTCCCTTGGAAGTGCCAAGAAGAGTGGAATAATTACCTGGTATGTTTTACACAGTTTATGACTATTACTGTAGTTCAACACAGTGTTACCATTGGTATCACCTTATTGGCTTATTCAGTTTAGCATCCACTATATAAACTAGATAGCCTTCTCTGTTGTACTAATGCTTAATTATTATTTCTTTTTGGTACATCTTTTCACTGTTCCTTACTTCACTTCTTTTCTTTGTAAGCTGTTTAAAAAAAAGTAATTGTTTTGTTAAAATATAAAAATTACACTGCACTTTTTTCCACAATTAATTGTGAGGTTTTTTAGCATGCTTACAATTCAGTTCTTTAAGTCACTTATGAAAATTTTAGTAGAATCGGATGTCTTCCCTTTTCCTCTCATAAGTATAATGGGGGCCAGAAAAGAGAAGTGTGCACTCATGAAATTGAGTGTGCAGCTGAGAGTTTCTTGGTGTGAAAAGCAAAGTCTGCATGCACCTACAGTTGGGACATTTAAAGTTCATTCCCGTTCTGCAGTTATTACCCACTTAAAGGATTCTCCAACATATTTGCTATCTCTAGTATCTCTATCTCTGTATTAACCGGACAAAACTCAATGAGTTCAGAGTTTTCTGGAAGTGGTAGCAGTGTTTGGAACAGTTCTCTGCTTCACATTATCTCTAAAAATGAAAAGGAAGTATTTTAGTCTAACTGCTGCCTACCAGTGGCGGATAGTAGGCAGAGGAGGAGTTGGGCCACTTGGGAATGAAAGACTTCTTCTCTGCTTTCTTTGAGAGGTAACTAGGGTGGGCAGCCCAACTGCCAGTGCTGCCTTCTCCTTCATCGCTCTGTGGCTTGTGGTTGGCCACCCTTCTATAGCAGTTCAGGCATTTTGGAACGCCAGCCGTCTGTTATCTTTCATGTCCGCCTTTTCTGGAGCCTTAGGAGAGAGCGAGACAGACCCTTTTCCCATGGTAGTGTTACCAGAAAGTGGTACTCCACTTTATGCTGCCTGGTTACCTCTTGGCTTCTGCTCTGACATCAAAGAGCAATACCCTTTTGCTTCTGTCAGGAGATAGAGTCTGGGAATAGAAACATTGGTCTCTGTTTAAATTGTTACTTAATTTCACACACATCTGGATTCTATTTTTATCCTTTTCAATTTGTGTGGATTTTTATGTGAACTACTCTCTCAAGGATGCAGTAGTAGCACACCCAGACACATACAGCCTTTATAGATTGCTCTTTTGTGACCCTAACACATTCCACAAGCAATTTCTTGTTTAAAAATAAGAACTTGGATCTTCAAAAGGAGCTAGGCACCCAAATCCTCTTTAAAAAATCGATGGGATTTCTGCACCTAACGCTTCGATAGCTTGAAAATGCCAGCCAAAGAAGTTAAACTATGGAGTTCATCTGTTTGTGACTTTCAGATAACTAAAAACTATTCAGAATGCTGCTGATCACTGAGACCCATCTTAAGAGAACAGCAAGGCTTTAATGAGGGAGGAGGTAGAAACTGAACTGGAGTAACTTGGTGAATAAAGGGTCCAGATTACTCCTCCACAGAACTTGCAACTTCTGTTGCAGTCAATGGAATTTCTGTGTGCAGCTGTCAGAATTAAGCCCCTATATTTGACAATAGAAATTAGTTTCCTTTTAATTTTTCAGCCAGAACTGTGTGTATGACACCAACAAATGAATAGCTTGTGACTGGACACCTCAACAGAAAAGCATTCCAAGTAGAAATGTGTGCTTTAGTTATCGTTCAGTGTCAATGTCACTTCACTGATCTCTGCTAGTGCGATGCTTTCATGCATCTTGACTGTGGATATTTCACAGCAGAAGAGGACACAGCATAGAGTACCCTATTATATTGTGAGTCAGCACCTGTATGCTCTAAAAGAGAAGATGAAAGTTTCAAGTGCTTGTTCGCTAAATATTGCAGTTGATCTGTTTAAAGATGCATTAGACTTGTTGTCATTGCTCTTCCATGTCATCAAATTAGTTCCCCCTCTCCCTGTCTCAGATGAAATCACTCATACCAGCAAAACTTGTATTTCTTGTACTAACTGATAAGTTTTCATTATAAATGGGCATTGGCAAATTACAATGCTGACTACTTTGAATTGTAGTTTAAATGCTAGGAGTTGTCACAGAACTGTAGTTGAATAATATTAATTAAAGGCCAAGACTTCACTATTTTGGAGGAGGACAAGAAGAGCAATAACTAATACATTTAATCCAGTATTTTTTGCCCAATTAAAGTGCTTCTTTAAATTACACAGATAAACAATGCAGAAGTGTGTGTTTTAAAAAAAGTGAAGAGCATGCATTATGTAACTGGATTCATCCGTTGCTTATTTTAACAATATTAAATTCCCTAATATCAGAATGACAAAACATTCACTTTACAGTGATGCCCCATCACTGTTCAGCTCACTCAGCCCTTACGTGGCCATCTAATTTATTAGAAAATTCCTAATTTTGCTAGTCAAGAAGTTAAAACATCTATTCTTAATGGGAAGACATTAAGGTACTTAATATTTAAAACTCATTTTTGGCAGGCTAAGGACAAGCATTACTGTATTTTCTAATAATACATGAAAGCTTCATTATATTTAAATTAGCCTCTTCATTAAGTTAATAGTTTCATTAGCTAAACATATGCTTGGTTACACACACATACCATAGTTTTGGGTAGATCGTAAAATAGTAAAGATCTGTCATGTGATAGGATAATCTTAATGGAATTGAAATTTAGCTCCTTGCTGGCTGATAAATACCATGGTGCTGGCATATGATGAGTCATTTCAGAAGATGCCACTTACCAGTGACCGGAACATTTGCAGTCATGGGTCATTGGAGAATAATTTGACAAAGAAAATAAGGTTATAATCTCTTAAGAAACAAGGTGCTGAGCTATACAAAGTTATCAATAGACTATCTGGACTATGTGGCTTTGATAAATTTTTAATGTATTACGTTGTGTCATATTTTTAATATGAAAATATGTACTCTGGTAGGAAGAAAATGATGCTGGAGAAAATGTAGGCCAATTCAGTATTTTGTGTCAAAAGAAGCATACATTATAAATCATTTAAAACAAATTAGATTTGTTTACCTAAATTAATAGATTCACAAAATTGTTCATTCTCATAGTTGTCTTGCTGATTTGGAATTAGAATAAATCCAATTTCATAGTGAGAGCAATGCAAAATGAAATAATTTTTTTTATTGTTGTTTGGACAATAAGTGATAAATAATATAGTCAGCAAGAAAAACCACTCAGTACTTCCTACTAAATTTTTAATAGTGTACTGTGCATTGCATGTGCTCACTCAATAGACCAAGATCTAAAGGGAAGGCAGAGTTTGTTCCAAATATTATACATACTGTTTTTAAAAACTGTTAAAGGAACATTAAGATTGCAAAGTCAAATACTCAGATTAAGAAATTCCAAAATTAAATTTGCTCATACAATCTTTGGCCCCTTTATGCACGTGCATTATGGTGCATTATTTAATTACATTGTCACATACAGTCTTTTCCATCAGAGCCCTGCCTCATTCAGGGCATAAGATGGATGATGAGCTGGAAATAATGAATCAGGATTGTGTAACAAATGAGGCAGTCATCTCTCTAATACCCCTGCTAGTCAGACAGTCTCCAGTCTTCCTGCTCTTGGTTCTGGTGTCCAGCACCACAGTGGCCATGGGGTCTGCAATTCCAGGAAAACTTTGCTCAAATTCACAGTCCATTTTGGTCAATTTCACAGTCATAGGATATTAAAAATAATTTTTGTGATTTCAGCTATTACAAGGTAATTATAGGGGCGGTTGTGGTATTGCTACCCTTATTTCTGCCCTGCTGCAGGCACCGGCACTGCCTTCATAGCTAGGCAGCTGGAGAGTGGCAGCTGCTGGCTGGAAGCCCAGCTATAATGGCAGAGCTGCTGCTAGCAGCAACGCAGAAGTAAGGATGGCGTGGTATTGTCACCCTTATTTCTGTGCTGCTCCCTTCAGAGCTTGGCCCTCAGTCAGCAACCACCACTCTCTGGCCATCCCGCTCTAAAGGCAGCAGCACAGACGTAAGGGTGAAAATACCACAACCCTCTTAAAATAACTTTGACCCCCTGCAACTCCCTTTTCGGTCAGTACTTACAATTTGAGAAATGCTGGTCTCACCAGTGAAACATGTATACTGTAATATAGGATAAAAGCCCACAAAAGACTGGATTTCACGGAGGGACACCAGAGTTCAGTCTGTGACACATTTTTCATGGCCATTAATTTGTTAGGACCCTAACATAAGAGCTGTGTAGGATGGACAGTGCTCACTAGAGATGAAGGGCTGGTCTACAGTAGGGGGCATTGTCGACCGAAGGTACGCAACTTCAGCTACGTGAAGGTTTACTAACTTGCCTGTCGTCCTCACGGCGGCAGCGGTCAGCAGTGGGCTCCCCTGTCAACTCCAGCTTGCGCCTCTTGGCGAGCTGGAGTTCCAAAGTTGACGGGACTGCCTTTGGCGATTGATTTTATCACATCTTGACAAGATGCGATAAATCGATTGCCAAAAGATCAATCGCTACCCGTCGATCTGGCAGGTAGTGAAGACGTACCCAATATCTTTGGAGCATTTAGCTTTCAAATTCTAACAAGTCTCTGAACGTGTGCAAACTGATCTTCAGATGCTTTATAATTTGAGCAAAATTGGCCATTTTTTCCTAGGGATGGCAAGACCCAGCCCGAACACTAATCAGCTGTTGAACAACATGCTGTACTCCAAGTGGGGGGAGGGAGGGGAGTGGAAGGACACGTATGTAGTTGACCATGCACACTTCCAAATGTATTTAGAGTTAGAAATAGTGTAGCAAAGAATATCTTTTGCTATTTAGGGCGTAAGGTCTGGTGATGATTTTAAGGAAACTGGGGATAGGAAGCTAATTTGCATTTTCATTCTTAAATCTGATGCTCTGATCAGTCAGTACACAGGATTAACTAGTTTAGCAGATTGTGCAGCAGGCAGTATGTAGCTGAGTGTTTTTTTTAGACCAGATATTTTGTTGTCATGGATGCCAGACAATGAGATATTTTTAGTCTGGTATAGTCTGTGTTACCAAAGGAAGGTATTTTGAAACTTCCTGAAACAATTTAATAAGAATTGTTAGCATTTAGTAAGCATTTCATGAACAACCTGTGTTTTGCCTTTGTGTACTCAATGCGTGTAACTCATGGGTAGGCAAACTTTTTGGCCCGAGGGCCACATCGGGTTTGCAAAATTGTATGGAGGTCCAGGTAGGGAAGGCTGTGCTTCCCCAAACAGCCTGGCCCTACCCCCTTTCCGACCTCTTCAGAATCCCCGACCCATCCAACACCCCCTGCTCCTTGTCTCCTGACCACCCTCTCCCAAGACCCCCTGTCCCCTGACTACCCCAACCCTATCCAACACCTGCCCCCTGACAGACCTCTGGGACTCCCACGCCCTATCCAACCTCCCCGTCCTCTGACTGCCCGCCCAGAACCTCCACCCCATCCCACTGCCCCCGGGACTCCCTGCCCCTTATCCAACCCTCCTGCCCCCTTACTATGCTGATTAATGCAGCATGTTTGGCATCCATGTGGCCCCAGAGTGCAGCCCATGTGGCAGCATGGCTCTGGGGGAAGAGAGGAAGACCCGGGAGGGGCTGGGGGAAGCCTCTGTGGCTGGGAGCTCAGGGACTGGACAGGATGGTCCCGTGGGCCGTAGTTTGCCCGCTCCTGCTGTAACTAAAATTTTTGCTGTATCATTTAGCCCTATCAAGTTTGTTCGTGAAATGAGGTCGAAATGCTGCTGATACAAATATATTACCTTGGATATTGCAGTTAGCTGGTTTAGTTCAAGGTCATCCTATGTTGTACAAAGTTGTTGTACAAAGCTTGCAATTCAAAGCAATTCGTTCTCTATTCCAGTCTTAAAGCACTGGTGCATGGAGGAGAAAAGTCAGTTAGGATGCTGTATACTAGTAAAGACAGAGAAAATGCAAGCAGGAAAGAAACTTGATGCAAGGATTGGATGATGGGAAATATGAGAAGTAAGGCTGTATAGTACAGAACAGAGAAGACTCAGGGAAGGGTAATGGGATACATGATAAATCTACAAACATTTTCTAAGAAACTATATAAACAAAGATTATATTCAGTCTTGGATGGCTAAGATAAGAGCAAGGCCCTGAATATTTTCAAGGGGGGGTGGGGAGGAGGAAGTTTAAAATACTTGTTAGGGGAGTTCTCTACTAGTAAGAGCTGTTAGATAATGGAATTGATGAAGGACAATAGCGAAAGTACCTTCACTGCAAATATTCCAGAATGGGTTCTGTGCAGCGTTAGTGTAAATAATGTAGCTGATAATCACGTAAAGCACTTGGATCACACTACTAACTGTTGGGTGTTAAGAAGAAACTTGCCCAGTGGGCTGGTGTCACGGGGTCACAAGTCACTGGTGCGGCTCCTCCTGCCAGTCGGCCTGGGAATTTAGCTCCTCCGGCCAGGAGCGCCCTCTGTAGACTGGTGTCCCTCTTACCTCTGGCCCCCATGTCCCTCCCGGACCTCAGTGCCCCTCTACGTCAGGGTCCTGCCCTGGCAGTAACCCACTATCTGGGTCTCCCCAACCAGGGGATCCCCACCCCTTATCCACACCTTGCATTAGAGGCTACCACCAGTCACCATCTAGCCCCTGCTCCCTGGGGCTAACTGCAGTCTATCAACCACTCATCATTGGCAAGGGGGGATTGGACTAGTTGCCTCTCTGCAGCCCGAGTATCCTTTCATGGGCCCTTAACCTGGGGCATTGTTAGGCTGGAGCTCCCCAGCTCCTTCTGCCTTTCCCCAGCACTGCTATCCTAGGTGCCCTCCTTAGCTTCCCAGGCAGCCTGGTCCTCCTCTCTCCAGAGAACTAGAGAGAGTCTGTCTCCTTCTGCCACCCTCATCCTCTCATAAGAGCCGGCTGGGCCCTGATTGCAGTAGCTACAGCCCTGCTTTAGCTACAGTAGCTACAGCCCTTGCCACAGCCCTCTCCCCAAGCTGTTTTATGCCCTTCAGGTATTTTATAGTTGCCCTTTAAATAGCTTCCTGCACCTTTCCCCAGAGCCATGGAACTAACCTCGGAGAGGGGTTACTGAAATAGGTAGGCCATTGGTCTGATCTGGTAGGGCAGTTCCTGTGTTCATTTCATGTTTAACTCAGCGTTCATTTGACCATAAAGCTATTCTAGAAAACTGTGCCCAGAGTTTCCCAAACTAACCTTTTTGAATTATTATAGTGTTAACATTCATGTTTATATCAACTTGTTGTGAATTCTCATTGTCCATTATTGTCACTGCTGTAGCTCTGCCTTTATCAGCATTTTTATTTCGATTAAAAATGCTTCTGCTGCAATTTTTCCTTAATGACTTATTGATCAGAACAATAGAACTAATTAGAAAATGAATTAACTTTCTTCTTTGCAAGTATGCCTAATTGTGATATACTGTACTTATTATAAAGCACTGATCAATATATTTACATTCGTTATTACCCAATTAATTACAGTGATTGTCAAACCACATTAATAAATATAAGTTAAAAGACTTTGGTAACAAAGCCTATTCTACTTATTTTGTATTCATTAGGAATTAAATATTTAGTAGACTTTTATTCGGTGCTTAAAGTACATTCATCTGCCAAAAAAAACCCCAAAACCAAATAACTAGTGTATCCATCCATTTTTTTTAATAACAATTGATAGATATGCCTGGTCTGTTTAATGTGTAATGAGGGACTTCACTCACTTTAATAAAATCACTAGAAATGATATGTCATAAGAGTTGGAAAGATGTTCACTCTGTAATATGGTAACCACCAGTTAAATAGAAAACACTAACTATGTTCTATAATGTCCCTTTAAACAGTCAGCTGTTGTAATGTTTTTGTTTCTGATCTTTACATGGCAATGATTTGTAAACTTGTTAATACTTTGGTTTTTAAAAAAAATCAGATATAAGATTGAATTAGTCGTGTTCTGAGATATGAAGAGTAAAGAATCACTTTTTTTCTGGAAGTTTGGCTTACAGGCCTAAAAGTGCAAGTTAAAATAAAATTTTGAATAAATCTGAATTCTGTTTGCAGGCTCAGGTTTTTTTTAAAATTAGTCATAAGTATTTCATGCCTCATGATATGTTTGCCATTATCTTGCATATTGATCGGGTAACTGAAAATATATAGGGAGTACTGCATTTTCACTTTGACTTGCAGAGTTTTAATGCTATGATAGCATACATGTAGTTTACACAATGTCAGTAATAAAATCAGAACACTATCATTTTGGGAGGCTGTATTTTGTAGTGGCTATATCAAGAGATTGAGAGTCAGGAGACCACAGCCATATTTCTAGCTCCTACCACTGACTTGCTATGTGACCTTGGGCAAGTTGTTTAAACTCCTCTGAACATCACTTTCATTGCCTGAATAATGGAGAGAAAACTTACCCTTTCTCAAGCGTTTTGAGATCATGAAAGACTGAGTGCCCACTATCTTTTTTTTTTCTTTCTTTTATTGATTGTGATATTAAATGGAAGTTGAGAGTCCACTTCTTAAACTTGACTGTCTGGGAGATAGGGCAATCTTGTTATCTTTAATGTGAAAATACAATACGTTGAATGGGTTACAATTTTGATACAATGAATTTCGCTTGCTTGGCAAGCGGTAAAATCATATCTTATGGTTGCTTGCTTTTGTTTCCTTAAGAGAGATCTAGATATCCAAGAGCGTACTCAGTTACTGCTAGTAGGTCACTAAATTTTATAGTGTAAATACGAAGGGTACTGTAGCACTTGCTTAACTATAGTGTAAAGGATAATACCTATAAATCCATTCTGTGCCACACATTTTTAAATGTGCAAATATAGCCAGTTGCAATTAAATGCTTCTAGTTTACAACATTGCCTTGAGGTGTTTATCTTGTAAATGCATAAATAGTTCTAATTTTATTGTAAAATGAGAACTCTGTGCAAACTTGCTGTTTGTTACATCTGTCAGCGGTCAGTAAGAGCTCATACTTCCCCCAACTGTTTAGAAATCCATAAGTAGTAACACGCCAGACAAGGTTCTTTGCACTTCTTGATTGAAGTTACTGGGACAAGATTTGCTTTTCTAATGTGCCAGTGGTACAGCTCCACTGGTGGTAGCAATGATATAAGAACTCGTAGAGAGATCCACTGGCACTTCAACTACCCTCTTCTCAAAAGAGGTCGGAGTGTCCTGGTGGTTAAAATGGTGATGCTCACCAGTAGCCTGACTACAATAGTACTTCCATTATTCCTTCTACCTGATCTAGTGTAGACAACGCCTTCACCTTCAGTTCAAATCTTTAAGGTATGTGCTAAGTATATATGAATATTGTATGGAATTATATTATGGCTGAAATCTTAAAAGCCCACTGAAAATTTTGGCAAGTACGTGCGTTTGTCTGTTTTTCTAGTTATTGCATATTAACTATGTGGCAAATTTTCCTTGGAGTTGAAGAAAAGCCTTTTGAAAGTTCCTGCTTTGTTGGTTATCTGAGCTGATACTTTTATTAAGTATTCTTTCAGAGAAGCAACCTGTCAATGTAATTTTGAAAGGATCTTTGTAATATTACATTCTCTCAGAACAACACAATTCTTTCCTCCACATCAACACAAATCTGTTTGAAAAGGACACATGACATGTAAACATAAGGAGCAAGTATCTCTCAAAATCACGAGACATGATACGAGTACATTTAGATTTTTAAAAAGAGAGAGCCAGAGCAAACTGACCAAAAACATTCAGATCATGCGCTGGCCATTTTTATCGGGCCTACGGGGGCCAGGCCAGTGTGCTGTGCTGCAGGAGGCCCCGCCCTCCCAGCTTGGGGGCTGGGCTTAGGGCAGGGAGCCGTGGCGCCCCGCAATCCCTGGCTCATGGCCGGGCCCAGGACGGGGTGCCTCGGCGCTTGCTGCTCACTGGCTGGCGGCTGGCCACGCCCGGCGCTCCCTGGCTGGCAGCTGGCCCAGCCCGGGGAGCTGCAGTGCCTGGTGCTCCCAGGCTGGCAGTCTGGCCCAGCTCTGCGAGCCACGGCGCCTGGCCCTCCTGGGCCAGCGGGCAAACCCGGGCCGGCGAGCAGCGTAGCCCCAGGCTGGTGGGCCGGCGCAACCCGACGAGCCGCAGGGCCCTGCACTCCGGCTGGAGCATCGGGTGAGTTTGGTAAGGGGTCGGGTAGGTGGTGGGGTCCTGATGGGTGGTGGTTTTGGGTGGAGCTTGGGAGCAGGTAGTGAGGGTTCAAAGCAAGGGGGCTTAGATTGCAGGTTGGGTTCCAGGGGATGGTGGGGTCTCGGGAGGGGCAGTTAGGGAACAAAGAACAGGGAGTCTTAGGGGGTGGGGTCCTGGGGCAGAGGTTAGGGTGGGTGGGGGTCTCTGGAGGGGGCGATCAGGGGACAAGAAGCGGGGGGTGGGGGTTTGGATGGGTTGGAGGTTCTGAGGGGGCAGTCGGGGGTGGGAAGTGGGTGGGGCTCGGATAGGGGGCGAGGCCTTCCTTACCTGGCTCTCCGCCCAATTTTTAACCCTAATGTGGCCCTCGGGCCAAAAAGTTTGCCCACCCCTGCACTAGAAACTGCTTTCTCTAACCTCTTGTTGAATGTTGTTTTGACTGTTTTCCAAAGACAAAATATGGAGAGTAATTTTCTGATTTCAAAATAAAGTGTCAAACATTGCTTTGTATTTTAAAGAAGAGTTCCAATGAGATTTAAAACGATAAACTATTGTATTTGTAAACAAACTGTGCCCTAGTGCATGCTAAAATATATTCACATGTATTACAGCTTGTTCAAATTTATGTATTAGGTTTTTACATATGAATTCAAACCTCTGAAGCATACCCTTGTTGTTTTACTGTGTTACTGTTATGTCTGTGTACATAAAATCTTACTGTTTCAAACCCATGTGCATTGTTGAGTGATCAGAATGGTTTGTTTTGAATTTTTGTTGTTATAACTGGCATTTTAAAGAAAAAAACCATGGGTTTGAACATACAAAATATATTAACCCCATCAGAAAAATTCTTAAGTTTCAGAAACTGCTTTTACTAGAAAACTTTAAATGTGTATATTGAGAAAAAATTATTTGTTAAAAGGCAGTTCACATTTTAAATTGGGCTTCCTCAATACAAGTGCAATGTGAAAAGTTGGAGATCAGTCGAATGATCTTCTCTCAATTATTTTTAAAGTGATTTCTGAAACTAGTTTGGAGGCCAATGTTTATACCTGCATGTTACAATGTGAACGAGACTTTTTATTTCTATATGAGATATGCAATAGTTTTATCAAATCGGTTCCATGTTATGAATGCTTTATTCAAGTACAGTTCTCTTATGGATAACTTCAATTCCATATCTGGGTTTATAACACATTTGCTAATGCCTTCTATTGAGCCATGCCGATATGCATATTGATAACTTACAGTATTTTATGATTCATGGAATGTTGTAACTTGTTAATATTGATAATTTTCTCAAGACCTAGCACAAGTGATTAAAATCTAATTATTTGTAAAATCTGTTATTAATTTAATGTGTACCAAAGCCTAGTATACGTGTCTTTTTATTATTTATATAAAACAAGTAGCATTTACATAAATACAAGATCTAGACATCCCATAAAGTTTAAATGCATTTTACATCACAGGATGAAAGTAGTAAACCCAGCAACATTGCAGCAATTGAAAACATTAGCATTTTATAAAGTTGTTCCACCATTAGATTTGGACAATAATTATTTGGAATTAAAAACCCATGTGCAAGGATATCTTTTCCGTTAACGAACTGGCACCTTTTCAGTATTCTTTTCATCCTAGAAGACTGCAGTAACCAATACAAATGAAATTATTAAACGTTAAGAACACATTTTGCACTAATAACCTCCAAATATCATATGTCAGTTTGATGAAGTAGACAGACACTTAATGGTGAAATTAAAAAATGAGAAAATAAAGGCTTCTTAAATAATTGCAAACACAAATACAAATATATTTTTGGGAAGTGTCTGGTTCAAAAAAAAAATTTAAAGAAAATGGAATTGACTGACGTTTTTAAGATGACTTATATCAAAACCCTTGCTGGTCTGCTTAATGAAAAATCTAAAATGAAATAATGAATTTTTAAAATCATGAAATATGACATGCATAACCTGTGAACGCACAACATTCCTCTTAAGTAAATTTGGTGAGCAATAAGGGCCCAATATAGCTCCCACTGTAATCAATAAAACCAGCTCACATTGGCTTGGAGCCTAAATCACTATGAGTTGAATATTTGTTTATGAGCAATTAATGTATACAAATATGTGCTTAAGCTTGCTTTTTTTGTTTTGTTTTCCCCATTTTCTTAGATCTCTAGTGGAAGAGGAAGATCCTCACATGAAAGTATCTCTTGGTAGCAGCGATATGGGAGTGTCTGCCCATCTACAGTCTTCAAAGACAGGGACCACGCGATTTTTCACCAGCAACACTCATAGTTCTGTGGTATTACAGGTAATCTAACACAGTATGTTGTAACATTTATGCCAGTCTGACTTAAAGATTTTCAAGGCTTCGAACTATATCTGCACCCATGAAAGTTCTTAAACCTGGAAAAGTGCCCCAAAGACCTTATTAAACACTTGTTTGTCATGTTGACAATGCCCTTGTTCAATAGGCAGCATGGTTTTGTGTTCTTTATTTTCTCTTTAAGAACTCACATCATCTGCGAAAATCAGATTTTTTTCAAGTTAAATGTTCAGATCACATCAATAATTTGAAAAACATGACTTTTCCCTCTAATTATAGACTTGTTCCCTATTAAAGTCAAATAGGTAAATAAGGCTTGCTAAAGGTGTCTCAGAGAAACTCACCTTTTCAATACAGTCAAGCAACTTTCAGGTGACTTTCCTCTTCTGGCCTTTTCTGTGTGAACGCTGCAATAAAGATGTCATAAGGAGGCTTAGCTGTTCCACTCTTTGTGCCCCTAAAACATGTATGCGTTGGCAATTTCATTATTTGATCTATTCACATACTGTGCTAGAGTCTGAATATTTCCCACAAACAATCTTAGCAGCCATCTGCAGTTTCTACATGGTTTGGAAGCCACAGTGTGTGATGTACAGATGAAATCGTTAAGAAGCATGCACTTTCTGCACGTAGAAGAACTGTTACATTATCCTCTGAAACTCATCAATATGCCAGCTCTCACTTTTTTAATAAACGTGTCACCTGTCTTTTACAGACCAACTATGAAATATCAGTTTCTTATCTGCCCTGTTCAGCTAGGGAAGATTACCTTTGTTTAATTCACAGCTATCAAATTAAGCAAGTTTGATGTTTTTACAGTGATATTATACATGCAATGGTACCTGATGCATTGAAGGAAGTAAATTGCTTTGTTAATGTTTGCGTCATGGCTGCCCACGCTTCAAGAAACCTCACAACCCCCCTGTTGATAACCTCCTAGCCATATATTAGCGCTTATATACTTGCCCCTTTGAGTTAATTCTTCCAAATTCAAGCATAAACCCTCAAGTTACACTAAAGTGGGCATACAAATTGAAGAAGAAAATGTTGGAGGGAAGTTCTACTCTGCAAAGTGACTGACTGTAAACATGACACTTCTTTCCCCTATGTTTATTCAGAATCATATCAGTTGACTTCAGTGACAAAAATAAAATTGTAGCACTTCTTTCTTCCATAGGGGAGTTACTCTGTTTCATTATGTCCATGTCAGATTTGGTTAGTATATCTTAACCAATTAATATGGGCAATCACTTTGAAGGAAGGAAGTAAATGTGTAAATGAAGGTGCATAGGTATAAATGGAGACCTAATATGAAGTACAGAACCTTATCACTAGTGATGATGTACAAAATGGAGAGAACTCAGCTGCAGGGCCTAGCAGGCGGGGGAAAACATCTTTTTACTTGTGAAATGGAAAAAGAGAGACAGTTGGAATTTCATAGTGCTGTTTTTCAAGCATAATTTTTCAAAATAGAACTGCACTTTAAACATTCACTTGTGGTTTTCAGATTCTGTTATGTAGGTGTTTCAGTCTTACTTCTCATGCATCTTTTCTATTTTAATTAAAATGAACTAAAGTGGTGGCCTCACCTTGTCAGGTTCCTATACTTTCTATCTAAAGCAAACAGACCTTGAAATGTAAGATTATTTATTTGCTTATGTAAACCAATTAGCACACTTACCGTTAAACTTGCTAATTGCTTTATAGAATTATAGAAGTACTTGCAATAAGATAACCTCACATTAATGTTCCAAGACCTTATTTAAAAAATCCCCCAAATTATTAAACCTGAAGGAGAGAATAGATTAGTTATCTACTTTATTGGTTGTTGATAACTATAGCTCATTATGTATAACTTGAAAAATGTTCTCATTACCAGCAGATTTCTGTTTATTCCTCTGCAGCTCAAAGATATAGCTACAAACAAGAGAATTACACCACAGTTGTTCCAGCCATTGGAATTGGGGGCTTTGAATCCTAAAACCAGTTGGGGTCAATGAGACTGGGAGTTCCAAGTTCCTGCATGAGAGAGCTAGCAGGGACAGAGGTGTATGTTTGAATGAGTCAGATGCTATCACTAAGAGAGCTGAGGTATTCTAAAACCTTCTAGAGAAGGATAAAATGCGCCCTGAATTGCCACTAGCTCTATCTGGGAGATGGTCCTTCATTTCCACCCTCTGCCCTACCCCACAAAGGTTGATGAAAGACCCATCCCATCCAAAATGCGCTTTTCCCCTTGTTGTTACAATAGCTGTGACATCACTCACCAAAAAACTAGAAAGCCTGTAGCTCTCACTTTTTACGATCTGAATAAAGTATTTTCATATAGTTCTCGAACAACATTTTGAAACACTTTGAGCCATTTTTTTCTTTGTTCAGAAAATTACAAGTTTGTAATATATACCAAACCTGAGCAGATACTAATTTTTAAGCAGAGGAACATGTTTTAATTTGATCAGTTTTTCTCTATAGTCTCTATCAGTCAGGAGTAAAGTTTATAGATGTACTAAAATGTGCAGATGGATTAAACAAAATGCATCTGTTGAACTGGTATATTCTCTGTTGCATCTATTTCCATGAGGGAAAATTGTCTGGGGGAGTGTGTGTGTGAGAGCTCTGTATTCTGCTGGTGATAGTTTTCTAAAAATGTTCTTTTGGCCCACCTTGAGCTAATTTTTCTTTCTATTGGAATAACCAAGGCACTATGGAATGCTATCGCATAGAGTTGCTCTCCTCTGGCAGATAAAAATGTAATCCTCTCAAGGAAGCTCAGAAAGCTTTAAAATGTTATAAACTTCAGAAAGTAGTTTCTCTGTTTGTAGTTCTGCTTGAATTTGTATAGACATCACTAGAATTCTTCCATATCCTATGGATTCAGGCCTACAACCCATACAATCCCTTTGCTATCTTCTACTAGAACTTTACGCAGAAGTGCTGTGTGTGTTCTTGTGTAGGCTGAGGATTGCCTAAAGAATGACGATGTATTTTAGGACTTGCTGCTAATATAGCTTAAGTGGATCACAGTGGGTTTCTAGGCAAAAACAAGGCAGAGCTTTTTTTTCTTATTTCAGTTTTGGGGTGAAAGCACCAGTAGTGTCTGTTTCTAATCCCATGGCCTCTACTAGGTATTCTTTCATCTCCAAATCTTAGGACAGGTCAGACTCTGGAACGGTGCAAGGTGGGAGAGTCCCAGAGCTTGGGCTGTAGCCTGAGCCAGAATGTCTATGCTGCAGTTAAACAGCCCCACGGCCCAAGCCCCACAAGCCAATTAAGGGTTTGGAACAGGACCTATATGAGGAGAGATTAAAGAGGCTAGGACTTTTCAGCTTGGAAAAGAGGAGACCAAGTGGGGATATGATAAAGGTATATAAAATCAGGAGTGATGTGGAGAAAGTGAATAAGCAAAAGTTGTTGTTCCCATAATAAAAGAACCAGGAGCCACCAAATGAAATTAGTGGTCAGCAGGTTTAAAACAAATAAAAGGAAGAAGTTCTTCACACAGTGCACAGTCAGCCTGTGGAACTCCCTGCCTGAGGAGGGTGTGAAGGCTAGGACTATAACAGAGTTTAAAAGAGAACTGGATAAATTCATGGACGTTGTCCATTAATGGCTATTAGCCAGGATGGGTAAAGAATGGTGTCCCTAGCCTGTTTTGTCGGAGGGGGGTGATGGATGGCAGGAGAGAGATCACTTGATCATTACCTGTTAGGTTCACTCCCTCTGAGGCACCTGGCATTGGCCATTGTCAGTAGACAGGATACTGGGCTGGATGGACCTTTGGTTTGACCCAGTACGGCCATTCTTATGTTCTTATGCAAGTCATTTGGTTCAGAGCAGAAGGTTGTCTTCATATCTGGTGTTATCGTATTGCTGAGCTAGGTTCAGAATAGGGCTCTGTCAATATGCTGAATGTTTGAAGAATTTTATCAAGGATTACACTGAATTTAACTGTGCCCATATTTATGTCTTTCCTCTGGTTCTTTTCTGTATTTCCATTGTGTTCGTTCTTTAGGGCATATCTGAGTTTTCATCTCTCTGTATTTATATTCACCCCAGCTTTAAAATCCAGGTTTCCTTTTTTAATAATAATAATAAATTCTGGAGTTTGGAGTTGAGGCTCTCAAGTGTTCTCTATAAGGCTATTTGCATCCATTCCCTCCCCTACACCCCCTTGAACCTTATCATTATTGATGGGTTAGGTGACCTATATGACTAAATGGAATTGATCTAAGTCCTTCCCACGTTCTAGTAATGCGTGAAAGGTGCCATTATTTCTGTTGATTTTTAAAATATTCCTGAAATAGGCTTTTCCCCTTATAGGCAAACCTTTCTTTTAAGGTGGCATTGTTATCTGAGACCCAGGTATTTGTAGTTTGCCCTCAGGCTTCTCTGGAGAAGGAAATATGAGAAATACTAATATAACATCAGCTTTCCGGGAGGTTTTACAAAGATAAAATTGGTAATAAAATTGACAAAAGTTGTAGTTAAGTGACACTCTTCCTTTAAGTCCCAATATCATTCAACTTTTCAGGTTGCAGAGTACTTTGAAGGAATAGTATGGAACATAAATGTATCCTGCACATGTTATATTTTTCTGAGAAGTGATGCTGATCCAGATGGGCAAATGTCAATTCCTACCTGAAACCATTTACATCTAGAGAATAAGTGGACAAAAAACCTGCTCTTTTTGAACAAATCTATCTTTGTTTTATGATTAAGAGCACTTATTCGGTCAGACTGAACTTTGCACTCTGTAGGCAGTCATGGAGACTAATTGAATTGTTCTATTTGATTTAAGTTTTTGAATGATTTGATTATACTTTAAAGTCTGAGCACATGATGGTTATAGTATGGAAGACCACTACTCAGACTTCAGTTTCAAGCAATTGTCAAGGAGTGTAGACAATCTTAAAGTAAATAAATGACTTCCTTTAAAGAAATCCAAACAAACTTTTACTTTGCGCTTCAGGATGAGTGAGCAGTTCAAGTTGTGATCTTGTTTTAGGGTTTTGACCAGCTGCGAATAGAAGGTTTACTTTGTGATGTGACGCTAATACCAGGTGATGGTGATGAAGTATTTCCCGTTCATCGAGCTATGATGGCATCAGCTAGCGATTACTTCAAGGCTATGTTCACAGGTAGTGCTTTTTGTTTCTGTAATAAATTTGGACTCTGAGCTGTTTTAAACGTGTCTTCAGTGTCAGTCTAAAATGTCTAATATACATACTAAATCAAACTCTTTTGTCTACATAATATTGCTATCATAATAAAAAATCAAAATCTTTTCATTTAATTGAAATTAAAGTTTAAATGAATTAAATTAGAATATGTATGTTATTAGAATGTAATTGAAGAACCCATTTTAATTTATCTAATTTCTTTTAGGTGGAATGAAGGAACAAGATTTAATGTGCATTAAGCTTCATGGTGTGAACAAAATAGGTCTAAAGAAGATTATTGATTTCATTTACACTGCAAAACTTTCTCTTAACATGGACAACCTTCAGGACACTCTAGAAGCGGCCAGTTTTTTGCAGATTTTACCCGTTCTGGATTTCTGTAAAGTGTTTCTGATCTCTGGGGTAAGGTATTTTGATTTGACATTACTTTCAAGTTCTCACTTTTTTAAAAAAGCACAGTGATTGTGTAATATCCATAGGCGAGGATTTAAACATGACACTGGATAACTTGGCTTCACATACAGTAAGTTCGTCTAGCTTCAAAGGAACCATAACATTGACTCTTTCTTACTGTACCTAACTCTAATCACACTAAGCTTGTGATTTAAATATCATGGCACATTAGAAAATGTAAGAACTTGTTGCAATTTCTAATTTTATTGCATAAACCAGAAAATTATATTCCAGCAAACAATAGTCATAATTCATTAGTTGGCTACTGGATTTCTCTCACTAATTCTCATTTTGCTGCATAATCTGTTCCTACTAGGAACTTTTTCTTGCAAAAAAACTTTTCTCAGCTTCTTTCCATTGCTTTTGGAATTATTTCTTCCTGAACCACTTACATTTTTTGATCTCAGTATGAATTGCCTGTTTGCATTTCTAGAAAGTTATTCTAAAAACTGTAGTAAGGTAGGAGAGTGTTATGTAGGATGTTGAGCAGCTTATACTCTTATCTCTGAATTACTAAAATCGGAGTCTGGAGGAATAAAATTCAGATAAAAAGTTGATGCTTCTTGAGTTTAGGGGTGTAACTCTATTTATTACACAGAGTCTTACCACGACTTAAGCAAGCAAGAAAACTCAATGTTGTGAGCAATGAAGTATTTATTCTGCAAAGAGAATACTGAAGAAAAGCAGGCAATTGAACAATTGTAGTTCACTTACAATCTTAGCATGTCTTGTAGTTCACCAACTTGCTTAAAGAATTTGAGATTGGCAGATGAATGAAAAATTAAACATCTTAAATTAAATCCAACACAATCTGTTTACATCAGCCAGTTTATCTCCTCTCTGAGAATATGCTGTCCAACTCCTCATGCTTGAATAAAGAAGCTGTTAATAAACCTTAAGTTGCAATAAGATTTCAATACACAGTTAAATCAATGTCAGAAATAAAGTTCACTTAATTCTTGGCAATGCTTCTGTAGAGTTTCTCTCTAACAGGAACTTGAGTTTTACTGGTGGCATGTTCTTGCAGTCCAATGCCAATGAGATTTTTATGCTCATCTGGTCCTTGCGTTGTGTGTGTGTGTGTGTGTGTGTGTGTGTTTCACTGTGTTCTGTGAACTCTCCTTTTTGAATACTCAGTCGGGCGGTTGAACATACTTTCTTAGGGAAACAGCTGCTTTTGTTTGCTAAATAGGATCAATTTAAAGGAATTTTTATCCACTTTCTCATAGATTTCATTGAAGGTGGAGAACACATCTCTCATGGGTTTGATTAGATTCTAGTATCAGTGTGAAGTTTTTCTGTGGATTCCTCCTGTTTTTGGATGGGCTCAATACCAAAGCAATAGAGTGGGGCATTCCAGTCACTCTCCAGTTCCTTCTTACTGCTTCATGGCTGGGGTCAGAACCTTCAGTGTCCAAACTTTGGGGATTTGCAGGGAGCAGATAAGGGGGTTCCCTAGCTCGTGGTTTTCTGTCATGTTAGATTGCGATTTCTATAGAGGACTGCTCATTTACTTACCAGATCAGCAATTGTGGGCCACCATTGTGGTTAGATGTTCATCTGTGTGTGTGTGTGTGTGTGTGTGTGTGTGTGTGTGTGTGTGTTTTCTGTGTGCTGCTCCAGCTCTGTGCAGATAACCGGCACAGCAGACCTCAATCGAACTGCCCAATACCCACCAGATCGATTCAGGTACAAAGGCACCCGGCCAGGTTTACTGTTAACGAAGCACGGTAATAGCACCTGGTAAATCCTACAAGTATACTAAGACATGTATGCCTCTGGCATTGGATGCAGCTCAGTCAGTGGTGGGACTTTCCACTGGTTCCTAGACTGGCCATGTTTTAGCTTTTAGGGGTTAGTTTGTTGGGTGAATTAACTTGAACTGTTCTGCTGTGTAGGCAAAAACATCCAAAGTATAAAAAATGCTTACTTGGAGTGAACTCTCCCTCAGTTCCTTCTGATAGGTGTTAATGTTTGTCCAATTATAGCTTTTCTCTGTCTGTGTATAAAATGTCTTTGCTGTTCAAATATTTCATAAGTATTTTTGTAAGAGAAAGTTTACATTTTGCCTTAGGCTGTTCCTTTAAGTCATTAAGCTTTGCCATTCATTTTAATAGGAGCACTATCAGGGCCACTAACAGTGGCTGAGATATTCCATTGCCTGTTAATGAGCCCTTTTATTCTTGGGTTCTATACAATAGAAGCAGCTTCTGTGTCTACCATTGCTGTTAGAACAATCCATAAAAATTAAAAGGAACTTAGAATTTCGTTTACATGATAATTTATAAAGTACGCTGCTCTGTATCTAAGCAGCGTTTGGAGAAAATTGTATCTGCGTACTGTGTCTTGACCAATTTTTGAATATTTCAGTGCAAGCAATTAAGACACCCTACTGTTAGGGGTTTTTCCAGACTAGGATTAGTCTATATAATATAATATGTAGCTTGGTAGTTGTCTCAATGTGCAATAAAACCAATCAAAAATTACTAATTGGACTAGGGGAAGGGTAGCTTTCAAGAGAATATTTAACATTTTAATCAAAGTTGAAGTTAATAATAAAGGAAATTCATTTATTAATCAAGACAAGCACAGAATAGGGCACAACCCCATCAGTGCACCTAGGAAATAGCTGGTCATAATGCTTAAAAGGATTATGCCCAATAAAGTTGCAAGAGATCATCAGATTTAGGCCAAGTCATCAATTAAACCATTAAACTATTTAAATTTAAAGAGTAAATATTTTGCAGAATAGATTTGAGATCTGCAGATAGTGTTTAGCAGAGTAGCATACAAACAGTAGCAACATACAAAATGGATGAGTCAAACAGGTATTGTAAAATTCCCAGCTAAAGGTTACAAGTATAGTATGGATATTAATTAGATCAGAAATAGGATTTAAACACATATTTGTTTTTAAACTAGAATCTTAAAAATCTAGATGTCAAAACTTTCTAACAGGCATGCACTTTACTGTCTGCATGTTTCAGTGCAACATAAACTCTCTGGATACCTATCTATACCTCTTTTGCCCTGCATTTGATTCAAAGCAGGGATCTCAAACTCAAATCACCATGAGGGTCATATGAGGTCTAGTACGTTGGACCGAGGGCCGCATCACTGAAACCTTTCCATACAATGATACAAAAGTATAGTCAAAAAAAAAAAAAAAAAAAAAAAAAGAGTAATATAGTATGCTATTAAGTCAATGTATTAACCTTTTTAGAACTGTAATACAAAAAGGGGTTTTAATAAAATATAAACACTCAGTAATGCACCTCACTCAAATGACAAAACATGCATTTACTTTTAGAATTACTTTGGTTAAAACCCTGCCCCCATTCCACCCTTTCCATGAGGCCCTGCCTCTTCCCATCCCTTCCCTGCCCCCTTTCTCATCCCTTCCTCAAAGTCCTGCCCCGGCTCTGCCTCTTCTCCACCTCCTCCCCTGAGCTGTTTGGCGGCGGGAAGTGCTGGGAGGTGGTTCGAGGAGCGGGGATGCTGGTGGGAGAAAAGGCAGGGGAGAGGGGATGAGGGGAGCTTGGCTGCTGGTGGAGTTGGTGGCTATGGTGGGCTGCAGGAAATAACTCCGTGGGCTGCATGTTTGAGACCCCTGATTTAAAGCAAGTGTTTCCTGGACCACTGAAGTCTGACATAACACCATTTTCTGTCTGTCCTGCCCTCCTTTGGAAATAATCCTGCATCTTTCTATTTGCATGCAAGTTCTCTCATTGGATAGCTGCTTTAGCATGTACCTTGGTATACAGGCGTGTCGCGTCTTGCGCGAGGGTTCTGTTCTGCGGTTACCGCGTAAAGTGGAAACCACATATAGCCAAAACCCATTGACTTCAATGGGAGGTGAAATTGCGCCCCCTGCAGGAAGTTTAAAAAAAATTCTCCTTTCTTTTTTGGTTTTTGCAAACCGCGTAAAGTGGAAATCGCGTAAGTTGAATCAGCGTAAGATGCGACATGCCTGTATAAGTAACTCTTGCCTTAGCTACAAGTGAATTGAGTTGTGGTCACCATGAATTGGCTGCTTTATTAGTATGGTTCTCCCATTTGTTTTGTTTCATTTTTATTTATATAACTTGAAACAGGTTTAGAAATGAGACTACTCTTGTTACACCAGTGTTAAATTAATTTAGTGTATATAGTTCTCCTTAGTTTGCCACTAACTTATGTAATTATGCAACCTATGAAGCAAACGTACAGAAATTTGCTTGATATTGACAAACTTTAAAGGAAAAATATAAAAATGTTTATCGAGTTTCATAGAATACTCCATTGGTGATGATGATTAGTTAATTCATTATGTAGCTTTTGATATAAATAGCTTTGCACTTCTTTCCTAACAGCTATAAAGCAAGTTTAATTCAAGTATATGATGTATAGGCATTTTACTGTATAAATCCTGTTAGCCTGCCACCTGTTCACATTCTTGTTTTAAAAAAACAAACAATTACAGGGCTTGGTTTTACAGATTATTAATAATGAAGTATGAAACCTTTCACCTCTCGCTTGTTTAAGGGGATTGCAGGCCTCTGTGAATGAAGACTATCATTTGGTAGCTCTCCAGTGGCCTATCTCAAATGAGTATGTGTTCTTAGGCTCTGTTCCTGATGAAGAGAAAACATCATCACCACTACAGTTTGCTGATTTGTAAATTGGTCAACTGTTGAAGGGACAATGCCACATCAGGAATGACATGCACATATTGATAAGATCCCATGTGGTGAACCCAAACAAATGGGCAGCTTATGTTTCTAACTTCAAACCATCTGCTATTGCCCTCGACAAAATCTTTGAAAAAAACCCAAGTGTTCTGGGGTTCTAATGGGCACTGCAGTACTGCTAGTCCCAACCATTCAACAATCAGGCTCCAAAATGTTTAATATGTTTGGGTTCTTTGGTTTCTGGTCTCTGAGTCTTTAGGCTACAGAATAAAGGCTTTCTGTATGAAATGGGTAGCATTGAACGAAACACTTTCTGGTTTTGCTACTATTAACTTTAATAAGGAGACTTTGAACTGTAGACATTTCTGTGCTTTTGAGGCATATTAACCTGTCTGAGCACTATATTCTTAACTTTTATTTTCCTGCTATTGCTTTTTATAGGGTTACCATCATGTGCAAGTGAGTGTTTCTTGGGGAACATCTTGTATAGTAAAAATTATATGCACTGTGGGTACTGTTTATGGAGGGTGGCTTAGGTGTGGAGGAGAATAGTCATAAAATAGTACATCTTATTTTGTGGTAAACAAAAATCAATGAGGTGGGGTGATGGTATAGCTGTCTGAGCATGGGAATGTGTTAGGAATTTGAAGCCAAACCCCAGTTCACATAATGATTCACTCTGACAAAGCTATGCATCCCTCTTACTGCACTTTCCCCATTCCAAACACATAAGGATGCTTGCAAAGTATTTTGAAGTTAAAGTGCCTTATAATTGCTATGTATCATAATTTTGTCGTGGCAAATCTGACGTATAATTAATGTGTGCCATCTGTTCTCCAGTAGTCTTATTTCTGCCTTCAAAACAACAAATACCTTATTTAATCTCTTCTTGCAGTCATGAATATACACATCTGATGAATATTTATTTGCTTATATGCATAAATCACCTTGAGCATTGCAAAATGATTCAAATACTGCTAGTTCCATAGTATTCCTTAAATTGTGTATTATCCTAATGTGACTAAATGAACAGCAAATTAGGAAAAGGTGTTTTGATTCCTCTTTCTTCTCACTTAATAGGTTTCTTTGGAAAACTGTGTTGAGGTTGGGCGAATTGCCAATACATACAATCTAACAGAAGTGGATAAATATGTTAATAATTTCATCCTGAAGAACTTCCCTGCATTATTAAGTACTGGTGAGTTTGTGAAACTCCCCTTTGAACGTCTTGCCTTTGTGCTTTCAAGCAATAGCCTTAAGCACTGCACTGAGCTTGAACTCTTCAAGGCTGCTTGTCGCTGGCTACGGTATGAGGAGCCTCGAATGGAATATGCTGCAAAACTAATGAAGAACATCAGATTTCCACTGATGACACCACAGGATCTTATTAACTATGTACAAACCGTGGATTTCATGAGAACTGACAATACTTGTGTGAATTTGCTTTTGGAAGCCAGCAATTACCAGATGATGCCGTACATGCAACCAGTCATGCAATCTGAGAGAACTGCCATTCGATCAGACAGTACTCACTTAGTAACATTGGGGGGAGTCTTAAGGCAGCAACTGGTTGTCAGCAAAGAATTACGGATGTATGATGAAAAGGCACATGAATGGAAATCATTAGCTCCCATGGATGCACCGAGATACCAGCATGGCATTGCTGTGATTGGAAACTTCCTTTATGTAGTTGGTGGACAGAGCAATTACGACACGAAAGGAAAAACAGCGGTTGACACAGTCTTCAGATTTGATCCTCGCTATAATAAATGGATGCAAGTTGCGTCCTTAAATGAAAAGCGTACCTTCTTCCACCTAAGTGCCCTCAAAGGACATTTGTATGCAGTTGGTGGTCGAAATGCAGCGGGTGAACTAGGTAAGTGTATTTTATCTTGAATGTGTTAATTTTTGTCTTTCTTTTGAGGTCTTAAATTTACGCTGTTCTGTGAAAAAGGGGAGAAAAACAAGTATCCTAACTTAATTTGTTTTCAAATTATTTCTTTCCAGCAGCATCTACAGAGATTAATTTGGACACTGTCAGTGAATTTCAGATACACTTTTGTGAAGGAAGTTCAAAATAAATTTAACTTGTGGAATAAAGTGACATGTTGCTGACTGATTTAGATGTGTAATATCCAGTGTTTCCATCTTTAACATCAAACTATTTTTAAAAATGCTCACTGCCATTTATTTAAATGTTTATGGAAGCTTCTACTGAATTTTGCAAAGTTCTTTAGAAGGAGCTTTAAACATTTGGCTGAAGAAATGTTTGCTTGCAAATAGATTAACCTTTTCTAGTTCTGCGTCCATAAAACAGTTGCTTTTCAAACACATCATGATTTAGTAACCTTGTGCGTCATGTAAGCCAAGATAATTTAACACTTTTTTTATTTGAATAAATGTCTCTTGTACTTGAAGCAAACCTGTGCAGTTACATCTCAAAAGATATGACTTGCAATAATGGCAATAGTGATTTTGGAATATCAGGGCTTTAACGATGTTTGTTGCTTTAAGGCAGGCTAATAACTTATTTGTGAGACTAAAAATGTTCTGATATACTCCACTTGTTTATCACTAAAAATTACTTGTTCTTTTCCAGGATCTCTGCCTCTCATGGTTAAATGTCTCCCTTCCTACTAATCCTCTTTTCTTCAGTCCCTGTTTGCCAAAACCGGTAATTAATTTTACTAGGAGAAAAAAAGATCTAAATAAAAGTTAGAAGAAATAAACAATCATCAGACTACAACAGGCAAGAGCTCATCACTTTTAATTTAGCATAAACCATCAGAAATGTAAGATATTGCTCTTTCTCTCCAAAAGCAAGTGGTGTTCAGAGTTGATACACAGATTTGATTATGTATACCCATTTGTAAATTTTGTCTGTGTATTAGAAATACAATAATGACGTACAGTATTATGTGTCACATTTCTGTTTGCATAATATAATTTCACTTACTTAAATCACAGTAAGTGTACACATACGGATGTTTTATTTGAGCTTGCAGTCTTTCTATCTCATCCCCATTCACAGCAGAGACATGGCAGCAGATCTGGCTTTGTAGTGAAATCTCCTGTTACTAAAACTTCATTACTTCTGTGGATGTACTGCAGTGTATTTTATAGATGTAGTGAAGTATTGTCTTAATTAAAATTAATCAGAAAAAATGAACTGATCGTTTTGTGATGTGGCATCTGATTCTCTCTTCTCCCCGCCCCCATTTTACTCATCTACAGATTTGCAAAATTCAGATAATCTGCAATGGATTTCCTAGTCATATAATAAAACTTCCTTTTTAAGAAGCATATAGTGCTACAGTTGTAGAATTTTAATTTTTAGCAAAGTTTTGAATAGTAGAATTGATTTTTGTGATTTTTGGTGTTCTAATATGTTAACTGTGTTTTCAGCATAACTTGGTTCTTTCATGCAACCATTTCATGATTTAATATCTAAATGCATTTCTAGCTAAAATGATTGATAATTTTTCACTTCATCTGCCTGATGGTGCAACATGGAGTAAAAGTTGAGTGTCTTGTGTATAATTAATGAACATCAACCATCATTCACTTGTGCGAACTAGTGTCAGAGCACATGGGCTTCAGTGGAGGATGGTTCACCCTGGCCTAGGAGGATAATCCATTCTGCCTGTTCCATTGCATGGGTGGCATCTTGGTCTCTCCTTTTCTCTGCTTGTGGCACACAACAGCTAAGAACTGGTATGCTTTGGCCTAACTGAAGGGATTGAGCCCAGTATAGGGGTATCTGGGTGAAACTTAATGTTCTGTGATATACAGGTTAGACTTGATGGTTTCTTCTGGCCTTAAACTTGGATTTTCAGTTCTAGAAAACACTGAAGGAGCTTTAATCAGACTCGCATACATAGATGTTCCTGCAGTATAATATTTTGCTATCTGCCACCACAGATAAAATATCTTGTAGATGTCCTTTTCCTTTGTGTTAGGGTTAGCAACTTACAAATTGCACAAAACTAAACACGTTGCCCTACCCCTTGTCTGAGGCCCCGCCTCCTGTTCACTCCATTCTTCCTCCCTCCATCGTTCGCTCACCACTTCCCCCCACTCACTTTCACAGGGCTGTGGGAGGGAGTACGGGCTCTGGCTGGTGGTGTGGGCTCTGGAGTGAGGCTAGAGATGAGAGTTTTGGGGTGTGGTGGGGAGGGCTCCGGGCTGAGGCCAAGGAGTTTGGGGTGTAGGGCAGGGGGAGGGAGGAAAGGTTACAGGCTCTGGGCTGAAATTCGGGTGCAGGAGGGGGCTGAGGGTTCGGGCAGGGGTTGGAGTTGCGGGCTCTGGAAGGGGGTTCCGACCTGGGATAGATGATTGGAGTGTGGAAGGAGGTTTGGGGTGCAGCTCCAGCCGGCTGTCGCTTACCTCAAGCAGCTCCTGGAAGCGGACGTCATGTGTAGCTCCTAGGCAGAGGGACTAAGGGTCTCTGCACTCTGCCCATGCCCTGTGCTCTTAGTTCCTATTGGCTATGGTTCCCGGCCAATGGGACCTGCGGAGTTGGCGCTCAGGGCGGGGGCTGCCTAGGAGGTGGACATGCCGGCTGCGTCCGGGAGCCACGCAGAGCTAGGGCAGTCAGAGAGCTTGCCTTAGCCCCCCTGGACTTTTAGCGGTCTGGTCAGCAGACCTTGGCGGTGCTGACCAGAGCCGCCAAAGTCCCTTTTTTTGACTGGGCGTTCCCGTCAAAAACTGGCCACCTGACAACCCTACTTTGCTTCATTTGCACAGCTCTCTTTGATTTAATTGTGGGTTGTGGGAACTGATACATTTAGAAATAAGGCTTGCATTTCTGGTGGAGAACCTGCTTGGAGGCATATCATCTTCTCATGCATTGTGCTAGAAGCCAACACTTTCTCTTCCCTGAGTATGAAGGATTTATTCATTGGAACCATTTTGTGTGATGATTCCAGTTGATCTCAAGGAGAAATGTTCTTTTTTTCAAGTATTTTTTATGTGCCTAAGGCCATGTCACGATCTCGCATATAAAGTGAATATCTCTACCTAGAGTCTTCTGTATAAACAGCAAAGTCATAGAATCAGTTTCCTGCTTTCCCTAACTCCAGGACAGTGGTTTGAGTTGATCTAAGACACTGATTAGATTTGATATACATGAGACTGCTCATGTCACTGTCAATACACAAAGTCACAGCAATTTATCAAATCACATCTTCTGTTAAACTGGTGCAATTTTATATGCAGACCAGGTTTTGAATTTACGGAGAGCACTGAACCTATCTCAAGCAATAACATTCTGACCTAAATTTCCTCTGCAGTCTCAGTTTAAGACAGGAAATGAAGAACATTTGGTTTAACAGTAGTTCTGCACAAAAGTTAAACTGCTGCAGTGATTTCCATGTACAGCTGGCAAAATGATTTCAATCCTTTTGCATGAAAAGCTCTATATAAATGTTAGGTATTCTGGTTGGATATTTTGATTTGGGGACTGAAATATTCTGTGTTTCTTCACATCAATTGGTATCCAATTCATATTCCACTTTAATTTTTCACTTCATAAAAACTGGCAGTCTAAAGATCTGAAATCCAGCTTAGCTCTCTCCCTATCCCAAATAAAAATCTTAACTTTTCATGAAAAAGCAGGTTAAATGTGCATTGCAAAACTATTAAGGAATTTGCTCACTTGGACTCAAATTGTTTTCAACTTAGTTATTGTATGTGATTATGAATTTCTGAAAGCTTGAATTAAACTTTCCAAGGAAATTGGATTTAAATATTAGTTCTCTAATGTTAAAGTGTCTCTACTCAATTCTGTTGTACTGACTAATTTACCATCCCCTTCAGGCACAGCAAGCTCTAAGGGTCAAAGTTATTAAAATATATATCCTTACATTTTTTTTTTCAAAAAATCACCTTTAATCAGTAATAGAAGGGATACTTCTAGGGGGTCTTTCAGCCATTTCTCAAAAATTTTAAGCTTATCAAAACTGTAGTATTACTTTTCACCATAGAAATGTCTGTTTTTCACAGATGGTAGTAAGATGATGATCATAGTAACTTAACAGTGCATGCTAGTACTGATTTGAAACCTTCAAAGGGAAGTTACTCGAATTGCAATTTGGCAACTGTGACGGGTTGGATCACAGAAACCCCCTCAGGATTGTCAACTGATGCGCCAAGACTACTTTTGCCCCTGCTTTCTTGCCCTGGCAGCTTGGGACTTCAGTGCCCTGCGTGGTTTGAGCCAGCCCTGCTAGCCTGCTGCAAACCCACATGCAGGTCTGAACCACATCCTAACAGCTGTAGGCTTAATTGGAAGCAGCTTAAGAAGTGTTCATGTCTTTAACACTCAGATGCTCAACGCTTAATGGGGTCCAAACCCCAATAAATCCATTTTACTGTGTAGAAAGCTTATACAGGGTAAACTCTGTGTTATAGAGGGTGAACAATTTATGAGAGATGCCTCCCCCCACCTACCCTCCGGTATTAATATATACTCTGGGTTAATTAATAAGTAAAAAGTGATTTAATAAGAACATAAGAATGTCCATACTGGGTCAGACCAAAGGTCCATTCAGCCGAGTATCCTGTCTACCGACACTGGCCAATGACAGGTGCCCCGAAGGGAGTGAACCTAACAGGTAATGATCAACTGATCTCTCTCCTGCCATCCATCACCCCCCTCCGACAAACAGCAGGATATTCCAGTTATGTCATATATACATTTATAAACGTTTTCCCATGAAGCCTTATGGGGTGCACAGTCACAGCAACGACCTCAAATACCATATGTATTCTAAAATTGTAATGGGTTTCTTTAAGGCCTCATTTTCAGAACAGCAAAAGTGCAGGGCTTTGGACAGTTCTACATCTCATTTGAGCATATAAGTACCCCAATTGTGCTTGGCAATTAAATATGGCTGGTTAAGTGGCAATGCTAAAGGATAGAGAAGGGAAGCCAGAATCAAGGGAGAACACTCCAGGAAGTGTATCTGTCAGAACAGAGGAGGTGACAGAGAAAGTGAAGACTCCTAAGGAAAGAAGGTGTGGAAGACAAATTGGGAGGTGCCTTACAGAAAAGCCTAAAGGATCAGAGGGTATACAGACAATCTCCAGTCACAATAAATACTGGTAGATTGATGATTGTCTCCCTTTCTTGAAGACAAATGGGGTAGTTATAGCTTGTTGGGAGAAAGGGTGGTTATATTGTGAGAATCATATGGTCTGACTGGGGCTCCGGTGGTGATTCAGGTTTAGATAATCATCTTGAAGTTTCAGAGGTTAATTTCAACATATCCAATACTCTAGAGATTCAGGATTCTCCAATAACTAGTTTTATATGCAGTCTTGTGAGTAGGATCTTGTGTGCTTTCATATGTATTTTTAAGTGAACTATTAAAAAACATCATCTTGTCTTGATATCAAGTCATGATACAACACATACGGGGCAGAGAATATTGGATTTTCATGAGAGAGCATAAGAGTAGCATAGAAATTTGTTGTGAGGCCTAGTTAATTGAAGAGATTCATTCAAAAACAAAATTCCCCAGAATGGGAATGTCACCATCTATGTGACAGCTGAGAAAGCAGTGGTATTCAATTTGTTTATTCAGAGAATTGTCCTTCTAAAATTTTAAATGATAGTAACAACCGTCAAAACCCTCAGTAGTATCCAGCTGGGTCACTCTGTGACAAAACTCTAATACCAAAGAGAATGCTGTATGAAAGGTCCTCTCAGTCTGCTAGCAGGAGTAGTAACAGTATTTATAAGGGAACCATCACTATCCTGTATTTGTGAAAAAGATGTGGCACTTTATAAGAACAAACCATACACTCACCTCTCTGACAGGATGATCAAATGAAAATCCTACAAGTGGGAACAAAGTAGAGTTCAGTTTACCAGAACTGGAACATTCATGTATGGGGACAATAGACCTCTACGAAGGGGTCTACAGTGCATCAGGGGGTGAGCCTCCAAGCCCAGGTCCACAGACTGTGTTAGTAGAGCATGTGCTAAAAATAGTCATGTAGATGTTCTCTCTTGGGATGGAGTGTGGACTCACCCCAGCCTCCTAGACTTGAGAGTAAAAGCTGTAGCCTGAGCTGCAATGTCTATGCAGCTATTTTTAGCACGCTACCATGAGTCCCCGTAATACAGCTCTTGCTCTGGGCTGGGAGGTTCACTCCCACATGCACTGTATGTGCTTTGGGTGCTTCTGTAATACAAGTAAACAATAGTAATATATGTCAAGATTCATTAGAAGCTATTGGGACAAAGCTGATACATGTCTACATGCTCCACAGACAATACCACAAGTGGCTGTGTGAAAATACAAGCAGGGTTGCATAATTTGGGACTGTTGCACGTGTGCCTTTCCAAGTATGTATTCCTTTAAGTCTATCAAAAAGATATTCGGAGCTGTTTTATGGGATACATGCTGCTCAAAAGTTCCTCCGCTACAATACAACAAAATGTAATGGGATCACTCAAGCTTTTGAGAGAGAGAAGGAACCCATCTGAACGTATTTAGAATGTACCAGTCTAGTTACTAAATTACCTTCAAGAGAGGTTCCCTCATGTATGGTATATATTATATCTGCTTTCAAGAGACAGTCATCTTACTGGAGTGGAGGGAAGGTGGTGGTGATAGGATTTTTTTAAAAAAATCCTAGTCTTTTTTGACAAACATCTTTAAATAGTATGTGCTATAATTTTTTAAAAAATATTTTTTCTGATGCCTTGTTGAGGTTTATATACATTTTGTTATCTAGAGAGAAACTGGCAGTCTGCATGGAAAATGTTGAAAAGGACTATAGGCTCTGTAAAAAATCTTGAAAAATGGCTAACTTTTTAATTGTAATAACCTAAGAAGTTAGTTGTGAATGTAGTATCCACAAGATTTTCAGTCAGAATTATGATCTTAAAGTTGATAGTGTTCGTTTGAAAAATGAACACTGCAGTTACATAGCTGATCAAAAAGTAAGGATTCTGGAACTGACAACAGTCCGCTCTCAAACAGGCAATTCTTTTATAACTTTGTATGAGCCATAATATTGTACACTAACTTCTGCATGCTGTCTGCTATTCCCTGTCCTAACTTGGTTAAGTGTTATCATCTGTAGATCCTCCCTCCAGTTGGCATGGGATGAACTGCTGTCTGGTGTGCTGGAGATACTGATGTTGAATTTTTGGTTGCTGCTAGGTCCTCTGACTCTTTTTGGCTACTTAATCCATAATGTGTTGATTTTATTTGGTTTGCTTTGTTTCTTGAAGATTTTTTTTCCAGAATGCTAAGATGAGCCAGGAAAAAACTTTACATATTGTCCATATGTTCACATTGGTGGGCTAATGAAATTAATGGTTTTGATCCACTACTAGAAAGTAAACAGTCAAACAGGATGGATTGATTTCAAACACTGATTTTAATAATCAATTTTAATCATGATTTAAATTGGCATGCAGTAAACTTTGATTTAGATAATTGATTTTAATTATATTTTGCATTTGTACTTATTTTCCTAAAGAAAGATGATTCTCATTGATTGGTAACCATTAAAACATGATGTATTGCAACTAAATATAGCCTTTATGCTTAATTTGGTGCTGTTTTTTTGCAAACCAGGAAGACACGCTATATCTATATATCTTTATTTGAGCAGTTATGTAGCTTAACTCACATTTATTCAGATCCTTAGTTTTTACATTTTTATTATGCTAGAAAACAGTGAATAATGCATTTCTTATATATGTTTAATTTTTTACTTGTGAAATGTGTCAAGTTCTATTTGGTTGGAAATTCAAACAATTAGAAATGCAAAAGAGCAGCATTTTAAAGTTAGTTTTATTTAATTAAATAATTAAATATCTTCAATGTCCTGGATACATAAGAAAAAAGTTGATCATAAATTAACAAACATGTTTTGCATTTAAAACTGATTTATGACGTAAAGGAGCTATTATTATTATCTACAGTTACTGAGTGAATCAAACTGATTGTTTCTTGTTATCATGTCCTTCCAGATTTTAGAACTAGTTAATTTCATAGACTGGAAGAGGAAAACAAGCTGTTCTGCTTTTTTCAACTTCCTATTAATTTTTAACTTTGAATGAACTAATAATTGAACTGAAATAATTAAATCGACTGAAATGAAAATATTCTCCCTAAAACTGCAGATGAGGTTACTGCTCTCAAAAGTGGATTTAGCATATCAGGAAACTCTGGATCCAGGTGCATAGCTAGTGGCTTCCACCAGTTCAGTGCTTTGATTTTCTATAAAACTTTGGTGGTAAAAATGTACTGCTTAATTTTTTTAGTGTAATTTTAAATTATTTTAATAGATTTGAGTAAGTTTAAGCCTTAATGTAGGTTGTCATAACTTCAAACAAAATCCAATTTAAATTTTTTTTTTAAAAAAAAAGATTTTTATCTTCCCTGCAAGATAACTCTTGCTCCATTTGGAGAACAGGCACAATTGGAATGGAAAGATGTTTATTTAGCAATGGGTAGGGGGTGGAGTTACCTATGTCAGAGCCAAGAAATTGAAATATTTCTGTTCCAGACTTGGAACTCCTTAGCAGAAAGTAAATGTAGACATTGAGAATCAAAATATTTTTGGCTCCAGATAGGAACAGTTTTATCCCTGACATTTTTGGTCTCATACATATACATTTTAAATCGCTACACCCATTGATAATTGGTAATTTTTGTATTTTAAAGACTTGGCTTAACCTAAATATTATTTAACCAACCCAAAAGTCACTTAATAGTTTTATTGTTTATCACAACTTTAATTAATTATAATGTGTTATAGCATAATTGATATTTACCTTATTTATAAATGAATTTTGGTCCATACCTTTGGTCCATTTAACAAAGACCTCAAAATGTTTGGCACAACTGGCAGCATCTATTCAAGAGATTGATATTAAAATAGTAGATGCATTTCAGATCAAGAATATTGGTATTTCCTCTTTTTCATAAACCATAAATTAGCTCACAAATTATACCTGTAAATCGAGTGCATAGCTTGTTGTGAAGAAATGGAAGTGGGATGGGTTTTGTCTTTTTTAGGTCCTACGGCAATGACTTCTGGTGCTAGGGCTTTGTCAGACCTCACAAATATGTAGAGCTGACTTGGACAGTACTTGGATGAGAAATGTCCAAGGATGCAACTGGAAACAGACTTGTGTGAGTAATTTAATAGCTGGCACTTTCCGTCTGAGTTCCTGCTCAATCAGTTGTTCAGCACACTGTTCAGAGTGTATTGTGTCATTGGAAGTGTCATCAGTCCAGAGGTGGTGATGAATTTTTGTTTAGGGAGCTGCATCCTGTGCTGAGCTTACTGGTGGGTGGGTATATAGGGGTGTGTGAGAAAGGGAGAGAGATGCCCCTTTTTGCTAGATTCCCCTTGCTAAAGTGTACTTTGGAAGTACTCTCAAATTCAGAATTACTGCCACAGCTATATCTCGTCCTTAGCTATTGTCCTTAAGAATTTTTTTCAAACAATTGAAAATAATCTGTGTGCTTGTTTTAAAAATAACTATAACAAAAATAATTAAATAGTCCTTGTATCATGGAACTGAGGTACCGAGTCACACAATAGATTCCTGCCAGCACAGAATGTCAAGATTCTCAGCCTTTCAATTTTATATATTTGCGTGTCATGCTGATGGTTTGAGATGACAGACTTTAAAATTAACCCTGACCCATCATGCCAGTTTGGGATTTTCAGTATTTGTCTAAGCCCTGGTCGAATTTAAACGCGTTAGGTCGATTTTATACTCAGTGCGTCTACACAACCAACCCCATTCTGTTGACTTAAAGGGCTCTTAAAATCGACTGTACTCCTCCCTGGCAAGGGGATTAGCTCTAAAATCAAACTTGCTGGATCGAATTTGGGGTAGTATAGACGAAATTTGATGGTATTGGCCTCCGGGAGCTATCCCAGAGTGTTCCAATGTGACCGCTTTGGACAGCACTTTCAACTCAGATGCACTAGCCACGTATACAGGAAAAGCCCTGGGAACTTTTTGAATTTCATTTCCTGTTTGGTTAGTGTGGCGAGCTCAGTAGCACAGGTGACCATGCAGTCCCAGAATCACAAATGAGCTCCAGTATGAACTGAACAGACACACTGGATCTGATTGCTCTATGGGGGAAAGAATCTGTGCAGTCAGAACTCTGTTCAAAAAGAAGCCAGGTTCTTCATGTACTGCAGGATAGTGAGTGAGGTGTTTACAATGCTCACAACAGCAGTGGTGAGCTGAGCGGGTTCTATGCTTGTAGTGCTATGGCATCTGCACAGGTAATCCAGGAAAAAAGGTGTGTGATGATTCTGCTGTTGCTTTCACAGAGGGAGGAAGGGAGGGGAGACTGACAACATGGTGTACCTAAAACCACTCGTGACAATGTGTTTGCCCCATCAGGAACTGGGAGCTTAACTCAGAATTCCAATGGACAACAGAGATTGCAGACTGTGGGATAGCTACCCTCAGTGCACCGCTCCAAGAGTCAATGCTAGCCATGGTATTGAGGATGCACTCCGCTGACTTAATGTGCTTAGTGGGGAGACACAATCGACTGTAAATTGCTTCCTAAAAATTGATTTCTATAAATCGATTTCTATAAAATCGATCTAATTTCCTAGAATAGACATACCCTAAGACTAAATATTCCTGTAGGACTTGCTTTTATTCAGTCTCTGAAAACTGAAGACATTTGTAGTCTGTGTGTATGAAATGTGATTCAGTTCTCTGAAAACAGAGCTTGCTAATCTGACCTGGTTATTTAAAATTAAGAGGTTTAACTTGCTTTCAAGACAACAGCTTTAACATTATAGATTGCTACACCCCGCACCAGGATTAGAAAAGCAGATATATCTAATTTTATTTTCACTTTTTTAGAGCACACCACAGTGTGTACAGAGCAAGATAAATGAAAGCTATGGCAGGCTAAGAAGCAACTGTATTGAATGCAAACCAGGGGAAACAACTGGGCAAGAGTTCTTTTTCTTCTGCACCTGTGGGACAGAAAACATATGGGCTATTCAAGGATATCTTTAACTGCACTGAATATCTGAACAGCGACAAAGAGTCTTGTAGCACCTTATAGACTAACGCGTTTTGGATCATAAGCTTTCATGGGCTAAGACTCACTTCATCAGAGGAATGAATATCTGAACGTATCTCTGAAACTTTCTTATATGAATAACATATTTTTCATTGATGTATTGTCTGTTTATGAATGTATTTCATACTACTGCACTCAAAATCAAATTACCATGCTAAATTCAAGCACACTTTGGTTTTTTTTGTGTTTTTTAACAGCCACAGTGGAATGTTACAATCCAAGAATGAATGAATGGAGCTATGTTGCAAAAATGAATGAGCCCCACTATGGTCATGCTGGAACTGTGTATGGAGGATTAATGTATATTTCAGGTAAATCATTGTTATAAGTTCATGAACAAAATCCACCACACATGAGGCATATTGGCTACATAGTTTTTCTTACTCCAGTGGGTGAACGAAGATTAAAAGAATTGTTCTTACTTCAGATATAAAACATCTGTGTGTTTCAAATAGTGATTCATAGCTTTATACAAAGTTAGTGAAATAACATACTTACTAAATTTCTAAAAGAACCACTTTAGATAAAAATACCACTCTTGCTAGATACTTATTTTAAACATATCTGATTTGCAATGCTCAACCTTCAGTGCTGCATTTTTATGATCACAAACACTCCTATAGTTGTTGTATAGAATTTGTCATTTTGGCCTTGTATAAATAGTTACCTCACTAAGGATTGGAAAGGTTAGGTAATGCTACAAATACTGAGAAAAGTATTTACTTAAGTAAAACAAAGTTGGAAGGATTTTAAGGTCAACCATAGTATGTGAGTAGTGTCTTTACTTCTTTCACTGCTTCTGTGTTGCTGTAACTTTGGTTGGTGCTGTGCCTCTGAAAGGCGATAATGTAATGCATGCTGTTCAGATCAGGATCTGTAGTTATCTTGAGAAAGCAAGTTCTCCGATCTCCCACCTAATTGTTCTCTTTTGAGGGGAATTCCATGCCAAGTCAATAAATGGTCCCACCTGACCTACTGTGATTTCACATGCTTTTCATGGCATATAGGAAGCTCCATGCCCATGTTTTTGCCTCATGGTTGTTCTAAATAACACTTGGCTCAGAATTTCCACTGACCTCAGAGGACACTTCCTTCTTATAGCGATAGTACAGTTGAAATGAGTGCATTGCACTCAATGTATATTCTCCAATCACTCTAACAATTCTATTTGCCCTCCTTTAAGAACTCAAATGCACATTTTCTAGGACATTGGTTTATTAGATATAGATTGAACCTAGAAGAGAGGGTGGTTTTAGTAGATGGATTTCTCATCAGAAGGGATCTGTATTTTTTTATATGTTGCATTTTGCATAAAATCAGGGATTTGTCATAGTGCAAAAGTTGTTTTTAAGTTAGGTTCCTGTCCTCATCTAATGTATTTTCTATCTACGCATCTGTAAATTATTAGTGAGCTTACAGTCCCTGTTGTTGCTTCTCACCTTGTTCTTTGTATTCCCCACAGTTTTTCTGTCTGCCCATATAGACACACTTACAGGTGCTATTACCTCACTGATGAAAACAATGTAAATACCTAGACAGACAATCTCTCAATCAGATGTTCTCTTGTTCTGGTTATCGTTTCACAGACTGCCATGCACTCATAGGGGTGGCTGCCATTAGATGGCTTAAGCAGCTCATTAGTCCTCTCTTGTTTCTTTGCTTCCTTTACAAAGAAATCTTAGGGGCTTTTTAAAATAGCTTTTATAGAAATCAAGGAATCTGCCTATCCTGTGATAATCAGAGCATTACAATTTAGGTCAAATCATTTAGGCTTATGCTTATCTTCTGAAGAATGTCTTGTTTTATAACAGTATTCTGCAGTTAAACCAGTAGTTGTATAACTGTCAGAAACAATGCTGTCTTGAACACATTTGTAATGTCTGAAATTAGTGTAGCTGCTTTCTCTAACCTCACTTGAAATCTTCCTGCAGTGGGGTGCAACTCGATCTTGTGGTTAGAGTACGATACTGGGAGTTGGGAGACATGAGTTCTAGTGTCTGCTCTGCCATTTTCTTCATGTGGCCTTAGGAAAGTGTGAGAACAAAAGGCCAATTAGGAGGACCTGTTCAGGCTTTTAGGTTGACCCGCTAGTAGGCACGCAGGCTTCAAAGGTTCTCGGAATATGTTGCTTGTTGAAAGAGATGTCACTTTTCAAATAAATTTTATTAAAACACTTAAAAATAAAATTAAGAAAACAGATCACTGAAGCTTAACCTACTTATTAATATTAAACTTAACTAACAGTAAAGCTCTACACCTGTCAAATCAAGGGCAAATCAACACATTAGACTTAATATTGAATTGCAGTTAAATCATCAAATTAATACCAACAATGATCAATCCTTATACAGATTTTAAGAAGGTTTCTGTCCAATGGTTATAATTCCCATCTAAAGAATTTGGACATAGGGAATCAAACCTATAATTGCTTAATACTAAAGCCAAACTATTACCTATTGTCTGGACAATCTCAAAGCCAATTACAGAGTTTACTCCTTGGATTTCGATGCGACCCCAGAGATAGTATAATACAGACCATAACAGGAAATTCTTTATAAGCTGTCGTTGAACAACTCTTGTTTTCCTGAAATTGTCGGTGACAATATCAAGTCTTTCAGTTCTGTTGAACATAAGAGACACACCATAGTCTAATGAGTACCTCTGAGAGACAGTCTTTTTATACCTGAAGAAATTTTCTTTCAGGCTCCATCCCTGTCTGGCCTTCATGAGTGCACTTTCACTTCCATTCCCTAAACATAAAAAGGCTGGGATATCTTCCAGTTAATAAAAACAAGACACACAAAAAGGAAAAATCCTATTTAGAACAGCAAGAGCCGTACAAACTCTTCAGCTCTGTCTCCTAGAGTCTGATAAAGTAAAAGCTGAAACTGCAGGCAAGGAGCCAGGCAATGATGTTCTGCTGACGCAGAACTTGTTGCTGGCAGCCTCCTTCAGGTACAGTTGAAGGCTAGAGAAGGCTGTAATGGCTTTAGAGGTGATGTGACCTCCTCTCTCCAAGATTATCAGTATTAGGGATTCTCTCAGGTGACTTAGTGACCCGAAAAGGTGAGGCTTTTTGGCCTTACTCTTAATTCTTAGTCTGTGACCTTAGCTTACTCAGCCTTGGACTATCTATACGGGAGCTATGTAGCTTGGTCCAGTCAGGAGCAAATTTGGTCATCCATAGCAAGTGTCAATATGGAAAAGTCCTACTTAAATCAGCCATTTAAAAAATAGTCACTGTTTTGCATATCAGAGAAACTGAGTCTGATCTCCTCTCCCCACCCTCAAGTATAAAAAAAAAATATCTTGGTACATGAAATCTCTTTTTAGAAAGCTGGCATGATCTTATGTGGGTGGAAGGTCTTAGGGTAATATTAAATCACCAGTTTACAGTAAGTTCAAATCCACCACTGCTGGTTCCTCTGCTGATGTCCAAGTACCTCGGATAAGCTCTTGGCAGAGGTACTCTTCAGAAGTCGCTTACTGACACTTGGACAATTGCCTGTCACTAGAGAACAGACAAAAAGGGATACTAATTTACACTTGTAAATAGTAGTCTGTCAGATTGGGACCATGAGCAGGAACAGTGTGCTCACTTTTCTCAGAACTATTGCTGGTTTTTGCATTTCAAGCTCTCAAAATAAATGAAAGTGGTGGAAAGTTTGCCAAATCAGAAAGTGTAAAATGGGAAAGGAAGGCAGCTATTTTCTCTCTCTTTAAAATGATCATATAAGTAATGGAGGATTAGTCAGCCAAATTGCCCCTCTCAAATCCACAGCTAGAGGGGGACCTTTGCACATGTCTATTTCACCAGTTCAGTTCAGAAGGAGAGCTGAGCTGCCTCTCAGGAACAGTACTCTCCCCTCTTCAGGACCTTGTAGAATCCTCTTCACATAGTCCAAGTTCTGTGTTGGTGCAGAGGTAGATACTGGGTGATCTGTAATGAGGAATGGACAGGATATAGATGGAGCCAAAGAAGATGCACATTTTCCCCAGCACCATCTATGGCTACATGGAGCTTATTCAGGAAAGAGAATACAACCTGGGGTTATGTTACCTTGTTGATAAAGCCATTCCCTAGAATTCCCAGGTTTGACCACACTCGGAGTGTCCCTCCTATGCAGGTGCCGTGGTGTTGAGATGCATGTGCTCCACACAAATGGTTCTGGTCTCCCATATCTATATCCTTGGGCTGTAGTTCTCAACTAGGAGTATGTGTAGCCCTGGGGGTATGCAGAGGTCTTCCAGTTGGTACATCAAGTCATCTAGATACTTGCCTAGTTTTACAACAGGTGAAGTAAAAAGCACCAGAAAAGTCAGTACAAACTAAAATTTCATACAGACAAGGGGACTTGTTTATACTGCTCTCTATATTATACATTGAAATGTATGTACAACATTTATATTCAAATTGATTTATTTTATAAATATATGGTAAAAATGAAAAAAGCAGCAATTTTTCAGTAACTGCCGTGACGCTTCTGTATTTTTATGTCTGATTTTTCTAAGCACACAGATTTTAAGCAAGGTGAAACTTGGGGTTTGCAAGACAAATCAGCCTCCAAGAAGTGGTGCAGTAGTGTGGAAAGCTTGAGAGCCATTGTCCTTGGGGATCTTCTAAAATTAGCTGAAATTTTTGCTATGACTTGTATTTACTCTGGGGTCAATATTACTTTGGTTTTTCTTTTACTTTCTGTAGGCGGAATTACCCATGATACTTTCCAAAAAGAACTTATGTGCTTTGACCCCGACACAGACAAATGGACGCAGAAGGCTCCAATGACAACAGTCAGAGGTCTGCACTGCATGTGTACTGTTGGGGACAAGCTTTATGTTATTGGCGGAAATCACTTTAGAGGAACAAGTGATTATGATGATGTTCTAAGCTGTGAATATTATTCACCCACCCTAGACCAGTGGACTCCAATTGCTGCTATGTTACGTGGGCAAAGTGATGTTGGGGTTGCTGTCTTCGAAAATAAAATCTACGTTGTTGGAGGGTACTCTTGGAATAATCGTTGTATGGTGGAAATAGTTCAGAAATATGACCCAGAAAAGGATGAGTGGCACAAGGTCTTTGACCTCCCAGAATCACTTGGTGGCATTCGAGCCTGTACTCTAACCGTTTTCCCACCAGAAGACAACACAGGGTCACCTTCTAGAGAATCACCTCTTTCGGCACCTTAAAAAAAATCCTTTGACTTATGGTGTTGTGGTAATACCTTTGCACTGCATCATGGAGTGTCTCATTTTTCTTCAGTAGTATCTGTTAGGCCTAGCCTACAGCAATTGGTACAGTTACTGAGGGAGGAAAAGAAAAGACTTTGATGTTACTTTTGCTGTTTATTTGGCCTAGAATGTTTATCGAGTGGTTAACAAAGATTATGGAAAAATATACTCAACAGAGCCAAATCTGTAACAAGTGAGAAACAAGATATTGTCTATAAAATATATGAATTAGGTACGTTTTTAATGTTGTGTATTGGGTGTGAGGTACCTTACAACTTACATTAGGAAGCCCAATAAGTCTTATGGGAAGGGGTTGCAGTGTATGTGTAATTACATTCACTAAACTTCATATTTGGAAGTCTTTCTTCCTTTAAAATCTGCAATCAAAGATGAAAGGGAGGCAGCCTGCACCCATGTGAACTGTGACAAAAGGTTGCCAGCAGGCCTGAGCTACCTCCCTCTTTTCACAGAGTATTTTTGACATATCTATTTACCTGCCCAACTGGCTGGGTGCTTTAAGAGCATATGGAGTTTCTTAGGCAGACAGGAGAAATCAACTAATAATTTAAAAATATTAATATTATGCAGTGAGTGGACCCTGTGTGGGCCCGGGGTTTTTTAATAACATATATTGAAGGGTTTTACAGTGACTCAATTAAGTGACATGTCAAACAGAAGATGTAAAATGTTTGGGCTTTTTAATTTTTGGTCTCTTCCCCCCCTCCCTCCCACACCCAGTAATCAGCTTCTGCTGGTAAGGGAGCATAAGCTATTAATAAATTGGAATTCAGTACAGTTGTATGACCTGTTGTATGCCTGTATTGAGTTATGTAGATAAGGGCTAGAAATGTTAATTCAAGCCACTAAATTTGACCAAATTGTTCCTTCAGATCAAATTTAATCTAATTTTTCTCCTTTGCTGTTGAGATAACTTACATATTACTTGTCCTCTGTATAGTCTCAGTTAATAAGGTTATTTAGCACAAAGTGCAGCTTCAGCAGGAGAGCTGCTTTTTGCTCAGTGAACTCAGACTACCATGTTTTACCTTCTTTTGTTCAATAAAACTTTTAACTGCAATTATTCAGCCTAAGATACCTCATTAATGTTACTTGGATTTTCTTCTTCTGCTCACTGTTGCCAGGGATACACATTGCGTATGTCTGTGTGGGTAGATTAATTTGCTAGGTAACCAATGCACAAATGCTCTTGAATGGGTACTTTGGCCTACTTTCAAGGAACTAATTTTGGCCATACTTGTCTATTGTAATTTTAAGGACTGAAAATGTGGAAATAATGTCTGAAAAATTGTGCATAGAGTGAGCTAATATTTAAATGTTCAGTACAAATGTGCTATATGATAATCTTTATTGGTTCCAACATAGTAATTTCCTTCTGAATAGGGTGTTTTTTAAGTTGTGGTTTTAAATCAAATTTAAATTAAAATGCAGGGCAAATAATAACAAATGTTAGTCAGTTTGGATTATCTAAACTCAAAATCTTCATTGTTTTTGACTTTCCATCCTAAAAAGCACAAGTATTTGTACTAATTGCTAACAATCACAGTGACTTTTGCAGACATCTGGAGATGGGTGTTTACATTATTTAACTTATTTTATTATGGTATCTATTACCAGTTACAATATAAATCTTAGTAGCATACTCTCTCAGCATATGTGTTCTTTTCCATGCTGTTTCACTATAACAATATTGGGTTTGAACCTCAAATCTTTTAACTGCTGGTGTGTGTTTTTCTCTGATGGAATCTAATTGATAGTGTCCTTCACTCATTATTCAAATGTACTTTTATCACAGGTTTCATATTTTAACATTATTTTGCTTAAAAGAAAAGTGGTTCTTCCTAAAAACATTTTCTAACTCTGGGCTAGTTATGTTGTTACCACAGGTGATCATGTACGGAAATGAAAGATTGAATGCTCTTGGGAAATATTTGATCTATCAAAGATCAAATGAATATAGGTAAAATATTTTATTCCACTCATAGGAAACAGAAGATGAGAAAATATTGCTGTCACTAATGCAGGTATTTAACATACACTTTACCTACCTTTTTAGCTTAAATGCCAACTCTACTGACCTATGGGAGCATAAAACCCAGAGGCCTGTATCCTATTTACTTTATTTTTCAACTAGAAAAGAGCTTCTCCTTCTAGAAAGAGAAACAGCAACTCATTTTGGATTATTCAAGTATGTTTTTGGTTTCTGAATCCTTAGGATCCACTTCTTGAAAGTGGATCTTAGCCTTTATGGACTGTCATCTGAAGATGTTGATGGTGCAAAGATCCTTTGGAGATCTCTTTGTGAAGGTTAGAAGAGGAAGTCTAGCAGCTTCCCTGTTTGAGAGCAGCCAGGTAACTGGAACATGGCCACTCTTTCAGCTTTAGGGATTCTTTTTAATGACAAACTGTTAGCTATAATCCTTAAATGCAACGTGCTTGTGTTGAGTTTCTGCACCAATGCTGGTTGTATATGGGACAGTGGATTAGATTTGTCCTTAAATAAAATGCTTCTCATTTTGAATTTTTTTCCTGTTGTTTTTATGGCTAAAGAATTCCACCACACAATGAAATTATTTCAGATCAGTTCACCAGGATTTAAGAGTAAATCTCAAAGACTCAGTGGAGATGACAAATTGTTTTTTCTTTCGTGGTGCACTGTTGAATAACTTGACATTGACTTCATCTCTTTTCATGATAGCCTGAGAGAACCTCAATTTGTGAAGCTAGAAGGAGTTATGGAAAGCTACTTCCAGAAGTATATTAATCCTCCACTCTTAGCAAGGTTGCTTTCATGGAGAGATTGTGAGCTATGATGGCATTAAATGCTCACAGTACACAGATAATGCCCAACTCCTTTAAATCAATTGTTACTATTAACATCTTCTAGCTGTCGCAGTACCAAAGCAAGAATGGTAATTGAATACAAAGGTGATGCTTACCCTGAGCTGGATGCAAAGGATGTTAAGGGGACAGCTGGAAGAACCATGGTAATCTCCAATACTCAAAGGCCAGAGATGTCTGTCTTCCAACCATTAAAGCAGTTTCTAATCTGAGTCATTCTGGACTCCTGTCTTGGTTCCCAAACAGCATTCCTAGAAGCTGTTGGTGTTTGGTCGTCCTACCATTTTGGTTAATCCATCTTGTGTCAAAACATCAGAGGAAAACAAGCTTTTGCTCTCTAATCCAGACGTGTGCCGCTTTACCTGATATAGCGCTGCAGTAATGTTTCATTTACTAAAGCATTGCTCCAATCCCACTGAACATAGCAATCCTTTTAAAAGCATTTAAAGGAAATCCCAGATGTAACAAAGTTGGTATCTGCTGGTAAGGTCGTCTACTGCCACAGAGATTCATTAGGCGTTTAAATCATTACTACCGTTATCCCAGCAAGCATCAAGAAAAAGATGTGAAGTGCACTCTCTTCCAACCCCCATGGTGAAGCTGCCTGTTCCTGAAAAGTCTGTACCAGGTACAGGGAGAGCTTAGCTTAACTTTATGGAAAATCAAAGGGGCACCTTGGTAGCAGTAAAATAAAATAAAAAAATCAACACCTTGATTTGCAGGATTGACCCTATAGAAAGGGTCAGGGGAGTTTTTCCCTTACTAATGTTTGTCTTGAGTGAAGGATATTCGTAAATTAAAGCTGATCATTGCTGTAAATAAAAACATTTTAGCAAATCTCTCAATGCTGGCATAGAGTCTGTAGCTATAAGAACCAAAGCAGATGACTTCAAGGTCAATATGCAACACTATTAAATTCCTTGACAAGAATACATTCAGAAGTGTCTGACAAGTACTTGCAGGCAGAAACAACACCTATTTGTCCAGTTATGTTTCGTGTAATTTTATTTGTTCAAGACGACCCAGTTTAACAAGTTACCATCAATCAAAGCCATGTGCTCCCTTTGTGATTAAAACTACCGAGAGCCACATTTAAGAAGATATATCAGATACTGCTGAAAGTGATTTGCTTTTTTCAAGTGAGTTTCTGCAAGTGGCTGTTACAGACCCGTTGTGGTTAGTGTAACTGACAGAGTGCTAAGTGTCAATGCTTGCTTGATTTATCATTCATTTTTGAGTGTTGCTTCCTTTTTGCTTCTATACAGTATTTTTAAAGCCAGGGTGGTTTCTTTCTATTTTTTTTCCTTGCCACAGTGAAGAGGTGGGGCAGTTTTTATTGTAGCCTTCATCAGTGTGTAGATTCTGTTAACAGTTGTGCAGGTTGGGGCAATTTTATGATTCTTCTACAGCTGTTATTGTATTGTGTTTGGCTTACAGTAACATAGTGTTGAGAGAGCAAATGCCAACATCTTTGACTTCCTCCAAGAGCTGTGTCTTGTTGCATGTTTTAGAATAACAGCATTTACCTGTGAAGCAGGAAAACTGAAATTCCATCCTCGTACTCCTCCCTTTGGGACAATCTTCCTCTCCATCAGCAAGAAGAACATCCTAATGCCAATGATAGTCATGTAACTTTCTATTCCCCAGCTGAGACTCTGGCTGATAGCATCAGGAAGCTGAAGGTCAATGCGGTAAGCGTTTGTGCATTAAATCACACTGCCAACTACGGCTGTTTACATTTTAATCTTTGTGTAACTCAGTTCTAAAGTAGTGGTGTGAACATGGATCATAGTGTAGACACTAAGAGGGAAGAGCTATTAACTTCCTATTAACTTCCTACCACCAGTCAAAGTAAAACAAGTTTATTTCATCTATCTGATCTCTCATAGAAATAATTTGACTCCTTCCCCAGACAGAGCAAGCCAAGTTTGATCCAGGAATCTTCTTTATATAAAGGATAGAAAAGGTGCTTTCCTTGATGGGAGATAGGAAAATGTCAAAATTCAGAATTTAATCTATCAATTTTTGTGTCACTCTTTACCATTCTTTGTTACCTCCTAAGGCCTTAAACATCTCACTCGTAGTTTATATGAGTTATTCCAGACTCTTCTCTCTCACCCTCATTTAGCACTCAAAGGCTGTTAGAGGGCAAGGAATGGCTCTCCAAGCTCTCAGACTGTGGGCTCCAGGGTTCTTGGCATGTAGACACAAGTCATCTTGCAAACTACAACTATCTCTGTCCATGTACAATAGCAATTAAATGGAAATTCATCTGTGCAGACAGAACAGCAGAGCGCAAACTCTGTGACAAACTCGGGCTTCCTGGAAATATTTTTAACAAAACATGAATAGGTCTTTTTCCCTAGATGCTTTTCTTAACGTGCTTCCCGCGTTATGAGAAATACAAATATATGTATTATTTGACACTCTCTCTCCCCATGGACAAAGACTGTGCTCAGAGTCCCAGGGTTTAAGAACGTCCTCTCCTGCCCTCAGCGCTTAGACTGGAGCTTTCCCTCACAGATACCAACAGTTTTGCCAGTGTAATGGGAACAGGCCTTTTCCTCAGAGGAGTCGGTCTCGAGATGATCCTCCTCCCACACATAGGGACGTGAGTCCGGACAGAAATTTGAAGATCTGTGGTCCATCGTCCACCTAGATAAGACTACTCAAGAGACTGGTGGTACCTGATGGCGTGGGTCCCCCTCAACTGGTCAACCCTTCCTATTGGAGTCCGTGGATCCCTACAGTAGACATCCCGGTTTTGTCCATCAGTCCCATCATACCTTTCCCATGCAGCAACTTTCCACTCCCTCTGAGCATGAGGGAGAGGAGATTTGAGATGGTACCAACAAGTGTTTATCTAACCGGATGAAGCAACTGCCCCATCTTCTTCATCCCCACCTAATGACCACAGGCAATATCACTCTCTTCTACAGAGTGTGGCAAGCAATCTACAGACGATTCCCCTAGAGGAGGTCCAAGACACCCACCATCGACTCCTTTTATATTCTTCAACCTTCTGCTCCCAGTAGGGTGACCCTCTTAGTAAATGAGGCCATCATGGGAACCAGTCAAGGTGGTCTGGCACACTCTGACCTCCTGCATCCTCACCCCCCAAAAAAGGTTGAGAGATGCTATTTTGTACCTGACAAAGAAGAAGAGTTCTCTTTTTTCACACTCAGCATCCAACTCCCTGGAGGAGCAAGCATGAACTCTCACTCTCCTCCAAGGGGTACTGTGTGGGAGTCACCTAAGTTGAATCGATGTGAGCAGGCACTCAAAGAGGAAAAGACAGTTACCTTTTTCCATAACTAGTGTTCCTCAAGATGTGTTGCTCACGTCTATTCCATGACCCGCCCTCCTTCCCCAACTCCTGTTGGCGTTTCCGGCACAAAGAAACGGAGGGTGGGAGAAGCCGGCAGTACCCTATATACCACAGCATATGCGCACCACTCTGGGGGGGTACCAGAGCCGGTCCCCCATGGATACAGCTGAGGGGAAAAATCTTCTGGCACTGGTGCATGTGACGAGCGCACACACACGGACATGAGCAACACATCTCAAGGAACAGTAGTTACAGAAAAAGGAAACTGTCTTTTCCCAAAGCCCCCAGTCAAGATCAGGACCTGTTGCAGTAGGTGCTATACTAACACTCTTGGAGGCGTGATTCTTGTCCTGAAGAGCGTAAACTTTAAAAAGGAAAGACTGGTACATCTTGGTCTTCACTCAGTTCATTTCCCCCACACCCTCCTGAATGCTGGGTGGTGGTGAAGGGAGGGTGGAGTATGCCCCCATCTGGGCTGGTAGATGCTGTTGGCACTACCGGCTACGCGCACACTAGGAATACATGCTGGCTGCCTCTTTTGTGAGTGTGCTGGTGGATTCTGAAAAGGTTTTCTGCTCTCTCTTCTCAGTGTGCAAGAGATGCTGTGTTTGCACCTTGCACATGAATGTTCTAGCCAGTGCAAGTATGGTAACAAGGAATGATGTCTGAGAGCCTCCTACAGAATCGTATTTTAAAATCAATGGTAGGAAAATCTAAAATACCCTGCGTATCCCTGCTGGTAAGTCTGTGGTTTACTATGGAACGTGTGTAGTGCAGTAGCACCTAAAGACCCCAGCCAGCTTGGGCCCTGTTGTGCAAGGAGCTGCACAGCTGTAATAAGTGACCGTCCCTGCCCGACAGAGCCGGGTATTGACAGTGGAATCTCTTCCATCCTGTAAGCACATTTCACAGCTGCTGTTGTGGTTGCAATGCTCTGCTAGTGGATTTGGACAGAGCTCAGCAGTCTTTCTCCCCTTCCGGTGCCGAAATGTGGCTCACGTAAATATTGGTGCAACTGTGATGACGTGAGTAATCGGCGCCTCCTGGGACAGATCCTAAAATCTAAGAAGATGGGGGTCTCCGAGTGCAATCATCATCCATTATGGAGCACAGCAAGAGCAGATTTTGTGATGCACACAGCGACTGAGGCTGCTGTGTCTAGCGAAACAGCTACAGCAGGTGCCGGTTGTGTGTCTCGCTGTTCAGCATTCATTGATTGCCGGCAGTTACTGTTTTAAATGGTATAAAATCAGTCTATTTGTCAGGGAACAAGTCTGAGTTGCAGCTGGTTAGTTTTACATTGGCCTTTGCTTTCATTCCCCTAACATGGAGATCTGCTACCAGGCCACTCAATCAATATTCGAGCCCATTTATGGTGCTCTGGGAGGGAGGGGGGCCTGTCCCGTTGCATTGAAACTCCAGGTTTTATAGGAGGTGGCCAACTGGCCAAGTTTAGACCAGTGCGGTGCATTGGCAGCTGACTGGGGTACCGAGTAGCTGCCGAGGTTTAAACTCTTGAGTTGCGTAGGGACAACAGGTAGACGGCAGATGCTGCCACAAAGTGTTTGCCGGTTATAGAAACAATGCTTGGAAAAAATACACATGATCGGCTGCCTCCAGGAGTGACTGAAAGAAATGCTGGAGTCTGTCTCACCCAGAAGTTCAGACTAATAGGTCCTGGCCTAAGTTCCCTGTAAGCTGCATGGCTGCTTTCTTAGCAGTGCCCAGGCGGGCAGGGAACCCTGGTGCCCCTCCCCGCCCCAGTCTGCCAGGGCAGACCGGCCTGGACCTGGCCATAGCTGAGGCGCCCCGCCCTGGCCCAAACTCAGCCTGGACCTGCCAGAGGAGGGGCGCCTAAACGGTGGCATCAGCCCTGGGGCTGCTGCAGCAGGGAGAGGGGCCTCTCCCTCCCGCCTCCCCCCAGCCCAGGTGCTGCTGTGGGGGCGGGGAGTCCTCTTTCCCCACCGTAGCCTCAGAGCACCCTTCTGCATCCCCAACACCTCAGCCCCACCCCAGAGCCGGCACCCCCTGTACCCAAATTCTCTGCCTCAGCCCTAAGCCCCTCATCCCCAGTCTCACCCCAGAGCCTGCACCCCCCAGCCAGAGGCCTCACCCCCTGCACCCCAACCCTGATTCCCTCCACACACTGCGAACCCCTCAGCTCCACCCCCAGCACATGGATTTTCTGTGCATTGATATGAAGGTCCTGGGTCTCACCTCACCTCCACATCGATGAACATAAAATTAATTCCGCACATGGTTGGGGAAGAATAGAGGGCACACTGGTCCCGGCCCAACGCTCTGTGAGTTCGGGTGCCAAAGAAGGGTGAGGGAGGCTCTGTGCGTATCATGTTAGCACTGTGACTTGTGTGGGCCTTTTACTCTCTGCGTCGCAGTTGGGCGCTAGAATAACACTGCTGGAGTGATGCATCTTAAGGAGTTGGTGGTATCTCAGCCAAGGGACACTTTTTTCTCTGACAGCTTCAGCCAAAACTCTGCACATGTCTCTTCTGCATAACATGTACCATCCGCTAGTCCATGAGTCCTATCGAGGTGCTGCACAGGCTTCATGAGGACTAGCTAATGGGGCTGGTAGGCGATACATTCGGGTAGAGACGTTTCAGGGACCCCACCGTCTATCCTCTCGTTTGCCATGGGGCTTGTGGCAAACATTCAGTAGCTTCTTTCCATTCATGTTCATTTTCATGTCTATTAAAATAGCACCGCGTGGGAGCATCCTGTGCCCCTGCGAACCCGGTAATATAGTGCAGTGGAGTGCAGCAGCCAAAGGGCCGTTGAGCTGCTTACCTGGAGATGCAGCTTTGTTTTCCGATTGTTCGATAGAAAAGTGACAGTTTTGTAAGGTCTAAATGTCAAGGCCGAGAAGCGGCTGGCAGCTAGAGAGAGCGCAGGGCCCCGATCTCACGATGTCTCGGGAGCACGGAGGCCATGCTGGCGATACAATTCTCTGTTCGAGCAGACAGGCACACAGGGGTTCCCACGGTGATTTCTCGCCCTTTCTGCAACTTGCTCCTGATGTGAATTACCGAGGAAAAGGTCAGGTGCCTCCTGCTTATGTATTCGTCTGAGCCACAGAGCCCGGGGGGGGGGCAGGGTGAATGCATCAGCATGGATACCAGCATTGGCTCTAGCTGGGCTTCTGCAGCTAACAAGTAATTGCAGCAAACTTCATTCATACACAGCAGGCCACATTTTGATTATATCAATTATTTATTTGCACTAGCTGGCTCCTAGGAGCCCCAGTTGTTGGCTACGTGCTGCTTTGCATCCGGCAGCTCTCCATGGACAGAAACCAATTGTTGTCAAGGTGGAGTGGGACATCTGGGAATCAAACCGAACCCACCTCCCCTCAGATAACAGCAGAATGCAGGGGAAGGACTAGATGAACGTGCATGTCTCGTTCTCAGGGAAACGCTGGCCCATCCTTCAGGGGAGGGGCGCAGGGCAAGAGGCCAATATTCCATTTGTAAAATGGGTGTTAAGATGGCAAATAGACAATAACTGGGGCCCGACCAAATTCACAGCCACGAGAAGCGCCTCACAAATTGTGAAAACTGGTCTTTTGTGTGTTTTTACCTTGTGCTACACAGATTTCACAGGGGGAGACCAGCGCTTCACAAACTGGGGGTCCTGGCCCAAAAGGGAGTTACCGGGGGGGCGGGGAGGGAGGGTGTGTCATGATTATTTTAGGGAGTCACTGTACTGCCTTTCCACAACTCCCTTTTAGGAGAGGACTCCCATAGTTACAACACTGTAAAATTTCAGATTTCTAGAGTTGAAATCACAACATTTGATTTTTTTTAAATCCTATGACCGTGACATTGACCAAAATGGACCAGGAATTTGAGCGGGCCTAACTATAGATTTCAGCTCTGACCTCTCCCATTGCTTCTGTGACGGGCTTATGCAGTGCTATGGACACACGTTCCCATCTTTGTTTTCTATCAGCCCGATGCCCAAAAGTGGTACAGTGGTTTAACATGACAAATAAAATGATGAGTTTTTAGAATATGTTGACAATAGCATCTATTCATTCCAGCACTCGAGTCTCCTCGTCCTCTTGAAATTACCTGACTTTTTATTTTACGTGCTTCATTGACAGTGTTGGACTGGAGTTCTCCACTGGGTAGTCAGCAATGTTGGCAGGCAACAAGATAATAGCAAATACGTTAAACAGGGAAACAACTTTTCTTAAGCTACCTTAAGCTGATCTGTTACCAACCATCGCCCTGTTTAAAATGTAAATGATAGCGGTAATGTACTATGGAAAGACCCCTGATGGAAATCCTATTTCTCAGTTAATCAAAGTTCAGGTCAGAGATTCAGATTCCTCCCTTGGTGATTCTGTGTTGGGTTTAGTTTGGTTTTTAGCAGTGGGTGGGGGAGGAGGGAGACAATACTTCTTTAGTATGTGACCCCTCCTATCGTAGGCTGTTCCACACAATTACAGTGGTCAGTCTTCACATGTCCTACAGACTACTTCAGGTAATGTGCTGTAGTGCCCTGGAAAAGAATTAGAGAATTCGTTTTGTCGGCTGTTTGTGAATAAAGTTCCCAGTGACACTTTTAAGGTTAGCAGTGGTTACCAGTGGTGGCATCTCTTTCAGCTACTGTTGCTTCTAGCTTGTGGGTAAGTCAGTTTTACCAAAGCTATGATTTGGTTTTAGCTAGTTTGGTAAATGCCTAATACATTTATTTTTAAGGAGAAAGGGTTAAACTAGAAGAATGGGAGATGGAAAAGCAACTCTCAAAAGACTCAAACTAAACAGCAAAAGACGTAAGTACGTCAGAAGCTGGAAGCCTGCCAAGCAGTCAGTGGGGCCACGGGACGATTGAGGTGCTAAAGGAGTGGTCAGTGTCATGGAGGAGACGTTAAATGAATTCTTTCCATCGGTCTTCATGGCGGAGGATCTGAGCAAGATTCCTACACCTGAGCCATTCTCTTTAGGTGACATATCTGAGGAACTGTCCCAGAGTGAGGTGTCAGTTGAAGAGGTTTTGGAACAAATTGATCATTTAAACAGTAATAAGTCTCCATTAGCTATCCTCCCGCCAGCCTGTAGCTGATGCTTTGGTGGCTTCTGGCATATTTAACACCATGTAATTAAACTGGCTTCAGAGACTAGTTGAGTTGCTGATAACAAGGGGGAACTTCATTCAAAAGATCCTGATGGTAAGGAACAGACTCTGCACCTCTCCTCCACGCTGCTGTAAAGGCAAGGGGGTCTCCTGGTATTAGACCCAACAGGCCTATCTGCAAAGATCCTCCATAGCAGTTTTCTCTTCTGCTAGCACAGGGGGTGGACAAGAATGCCCGAGGCTGCTCCATCTAAAGAGCAGAGGTTACCTGGTGCCTCTCTTGGTCATCTGTAGTGATTTTCATTAATAGACACGTTGTTGGAAATGGAAGCCATCCCCTGCTTCAGAAAACATCTGTAAGTTGTGACGGAGTCAGACCAGAAGGCTATAGGAGAGTGCTGGAAGGCAGGTATATTAGTCTCAGGATGTGCAGGTCCTTGATCCCTGGATAGCCAAACAAAGGCTACTCCAGGCCAATCAAGACACCTGGGGCCAATTAAGAACCTTCTAGAAAGGAGTAGAAACAGCTAGCCTAATTGGGACACCTGAAGCCAATCAGGGACTGGCTGAATCCAGATGAAAACCTCCCAGTTAGTCAAGTGGGCTGTGGGTGTCAGGAGCTGTGGAAGGAAGTTATGCTGTTGGTGAGACTGAGTGTTGGACAACATATCATACAGAAGGAAGGAGGCCCTGAGGTAAGGGTGAAGTGGAGTTTGAAGAAGCGGGGACTGCTGTGGGGAAGTAGCCCAGGGAATTGTATTGTGTTTTGTGCCTAAAAGGTCAGCCATCTTAGCTGATACTATTAGGGTCCCTGGGCTGGAGTCCGGAGTAGAGGGCGGGCCCGGGCTCCCCCCTTTTTTCCATCTTCCATACTGGCCTGTGATGAAGGTAACTCACTAGGTGGTGACTCTTGCCAATTATACTGAGAAAGGGAGGTCACTTTGGGGCCTAGATGAGTTTCTGAGGCCCCTAAATCTGCCAGGAAGCGCAGGACCCACAAGTACAGACTTGGAGCTTTGTCACAAAGTCTAATGAGCGGTGCGGTTATGTTCTGCTTACCCCAAAAGCTGTGGGTGAATCATCCGGTCCTCCCCACCCCCAGTCACAACAAGAATGCTTGCAGAGTCCTGGGCTTTGTTCTACAATTTTCCTCTTGCCTATGACTATGCTGGAAAAACTCTCACCTGCCAGGACACTGATTTTTCTTTTAAAATGGCAGAGCAGATTAAAAAAATGTGCCAGAAAACGCAGGGGAGAAAGGGGAGAAAAAGAGACATGCAGCTGTTTTAAAAGCCCCTCAAGAGCAAGGGCTCGCCCTGGCCAAGAACACCCCCACAGCCGCCCTCTCTGTGAAAGATGCACTTGAGGGTCTAAAAGTGCCTAATTGCGCTCCTAGTTAATACAGCAGCTCTTCGGAACTCCTGCTTTCCCAGATTAGCCTCACATGTGGAAAAGCTAAGCAAAAATTCACTTTCCTTGGGATACAGTAATTTTACTGGAGTGACGCAGCTGGAAGAAAAAGAAATGTCCGACTTGGAGAAATTCAACCAGCAAATTTGACATGTTCCTCGGGTGCATGCATCCTAGGGGGACATAAGGGAGGCACAGGTTAAGAAGCCAAGGAGAACTTGACTGGTAATTAGATTGCTTACGAAGAATCTAGGTTATTTCCAGCTGACATGTAATCCTGCCAGCACCAGGCTCAGGAAGAGGAGTTCCAAGAGGCATTTTAAAGAAAACAAGGTCATAATTGTCAGTATGATACATGGTTTGAACATAACACAATGCACATTGTAATTTATACATGCGTATTATTATCACTAGTTTTCAGAGCCAGGGGTTTTGGGGGGTTTTGGCTATTACATTGTCAAAGTAAATAATAAAACAGCCCATTTGGGCTGTGTCTTCCAATCCCTGAGCCATAAACTGATCCTCTAGCTCCTTTCATTCATTTTCCAGTCACTGCTGCTCTATTAGATTAGATTAATCCTGATTTTTCCAGAGAACTTTACAGTCTTCACAGAGACAGAGTATTTAAGCAAGAGCGTGGACAAACAGGAATGGCCGGACGTACACATTTTCTTTAAATATTGCAATTTGGGGTACAGACAATGCAAAGAACTGATACAGTCACCAATCCAGTGTGCATTTTCCAAGAAGGATAAATAACATTTTCAGATTTCGAGTGGGTGATTATATTTAATATAATTGCATATCCTAAACAGCATTAGTAACTGATGACTCATTCATGGAAAACATGCTATGATCATACATTCTAGGTAGACTCAGCCACAACATAGTGTAAGTAAGAGCTGAGAATGACTTTTACTAAATTCTATTATTTAGTAGGACGAGTTAAACATAAAGGGAAGTAAATTTACTTTTGCAGCACAAATGGAAAAAGCCCATTTTCTGTTCAAATAGACAGCTGAAATTTCTAGCAGTGTACAGAAATACACTCCCTATTGCATGAGCTCAGCTTCATGCATAGCTTCCAAAGCATGTGAGTAACCTGTGTTTGCATACCTGCTTAGGGCTGTAGGTGTGTAACATCAAATGTAGGCATAAGCACTAGATGTTGGATGCACATGGAAACTGGTGTGCATGGACATGGATGGAAAATATGGCCTCCTTGCCCTGTGGGGACACGGGTGTTTTGTCTAAGGAAGAATTGCATCTCCTAAAGCCTGTTAAAATGATTAATCTTTGGTGCCCCGTTGGCTGTATATTACAATGAAAAAGCCTCTTGCAGCTGATTATTTCATAGGCCAAGGTTGTGCGTGCTCACAATGTAAACAGCTAACGAAATAAAAGGACAACACATACGATGAAAAATGCACAATGTAATAAGTACGTCCCTGCCATTAACTAATGAATCCCACAGCAAGCGGATAAAATTAGTGTTCAAATCCTCCAGCTCTGACTCGGGCAACACGCCCCTGGAGAGCTTGTGAAACGTGTGCTAGGTAACAAAACCCTTGTGTTCCTTAACAAGCAGGGGGGAAGCAACCCTACTTAATGAAGAGGTGTTCAGGGAGATTGTCCCACTCCTCGGCAGAGAAGGTCAAACCTCCCCAAGCACTCAGTGGCTATGAGAATGGTAAGACAGGGAGAGCTGGAGACCCATTCTGCAGTGGCTCCCCTGGAACATGGGCCCCAAGCAGCCGCCTGCCTCCCTGTACTTTGACCGGTAAGTGCAGCAAGTGTTTCAATCCCAGCCCGTGCAGCAGCAGGCTCCCCTGCCCCGAGAGGACTCGTCAGACACCCCCTGAAGGTCCTGGGCTGAGCAGACCGGTCAGCTCTGCAGCCTTTCAGCCTCCTCGCTCTGAAGATGCTGGTGTGCGCAGAGAGGCAGCAAGGCAGAGACTGGGTGGGCACTTGGACGCATCTGCCCACCCGCCACGTTCTCTCCTCCCATCTACGCCCCACGGGCTGATCTCTGTCCTCACGGCTGGATCCTGCAGCGCCCGTCTGGAATGTCCCACCCCCCCCTTCCCCACAGGTGGTGCGGGGGGGCTCCGATCTAGACTGACTCTTCGCAGAGCTTTTAGCAACTCAGCTGGGGGCAAAAATGTCTCAATGTACTCTGCTAGCAGGGGAATGGGAACCTTCGGTCTCCCTTATTCCTGGCCAGTAGAGCTGGTTCTAGCCAGGGTGCCCTGCACCAGGTCCTCCCTCCAGAGCCGGCCTTGTGAAACTTAGTATTGGGACGTCTAAGTGGGTGCTTGGGGAAGAGCTGCCCACGCAAAGGGCCAAGAGGGCCCATGATAAAGTGCTGCCCTTCCTGCAAAGACCCCGTGCACGCTCCCGTCACACAGCGCCGGCAAAGCGGTCTTTGGCCCTGGCTGTTTTCTGCAGTCGCCTGTGGCTGCAGGTAATGGTTCCTATAGGGGCTAACTGCTGAAAAGCACCGGCATTGTCCCATTCACTGAACCTTGCCCACAAGTGCCATTAAGCTGCTGTAGCATCGCTTAAGTGATCGCTTGCAGCCGCTGGAAGCAGCTGGGTGGCCGGCTGAACCACGGGGCTCGTGTTCTCGCCGTGCTGGGCTCTCTCTGCGGCTCCGGATGACGAGGCTGCAGTCACAGTCCGTTTCCTGTGATTAACCTGACGAGCGAGGCCCTGGGAGCGTTCGGTTTTGTGACACGCTGAGGTAGCGGCTCCGAGTTCTCCGTTGTCTTTGATAGGCAGCAGAATCTCTCGGAAAGACGCACTTTGTCTACAGTGGGCAATGGGGAAGTAATGAAGCAAACCGCCCCTGATCTGCCTTTTCGTGCAGCCCCAGCTCTGGGCCTGCACACGTGACTGGTTATGAACGCCAGAGTCGCGCTGTTTGGCGTAGCCTGCGGGGCCTGCATTTCCAAACGCCCCTTCGTCGAGGGAGTGGGCCGAGGGGGACTACGGGGCCTGACTTGAGACTCTTTAGGAGCACAGGGTCACCTAGTTCTTTCAATCAGCCTTTTTTTGAAACGTTTTGAGCAGCACCTGACAGCAGCCCCACTGGAAGCTCCTGGTGCTCTGAACCTCTGGAAAGTGGGTCCCAGACGTCAGCCAGGCTCCAAGCCAGAGCTGTGAGGACGGGAGAGCCGCTTGTCCCCTGGCCCCTTCCCTCGGCCATATTTTTCAAACGCGCCGCCTCATTTCGGGTGCCCCAGCTCTGGAATCAGACCGCGACTCCGGCTGGCATTGTGGGTGATCAGCACCTTTGCAAAGCAGGTGTTGGCGGCTCCCCAAAACTAGCTGCTGTGTTTGAAAATGGTCACCCCCACTAATGTCACAGACTGCTTCCCGCTCTATGGCAGAGCAGCTCTTTCGCTGTACTGCACCCCTTGGGTTCAACAGCACTGTCCCCAGCACCCGAACCCTCCGCTCCGGGGCTGGAGCCAGCCCAGGGTGTGGCCCTGCCTGGGTGTGTCAGGGAGGGAGAACAAGGTGCCGGCTGCCTCAGCCTAGCCGCATGCCAGGGCTTTGTGCCAGATGATCTCTCGCCGGAGAGAGACTGCTAGCACCAGGGCCAGTGCCCTTAGATGTCACGCAGGCCCTGCTGGCGAGTGACTCTGCTCTCCTGCTGCATGCCCCAGGACTCCGGTCGGTGTTGACCAGCTGTGGGGCTGTTAGCACCTCTGGAGCCTCGCTGGGGTGACGCTCCTCTGACCTTCCCCGGACACGCTGCTGGGCCTTCACGTGACAACAGAGCCCTACTATCCAAGAAGCGAGAAATCAATCACTAAACGATGGACAGCTACCCGCGGTAGTGAGGACGTACACTTAGAGGAGACCTCCATTCAGAGATCAGGGATGGTACCACGTGACCGATGTAACACCTCGAAAACTGACTTTTACAATGCTGTGCAATTTAAAAGTTTTGCTTTTGGTGAACAATTGAGATTTATATTTACCATGGATTTTCGGTGGGTATTTCCACGGGGCTTGAAAGCTCAAGGATGCAAACATTAAAGGGCCGTGGACAGAGTCAGATCAAAATGAGCTTCCAAATCTCACAAGTATTCACAGATAGGAAGTTCCACTCGGACCCAATGAATGACTGTTCCAGTTTCTTAGGGTCTCCATTGTCCTGCTAGCTCAAAATGCGAAGGTCAAGACTGCGACCGCAGGTTTGTACTTTCTCCCTGCACTAGAGTATTTTGGATGCGTTCATTATGCATGGAGCAGAGGTACCAGAGTCACTTTGGTTGGGGCTTTAAATAACACGACTGGTTCCCTGAGGCAAAAGTTCGCTTTTCTAATTGCTGGTAAATTCCATTGCTCAGTGATATTTACTAGCTAGGAAAACATACAAGAGACCAGTCGCTGGCATTTGACAGCCTGGGTTAAATCTGCGGTTTCACTGAAAAAATAACCAGAGGGGCTGTAAAGAGCTCGGGACACTGGTGAGCTGGTAAAAGAGAGAATCCCATAGAACGCCTGGGGGTCATCCAATGATGGACAGCACCTCTCAGAGGTGCAAGTGCCATTCTGGGGTTCAGCCCCCTCCTCTCCTGCTGTGCTTAGCTGCTGCCAGACGAAGGAAACAATCGCACAGCAATGCTAGATAGACCTCCAAACCAGATTTCTCCTCTGTTTCTGAGCCTCTAGGAGAAATACAGTGTGTGCATCTGGGGAGCTAATTCCTGCCATCCCCCTGCTCCTTTTCCAGCCTCTCTCATGCTTCGGCAAGGGGGTTGCCTGATGCCATTACCGCATGGGTGAGCAGTGCTCGGCACTTCGCATGGAAGTGTTTGGGCTGGGTAGGGAGGGAAATTTTTCACTCTTAATGAGAGTAGCTGTGATGAGTGAACTTAGGGCTGGTTTGCCAGACTGTGTGTGTAGGATGAATGGAAGGGAATGATCTGAGATATTTTCCCCTCCCGCAAACCTTTAATACAGCTTTGAAAGGTCCCAGGAGGGAGACAGTACGGCCCATGGGACTTGGGAGCCAGCTGACTGGGCTCCACTCCTGGCACCGCTAGCGCTGTCTACTCTTAGGCAAATCACAGAACTCATTTGTGCCTCAGTTTCCCCACCTGCAAAAAGAAACTAGTAAAACTTGCCCTGCACCTGCCTGATGAGCTGGGAAAGAGGATGAGCAGTGAGTTGGCAACGCTTGCAGATGACCCCAAATAAAGTAAGTTCATCAAGATCAGAGAAGACTGAAGAACTCACTGGGGACCTAGCCAGGGCAGGCGAAAGGGCAGGCGAAAGGGCAGCAGGATGGCAGTTGAAATGCAGTGACAAGTGCAAGCTAATGGCCAAGGAGAGGAATTGTTAGAACTATTTGTACACATTGCTGGGTCCTAAACCAACTGCAACTGCTTGGGAAAAGAGCAGGACAGCCCCCGCTGAAAACGTACTGGGATGTGAAAAGGGACAGACAATGGCTCTGAGAGTATTAAACTGCCATTCTATAATGTGAGGGCTGTTCTCACCTTCCCCAGCCTGGCCACGTCTGGCCACCTGTCTGCAAAGAGACCCCGTAGAAAGGGAAGAGGCCTGTTGATGTAACTATTAGAGACCTGGAAAGTTGTCTTCATGAGAAGAGACTGAAGAGCTTGGGACTGTCATTTGGAGCATATAAAAACAAGGCGTGACCTGACGAAGGTTTGTACAACAAAGAAGGTAAATGTGATGCTCTAGGAAAGAACAAGGGAGATTCAGTGAAAGGCAGCTGGGCTAGAACTGCAAACAAGAAATCGGGTTTTTTACACACAGAACTTCTTGTCCCAAGACACTGTTGAGGATTTTAGAGGAGGACTGGACATTTACATGAAAAAAGGGAACATCCACAGTTGCACCAGATAAGGTAAAAATAAGGGTGCAGAGCTGTGGTGTATTGAAAACTCTGAAAATTACAAGCAGACACTGTAAATTATAAGGGGTTTCTGGCCCTGCTTGTAGACTGGGGAGCTCTGAGGGAAGTTGTCTGATCTGGTCCATGTGGGTAGTCTGAAGTAAGGTGGGATGAGTTGAGCCCTAGGGAGCAGCCTGCTTTGTCGCTCTCTGTTTGTTTGGGGGGAGAGAGGGTTGTGTGTCAGGGTTCTGGATTCTAAGAAATCAAGTTGTGTTGGCAGCCTTCTAGAAAGAGTATTGATGTTTTTCTTCTACTTGGTTGTGGATATGCATGCTGTGAACATAACAAGAGTTGCATGCTTTGAGGCATAAGCCAGCTGTTGTTATGAGCAGGAAGACGCTTTCCCTGTGGGCAATTTATTGCAGAAGTGTCCCTTTACAGAAGGTGCTAATACCGGCTGCTTTCAGAGAGAGGAACAAGTACTAGACTGTTTCTGTGATTCTTTGGTTCCTGATACAACCCCACTGCCATCCACAGATCCCTGTAAATCACTTGGAACTCGACAGCTGAAAAGTTTTATGTAAACATTACTTTATAGATAAAATTAGAGGTTGGGGTCTTCGAATGTTGCTCTAGTAGTCCTGTGTGGTCCGAGTCCAGTGCTTGGCACAGGGTGACAGATTATTTATAGTCCAATTTAAGATATTTCTCTGATCAGACACATCTCCTTGAGACACCTGGCGCTCAGCTGTTTTAGCTGGTGCTTTTCTGAAACCACAAACATGGGCATAGAGTTCCCAGCATTTCTTGGCAGCACTGGGTCTCACCATGAGTCCAGCTCTGGGGTCAGGTTATTCAGCACTCCGATGACTCTGTCTGCAATGTGTGCACAGTGCACCATGGAATGAACCCCACTGGGCGGGTGGAACTACTCCACAGCCACCGCGGGGTAACGGGAAGGAGAGCAGAGCCCTGTGTCACGGGATTGCCTCCTCAATGAACAAACCTTGTGGCCTTTGAGCATCATAAAATGATTCTGTCATAATTAGCTCATCAGGTGGAACACAAGGACACCATTAAAGGAAGTTAATGAACTTCCAAATCCGTGTCTTGAAACTGTTTCTCCTTATTTTCTTGGACTAGAGCACAACACCTGCAGAATGGTAATTTCCAATTGCAGCAAGTGTGGCTGGCAGGAAATATGAATTCATTCCATTATCAGGGCAGGAATTAAGCCGACGTTTGACAAAAAGAGAAGGCGACCAAGGAATTAGATAAGATGGTTACATTAAATGCCACCTGGGGGAGGGGGGCGCCCAGCGTCAAATCCAAGGGACTGACAGGTAAAACACTCCTCCCCAGTAACCAAGTCATCAGTTAACTGTTCTCCACTCACCAGTGCAAACAGCCAAGAGGCAAATGCCCCTTCAGAGTGTCCTGTCCCCTTTGCCATCTGTTAACCCCACTCTTGGCTTGGTGACAGTGGGCAGCAGAGCCCCTGAGGTCACTCAGGCCTGTCCCGTGGGAAGTGCTGCCTGGTCCCAGCCTGAGGCTCCTTCACCGTCCTAACCATTGTCCAAGTTCAGGGCAACTGCACGTGCAGGTCCCCCTCAGGGGTCCAGCCAGGGCACCCGGCTGCTGCCTTTTTTGGGTGGAGGCCGTGTCTCTCTCCCTCCGGATGGGGAGTTTCCAGCCCGCCCTGTTCCCTGCCTTCAATGTGTTGCTCCCAGCAGAGATGAGACTCTAACCCTAAGCTTCACCTCACAACAAGGACCCAGCCTTATGGGGCCTGGGTGAAATAGGATGGTTTCCTGACTGGCTCGGCTCAGGATGGTCGCAGAGAGGGGCTCAGCCCCTAAAGGTCTCAGCGGATCCTGGTATGGACGCACTTGGGGTTGGAGTGGGGTCTGGACCCATCCCGACTCAGAAAGCGTTTTGTCACAACTCCCTGCTCACCTCGCCGTCACTGTGCAGCATGGCAGCCCCCTGACCCATGTTAGTGCCAGGAGACATGGGAATCAGGAGAGCTCTGTTTGGGGACCTGGCAGCCGGCGGTCAGCCCGCTAGGGCTAGCTGTTGTGCTCATGAGCAAAGGCAATTGGATAGGGCCATATCCCAGTATCCAGCCTGGGACAACCAGTGGGGTTGGGACGGGGCTGGAGAAGTGTTACGGGAACCATGGTGGTTTGGGTTAGGGGTTACTAATCAGGGAGTCCCATTAGGATGTCCAGTTTCCCTCACAAAGGAAGTGGGACTTGATCTTGCAGGATGCTGACCGCTCTGGCCTGGCCCAGCAAAGCACATGAATTAGTCCCGTTGTGTTTTATGGGACTGCTTAAAATTAAGCATACACTTAAGTGCTTTGCTGGATCACCTCACGGTGTTCAGCATCTTGTCGCTTTGAGCCCCGGGGGCTGTGGGTGGCTAACGGGAATCACGGGTCAGAGGAATTCATGTTAATAATAGTTGCAGCCAAAGGTCTTAACTCAGAGGTGTGTGTGTTGTAGCCTGCCCTGGAGCGGCACTCAGCAAACTAACTTCTTGAGGTCCTGTCCCAGGGCTACACCTGACCCCAACTTGGCTGTGAAAGCCCTAGTTGTATCACAAGAGACTGAGTGTTCAGTGTGTCCAGCAAACTGAGAATAAAGCCCTATTTGTTGTAAGGAGATTTTTAAAAGACAATTATTTGAACGACGCTCATTCCCATGGAGTCCTGTCCATTCCTTTCCATAATTACTGCTTACCAGCTGGCAAGCCGTGCCCATAATAAAGGCCCTAATAAGATGGAAGCAATCCTTATCTGTTCTATGTGCAAATTCACTCATTTCTCCAATGTCTTTATAGGGCTGGCATGGAAGACTTCATAGATCTGTTGTTCAGGAGATAAAGAAGGAAGCAAATTAAAACCTTAGGAATTTCTTCTGGGAGTTTTCTAGGGCAGAAGGAGATTTTAATTGAGTTTTTACCTCATTCTTTGCTATCACTTGTTGTTATGTTCAATCCATTGTTATTCTGAACAACTTTAAACAAATACAGATTTGCCATTTGCTTTCAGTGTGTGTGTGAGAATCAAATGACTATTCTGGAGGTGCCAAACAACAGAAGGTAAGCAGAGAAGACAAATTGTTAGAAATGAAACTGATCTGATATGCAATGTTTTAGTTTGATGGATTAACCACCATATTGTGTTATATATCAAATGAAGTATGAAAGGCTGCTAACTATATTCTTAATTATTAAACACGTCCCTGGTGTTCTGTAGCTGGTCTGGGTTTAAAATTTTCAATTAAAGCCTTTAATTTTTGCTTTAATTCCACATTTTAAAAATATCTTTCATTCCAAATGTCTTGACTTCTATAGATCTGATGCACCATCAAAAGTTTCCTCTGTTAATTGCACTACATACAAAACTGCAGATGTCTTCCTCATTGATTGCCGAGCCTTCCTTCTTGTCAGTCAAAGATAGAAGATTGCGTAGGCATGAATCACTCTCCAGCCCACTCAGCAACAGGAGTAATGATCTTTAAGTGAACCACATCAAGACAGCAAGGCAGTGTGTGTAATTTAGACAAAAATTGGAACAAATCTTCATTTCTTTCAAATGTCACTCTAATTTTCTGCCTAGTGGGCACACACATCCACTCATGAAAAACCACATCCCAAATGCTTAAGAAGTAAAGTATCAGCTATATATTATTTTTAACAAAAAAAAATTTGTTTACTCAGCTTCCCCTCGAGAGAGGCGATTTTTCAGATCAGCGGTTTCCAGTTCTGTTTCATCAATAATTTCTGCAGTTGATGTACGGGCAAATGTGGAGCAACAGACTGGTTCTTTGTTCGTTGTTCTTTATTCTGCATTAGTCTTTTCTACCACTTGAAACCAGCATATGGACCTGATCCTAGACCCACTGAAGTCAATGGAAAGGTTCCCAGTGGACTTGAATTCATCATCTAGATTCTTAATGCTGTTTACCTCCAGTCATTAGCAATCCGAACAATAGAGCTGTTAAAACCAGATGGAAAAGCACAGTCAGATTTGACTTGACAGAGTAACAATACACTAGCATAAGGGACTCAATTATTTCCTGGGCAATTCTTCTGAATTCAGTTGGCATTACACTAAGAATGAATCCGGTCCAATTATACTGAAGCTAATTTGGAAGAAAGAAACCACCAGCTCTCTTCAGGAAAACATCCCAAACCAAAAAATGTCTCCATAGATATGTCTCTAGAACAATTCAAGAGAGAGTTGTCTGCACTGATTCTCTCTGCTGACTTGCTCCATCACCAAAAATGATTTTCTTCACAAAGTCTGAGTTATTTTCAAGCATTCCCATTCTCTCCTGGTGTTCACATTTGAATACTGCTGATGTACATTAAGTAACAGTGACATGACTCAATAGTTCAATTGTTTCCCTCAGCCAAATGGTTGTGATCCTGGGATATTTATTGTGTGATAACAGTGGTGATTATATGGATAATGATATCTAGATGGAATTGCAGAGTAAAAATCACCATCTTTTTAGTAGTGTGAGCTGCATTGCTACAATACAGCTAAAAAGCCTCATGTCTTTTGCTCTAAAGTCCAACTGTCCCACCAACTGTGGGGCTAAACAGCCCCAACAGAGCCTCAAGCCACAATGGAAGCACATTTACACCGACTCTTTAACCATCTCCAGTGAGCATGACACAGTTGCACAAGACCCCCTGCACTGCGGCTTGGGTCCTGACTGGTAGTGTGGTACCTGCCCCTCTTGTTAGTCAAACAGGGCCCAATCCTGCCAGGGGCTGAGTGCCCTCTGTTCCGACCCCCATCACTGCAGGAAGAATGCAGCCATTCCCCTGGTTGGATTGACTTTTCCAAATGCTGGCAGCACAGAATATAAAAACCTAACCAGTGGTGCCCAATCCCCAGCTGGCATGAATTGGCTTCCCTCCAGTGTAAACGATGCAGCGTTGCCAATTTACCACTTCAGGAGCTGCCCCTGTGTTGCCACAAATCAGGTATTACACAGAAAGAATTGTGAACTTACACATTTAGCCTAAAAGTGTGCAGCGGTGACCTGCCGTGTATCTGGACAGCCCCAGTGAGGTGCACGGCACTCGACGGATGTGGATGCAGATGAAGCCCTGGGTCTTGAGAGCTTGCAGTGTAAGGTCCTGATCCGGCAAATGCTTATGAAAGCGGTTGTGTGCTTTGGAAAGGTGTGTAGACTCTAGAGCGGGTCTAAAAATATCAGTTGTTATTGGGCAACTTTTAAAAGATTTTTTTTTTAAAAAAAATAATCATTTTCCCAGGAAATTTCTTGTTTTTCAATGACCCAGTTTCATTTTTGAAAACCATTTTCTCAATTCTATTTTGTCAAATATATATCTTCCACAAAAACGGTAGTATTTTTTTTTTTTTACCAAAAGCCATTTTTGGTTAAAATTACATTTATATGAGAAAATGCTGACGAGCTATCGATGTCTCCCCTGTGTCTCTGTATTCTGATGAACTAGCTGTGGGGTTTAAGAACTCTAACTCATGGTTTCTTTTAACTGTTCATGTAAAAAGTATGACTGTTAGCTTTGAAATTTCCCTGTTAAGGTCTAGACAATGGGCCAACTCGTGCTGGAAAAAAGTAGGATTTTGATGCGTTTAAATTTAAAAAATATTAAAGTGTCAAATCTATAGGTATCTGCTTGCATGAGTCACTCGGGTCAAGGTTTCCAACATGTTATCCGGCTCTTGGGACGCTGGGGTTTCAAATCAGTTGCCATCAATAACAGGATATAATATTAATTGTATCAAGCCTCAGTCAATGCCTATGAATCATCCATGATACGTTTATGGAGGGGACGGTGTGATGGGATAGCCTAATTTTGGCAGTTAATTGATCTTTGACTATTAATGGTAAATATGCCCAGTGGCCTATGATGACATGTTAGATGCGGTGGGATCTGAGTTACTACAGAGAGTTCTTTCCTGGGTGTCTGGCGGAAGAATCTTGCCCATATGCTCAGGGTTTAGCTGATCACCATATTTGGGGTCAGGAAGGTCTGGCTCCTAGGTGGTGGTGGTGGAGGGGGTTAGGAGGCTCCATGCGCTGCTCTCACCCACAGGCACCACCCCTCCCCCAGCTCACGTTGACTGCAATTCCCAGCCAATGGGAGTGCGGAGCCGGTGCTCGGGCTCAGGGCAGTGCATGGAGCCCCATGGCCCCCTGTCTGGGAGCCGGACCTGCTGGCCACTTCCAGGGTGCATCATGGTGCCAGGACAGGTAGGGACTAGCCTGCCTTAGCCCTGCAGCGCCGCCGACTGCACTTTTAATGGAGCTGCAGGGTCCCTTTTTGACCGGGTGTTTCAGTCGAAAACCAGACACCTGGTTACCCTAGTGTTTCTATGTGTTCATATTAGAGAGAGAAGGGGAGGGGATATCTTTTATTGGACCAGCTACTGTAGGTGAAAAAGAGAGGCGTTCGAGCCACACACAGCTCTTCTTCAGGTCTGGGAAAGGTACTGCCAGCATCAGAGCAAAGTGTTCAGATGACTGAGCTCTTCGATTGTAAACGTTTTGGGACAGGTTCTGTTTTCTTTATCTTCTGTGAAGCTCGTAGCATGCTTCGGGCTGCCATTAAATAATAATCATGAATGATGACGGAAGGCCGCTTCAATTAAAAAAGGAAAGTTGACGGTGAATCCGTCACCGATTGTATCTGGCAAAAGAGCAATGCTTTGTGAAGGGGATGATGATGTTTTACAGAATTACCTTCTCTCCTTGTGATTAAAGGTGCCATCCTTGCACGTCAAGGCCAGCACACCCTAGCAAGGATCTCAGACCCCTCGCATGTCACAGCTGTGTGCTGAATTCACTGCGAGGCCTGCAGCGTGCTTTGTAGTGGGGATAAATTAGTCCCTCTCTCTGGGCTCGAGTTTGGTTTTACAAATCAGGATTTACTGTGAGTGCTGGAGCATCTCTGCTTTTAATACATGCACTGTTTGTCTGAATAGATTTTGTAAAGTAAATGGAGCGAAAAATCATAATGACTGCAACATAAATTGGAGAGCATTACACCAACAAACCACATTAATTTTAATCAGAGGCTAATTACGGTGAGTGCTCTGCTGGTGCAGCTCTCTGCCCTTCCCTCTCACCCCATAACGAGAGTTCACCGGCACTACCCGCGCCTTCGAGAGCCAGGCACGGAGCCGCCATGGCTGAGTGGAACGTCTGTAGTGCCCCTTTCTCAAAAGGGGACAGACCTTGCTGCCACGGAATCCAGTGGGACTTTCCTATGGGAGCGGGACCAGAACGTAGAGGAACCGGGACTCAGTGCTTTATAGAAACAAACCCAGAGAAGGACACGATGTTCTGGAATGTCTCATTCATGAGCCTGCGTGCCCCGGAGTTCATGGGTGTGATTCCTCAGACATGTAAAAATCACGGAAATTCATCACTGGGCATGGGCACTTGGGCAGTGTTTGACTGAGTCGCTATTTCAGACAAGCCTCTTACTCACAAGTACTGCAGGAGTCCCCATGCTGCAGTAGGGGATGGACGTCTCCTTTGGCAATCCCTGGGCTTGGTAGCTGCGGCTGCTTTTTATCCGATTTACAGTTGTGCTTGGAGCCCCAATCCAGACAGGGCTCCACTGAGCATGGTACAGTCCCTGCCTGAAAAGCTGGCAGTGGAATTCTCTTTCCTGGCTGCACAGGAGCCTTCGGGGCCCGTGGGAAGACCAACTGTTCACTATGCACTCACATGAGTCTCCTCCAGCCCATCAGTGATGCGTGGGGGGCAAACAGAAAACTGTTGAGACACTTTTCCAGAAAGAACATGTGCTTGTATTTCAGAGATCAGCTGATCGGCGTCTGGGGTTTGGAAGTCGCTTTTTACTTTTTAATTTTTATTTTAAACACTGGTGTGGGCAGAAAGACGTGATTCCTAGTTCGTTTAGAGATCAGCTTATTGCACCCTGGCAGCTCTTACCTCCAGAAGCTCTCACCTTCCTACCTTTCTCAGTGGGACCTAACAAAAACCAAAACCAGAACACTTTGCCAATCCGTAAATAGCTTGTCAGGCCAATAAGTCTCAGTGAATTGAACTTCTGGGACTTAAGGGATCAGATAAAAAATGGCTTCTAAGAATCCAATGTGAGATTCTACTGAGGGTCTTAGTCTGGGCTGTGTTCAGGTTGTCAGCATGAGCTCTCTGCAGGGACTTCAGAGCATGACTTAGTAAAGCCTTTTCTGTCCTCTGGCCCCAGACTAAATCAGTAGTAACGGTTTCACTGCATTGTGTCTAGCCCCCGGCCTTATCATTTCTGCTCTGTGCTCTTTAGCTCAGTGGTGCGTGTCCAGAGGAATGACTAACTCGATCTCTTCTCTTTCTCTAAATATTCCGTTTTCTAGAGTAGATGAGTCCCAAAGTGCAGAGACATGAGGCAGCAAAACACGGACTGGACCAGAGAGGATGTTTCTGTAAGTGTAGTGGCCCTTAGAAAAGGCAGCAGAGTGGGCTAATGGCAGAGAGCACAGACCTCATCTGGGGAGTGTCATAACCCAGCCCTGACCCTGTGAAGACTGGGTTCTGGAGATACTTAGTCTTGGGCCAGGAGGCAGGGGAATGTGTAGCCCTCAGTCCAGGAGTGGGTAGGAAGGGAATGAATTCTGGTCCTGTAGGGACAACTTACAGTCAGAGATTCTGAAACCAGATGAGACCATTGTAACACTGACCTCCTGTCAAGTACAGGCCATAACTCCGCCCCCCCCCCCCCGCCACCCCAATAATTCCTAGAGCAGATCTCAGAAAAATCTTTTTTAAATCTTGACTTTAAAATGGTCAGTAATGGAGAATTCATCACCCGTTGCTAATTACTCACTGTTAAAAATGTATAATTTTGTTTCCAGTCTGAATTTGTCATGCTTCAATTTCCAGCCAGTGGATCCTGTTAGACCTGCCTCTGCTAGACTGAGGTGCCCATTGTTAAATCTTTGTGCTCTGCATAAGTACTTATAGACTGTAATTAAGCCATGCCCTAGCTGTCTCTTTGTAAAGTTAAATAGACGGAGCTCTTTGAATCTATCACTAGAAGGCATGTTTTCTAATCTTGTAATTGTTTTTGTGGCTCTTCTCTGAACCTGCTCCAGTTTATCAACATCGTTGTTGAATTGCGGGCCCCAGAACTAGATACACTATTCCAGCAGAGGTCTCACCAGTGTCAAATTCAGAGGCGAAATGACCACTTGGTTCCTACTTGAGATTCTCCTGTTTGTGCATCCTAGGATCTCATGAGCTCTTTTGGCCACAGCATCACGCTACGGACTCATGTTTAGCACCAAATCTTTTTCAGAGTCACTGCTCCCCAGGAGAGAGTTTCCCCGCCCCCGTGAGGATGTCAGACATTCTCCACTCCTAGACGTATACGTTTGCCTTGCACTAACGTGCATATTGTTCCTTGTGCCCTATTTACAAGCAATTGAGAGCACTCTGAATCAGCAACCTGTTCTCTTCTTTATTTACCAGTCCCCCAGTTTGGGGGTCATGCTCTTCTAGACAACCTCACATGAGCATTTGGAAAAGTGTTGGGGAAAATGATCAAGGAAATTCTGACATGTTCAAAGCAGAGGGCATGCCCTTCTGGAAAGTATGCCTTAGTCATGCAAATTACTGGGCTCAATCCAGGGGTAACTAGGTGAAACGTAACGGCCTGTCAGTTACAGGAGGTCAGACTCGGTGATCTAGTGATTCCTTCTGGCGTTAAAATCCACAAATAAAGAAACAGGAAAGACAAATGGGAGAAAGGAAGCATTAGTCTCATGCCACATCAGGGGAGCAGAGAGAGGAAGTGACCTGCCTGGGGCATCTTCTGTGCTCCCCCCAGAGACTGCATCACAAGACCATTCTCCTGCTGTCTTTGGACCATGTCATTAAAGGAGCATCACAAGTCCTAACACGGGCAGGACAACTTTTAACCCGGCTCGGCAGCACAGAAATAGCCGCTATATAGAAGTGATGAATGGAAATGCAGCCGCCTTATCTGCTCTGGGATAAAACTCCTGATTAGATCCAGACAAATTCTGCAAAAACACGTTCTGGAACTTTCTTCTGAATTGTTATATGCAGGGGAGGAGAGTGTGTATGTGTGAATGAAGATGATTCTAGAAAGAACAATGCCTGACCCTCTGAACCAATGTGGGACTGGTGCATAGAGAAAAAGTGACACAGTCCTGTGGCACCTTAAAGACTAACTAAAGTATTTCGTGGGCTAATACCCACTTCGTCGGGTGCATGCAGTGGAAGTATCCAGGGGCAGGTATAAATAGGCAGGCAAGAACCAGGTTAAAGATAACAGGGTGGGTCCAATGAGGCTGAACCAGCTGTTATCTCTAATCAGGGAGGGTGTGGTATTCCTCTAGCAGCTGAACTGGAGGTGTGAACAGCGAGAGAAGAGAAACTGCTCTTGTAGTTAGCTCGCCATTCAAAATCTCTATTCAGTCCCAAATTGATTGTGTCAAATTTGCAAATGAATTGCAACTCTGCAGTTTCTCTTTGCAGTCTGGTCTGAAAGTGTTTTTGTTGCAAAATGCTGACCTTTAAGTCTTTCATGGTGTGTGCAGAGAGATTGAAGTGTTCTCCTACAGGTTTTTGTAGATTGCCATTCCTGATATCTGATTTGTGTCCATTTTATCCTTTTTCGTAGGGACTGTCCAGTTTGACCACTGTACATAGCAAAGGGGCATTGCTGGCACATAATGGCATATATTACATTGGTAGATGAGCAGGTGAATGAACCAGTGATGGTATGGCTGATCTGGTTAGGTCCTGTGATGATATTGCTGGTGTAGATGTGTGGGCAGAGTTGGCATCGAGGTTTGTTGCATGGATTGGTTCCTGAGTTAGAGGAGTTATGGCGCAGTGTGCTGTTGCCGGTGAGAATATGCTTGAGGTTGGCAGGTTGTCTGTGGGCCAGGGCTGGCCTGCCTCCCAAGGCCTGTGAAAGAGAGGGATTGTTGTCCAGGATGGGTTGTAGATCACTGATGATGTGTTGGAGAGGTTTTAACTGAGGATTGTAGGTGATGACCAGTGGTGTTCTGTTGTTTTCTTTCTTGGGCTTGTCTTGCAGCAGCAGGCTTCTGGGTACAAGTCTGGCTCTGTTGATCTGTGGCCTTATTTCCTGTGCGGGTATTGTAGTTTTGAGAAAGCTTGGTGGAGATCTTGTAGGTGTTGGTCTCTGTCTGAGGGGTTGGAGCAAATACGATTGTATCTCAGTGCTTGGCTGTAGACAATGGATCGTGTGGTGTGTCTGGGATGGAAGCTGGTGGCATGAAGGAAGGCGTAGCTGTCGGTAGGTTTTCGGTATAGGGTGGTGTTGATGTGGCCGTCATTAATTTGCACCGTGGTGTCCAGGAAGTGGACCTCCCGTGTAGACTGGTCCAGGCTGAGGTGGATGGTGGGGTGGAGGCTGTTGAAATCATGGTGGAATTTTTCCAGAGTTTCTTTCCCATGGGTCCAGATGATGAAGATGTCATCAGTGTAGCGTAGATAGAGAAGGGGCGTGAGTGAACGAGAGTTGAGGAAGCGTTGTTCCAGGTCAGCCATAAAGATGTTGGCATACTGTGGGGTCATGCGGGTGCCCATAGCGGTGCCACTGGTCTGGAGGTATATGTTGTCACCAAATTTGAAATAATTGTGTGTGAGGATAAAGTCACAGAGCTTAGCAACCACTTGTGCTGTGTCACCATCAGGGATACTATTCCTGACAGCTTGTATTCCATCTCTGTGTGAGATGTTTGTGTAGAGAGCCTCTACATCCATGGTGGCTAGGATGGTGTTTTCTGGAAGGTCACCAATGCATTGTAGTTTTCTCAGGAAGTCAGTGGTGTCACGGAGCTAGCTGGGAGTGCTGGTGGTGTAGGGTCTGAGTAAAGAGTCCACATATCCAGATAGTCCTTCAGTGAGAGTGCCAATGCCTGAGATGATGGGGTGTCCAGGATTTCCAGGTTTGTGGATCTTGGGTAATAGTTAGAATACCCCCGGTCGGGGGTCTAAGGGTAAAAGAGCAAAAGTATCTAATCTTAAAATATGCATCTGGAGTCTCTGAAAGCCAGTCCACAGAAGGGTCAGTTGTGGAGTTACAACAACGTATGCTGGCTTCGGACCAGTCCTGAAATCACAGTCCTGTCACATGTGAGGGAGTTTTCCTGCTAGCACTGCACTCTAACGATGCAAGGTGGGATTTTTCTAAAGCAGTCGCGAATGCCCATGTGAGATCAGTGCTCAGCTCCTCTTAGGAGCTTGGGGAAAATCTCACCCACTGTCCCAGAAGAGGAGCATGCAAGCTACAGTTGTCCCTCAATGGCTTAAGCTCTGCGTAAGACGTAACCCACTCCCCAGTGATCACACTGGCTACTCTTACTGTCTCATCAATGAGGGTTTTATCACAATGGCTCCCTGGTACTTTACGCTCTATAGTTCCACTTCCCTGTATGGGAATTCCCATCATGACTAAAAGTTGTCCTGCCTGACATTAATACATCCCCTGTCTTTAGATTTTGTTAAATTTATGCTCCCATTTAGTGCTGCTTATAAATAACTAGTCCTGTTTTCACAGTCACACATTCCCCAGTCTTCATATTTTATTAAAATTATAGCCTCTAGTTGTTGTTTCACGTAACACGATCGCTTTTCGCTGATTTTCTGTTAGACAGTCAATCTGCTGGGTCTCTTAAATGGCTAGCTTTTAGGGGTGTGTGCAGGTGTGTATGTTACTGATTTCCATGCATGAACATTAGCATATATCTAGTGTTGACTTAGAAAATCATTGTGGCTTTCCACTGAAAACTGAATTTTAAAAATGCTTGAAAAGCCACTTTCCTCAAACAAAGGTTTCAATGAAAAATTCTAGGTCTAGATCTAAACTTAAAAAATGTCTTTTGCCACCTCTTTGATTACGTTTTTCTGGTCTCTGTTCTAAAGTGATACGAAAGGTGCTTCTGTTTTCTTTATCACAGGTCTGCTCCAGTGAGGTGGAGGGACACGGGCATTACCAGGCTCCAGTGGATGCATGGAAGACTTTAGATAATTTGTCATTAATGTCTTCATCTCTTCATGGGCTCAGATAGTCGTCATTTCAAGACAGGCAATGCTCACATCTGCAAGCACTCTTCACGTTTTACATGGGCTGGATGATACATGTTATCAACATAAGGCAGCAGTTTCTTTGAACATAGAAGACTTGCTGTCTTCAGTGTTGCAAAAGATATTTGTAATCAGCCCTGATTTATGACCCGGATATGTCTGAACGTTTCTAATCTGTCGTGCAGGAGTGATCTCCTCCCTAACATGGCCAGAGCAGAAAGATTAGCTTGTTACTTTGATACTTGGTGCGACAGGAAACAATAGTGCAAAGAATTAATTGTTCCTAGCAAGTGACGCAATAAACATGGTTCATTCCCTGAATCTCTAATGCCTTCCATGTCACTGAAACACATGGTGGGTAGGTAAGAGACCATGCTTTTCACTGAGCTCATTCAGAAAGAAATTTACTATTATGTTCCACTGCTATCATATGGAGATGATAGAGTACCCCAGAATAGAGTTAGTAATGATTGCATGGAAGAAAACACCACTAGGCTTCCAAGACCGAAGAAGGGAGAACATGGCTTTATAATGTGAAAGGAGTAAGTCTTTAAAGTTTAATGTGTGTGGTGGAAGTGGTTTGGTCTTACCCTTTGCATTGGCTGCTCTGTTTTAATGATCAGTTAGGCTGATGAATAATATATGCTCCTTCCGGGTTTATGATTGGAAAAGACTGATGGTGTGTCATGAAAGAAGTGGCGTGTTTTTAACAAGCGGCCCCTCTAGATAAGTCAAAGATGCCAAATGGTCACTTAGAATGAAGACATTTCCTCTAGTCGTTGTTTAGGACTTGGTTGTTTAGGACATGTTGAACCCCCTGGAAAGAATGGTAACTTCCACGTAGCCTTTTGCCGTAAAATTTCTGCATTTACTTACAGTAACAAGGTAAAGCCTTGATCCTGCCAGATACTGAGCTCTGTTCCCAATGCAATAAAGCTCTCAGCTCCTGGGTTAATTTTATGCTGTGTAAGCATATACAGTCAGTGGAACTACGACATTAAGCACTTGTCTCACCGCTTTGTTGGTTCAGGTCCAAAGTGCTTGGCATTGGCGCTTGGTGACATCGTTCCGCCAAAAAAAGGAGATTCTGACAGGGGCGATAAACTCACGTCACTTTCACTGAATTGTTCGCATCAGGAAAAAATCCCCTCCCCAAAGTCAACCTTTCCCATTTGAAACGACTCTTGGCTGAGAAATGGCCTTCAGTTGTATTTAGTTTTTTAAATGCTCAAAATCAAACATTTTTGTTCAACCCAAAACAACTTTTTCCAGTTTTTTGATTTGCTGAAAATTTGGAAAAAATTGTTTTCAGGTCAACACAAAACTCTCCTCCCTCCCACCCCAGAATTATCAGAGAACTGAAGTGACAAAAATCCGTTATTAGCTCAGCTCAGCACATCACATGATGGAGCCCTTAATAACTTGTTTCCGCATAGAAGGATGCAGCAGAAAGGAATGAATATGCGTGAACGCATGGGCCTCTCCCTCCTGGGAATGTGGCCCTGTGTCTGTGCTGTGTTTAGTTCCTTTGCTTTTGTCTGTGTGATTTGTACATCCACCGGATAATAGCCATTAAAAGGCATATTGTCGATCAAAAGGTATTTGTATTAGCTAGCCAGCTATGCCCAGCATAAATCAATTTAGCACAAATGGATGGCTCACCACAAAGACAATTAAGGAGCATGCTAGGCAGTACATTCACTTACAGGACTCCTTACTGAATATGAGATCTGGCGTTGCCTGGCTGTAGTGGTGTCTCGCTCTCGAGTGAGGAGGGAGGTCACTCCGCTTGGCAGGCAACAATAGTCAGGCTGGGGCTGCTCTGGGTGGGGCAGAGCAATAAGCCATCTATGGCTTACAGCCTCCTGGCTGCAGCAAACAAAAATTAACCATCTATGGAAAGGCCCTCTGGGTGAGCAGAGCAGTCTGTAGTGTTTAGCTCTGGCCTCCTAGCTGGGGCAGATAGCAATTTAACAAGCTGTGGCAAGGCCTTCTGGTGAGTAGGCAGCCAGCCCACAGGTGCGGGGGAGTGGCGGCAGGTAGGGATAGGGGGACCCAGGCACACCCTACTCCACCGGGTCCCAGCTCAGGGCCCTAAGAGTGATGGGTGGTCCTGCCCTCTGGGTCAGCGGGGAAACCACTGGAACATGCTGCCTCACTTCCCAACAGCACAACCAGATCAAGGACTGGTTCCCCAGGGCTACTTCTTACCCCACTTGGGCAGCGTTGTTCTATTGACACCAGGCTCAGTTTGGCTGCTTCATAGTTAGGCAGTGTCCGCTGTGGTGCCTTCTTGGGGCCTTCTGCCTCCTCTGTCGGCGGGGAGCTGCTCTGCTCAGGGGCTGGTCCAGCATCCTGCAGAGGGCTCAGCTCCCTCCTTGGTCCAGCACCAACTGAGCTCCAGGGCTCTCCTTTGACACTCCTTGTTCTGCCCTTGTACTTGGGTGAGAAGGGGGCGGGGCAGTTTTGGCCCCACCCACTGGGGGAATGGAGTAGTTCCTCACTCTCGAGCCCCGAGAGAGGTCCCTGCACCTTCCTACACTGACTCATGATCTGACCAGTGAACTCCCAGGGCTAGAAACAATTGGGGGGTGAAAACTTGACCCCGTTGAAATCATAAGAGTTTTGCCATTGACTTCAGTGAGGGCAGGATTCACACCTCTTCCCGTACCTGTTTTTCTTTACCTTGTAAATCTAATATGGTCATTGGGCTTTTTCTCCCTCTCCCCCCGCCACTGAGTTTAACCTTGTGTCCTGAGTTTGCTAGTAATAGACTCTTCATGAAGGCAACACTGTAAAGGAGTTTTTATTAGATTAAAGCAGCAGTGTATCTTCTTTACACTCTTTACAATGGGTTATTTTGCTCCTGACAGAACAACATGGTTTCTCTCCCTCAATTAGATTTATCACAAATGTCCAATCTCAAGCACTGACAATCAGAAAATGTGTGTTTGGGGAGTTTTTTGCCCAATACAATAATTTTGTTTTAAAAATAGTGATTAACAAAACTGCACAATTTATAGAGAAATTCATATCTGTCAAATATGAGATTTCTCACAGTAAACAGACTAATGAAATCTGGGTTAGTCTCAGTACTGATTCATTATCATTGTGACACCAAATCACTTGTTATAAGATTGTGCAACTGAAAACCAAGCCTTTTGCTAGAAAGCTGATATGATCAAATGCAAGGGAGAAATAATTGAACCAAGTATTTAAAAGCGAGTTGCTCTTTCATGATAGTGCACAATAATTACCTTCAGTGGGGCAGATTAATCAATACCTGCATACATATTTATATTGCCTGGCATTTGTTTAATTTTATATGTGCCTCTTTAAAATGCATTTGTTGGTTCTTTGCACTGTAGTTGAGAACAATAAAAATATTCTTTATTAGCATTTTTATTGATTCTTGCATCAGGCAGTAGCCCGGCTGATGGCATGGCGTATTCATCAGCCATTATTATCAATGAAAAGGCAATAAAAGCTTTTACATGAAGAGTTATGGACTAATATTAGAAAAGGAGATGCATTGGGGACAACTAACATAGAGGGATGGGTTAACGCGTCTTTTCTGAACACACAGAATTGGCTCTATCTGTGATCCAAAGACCACAACCACTAGGATGTTTCAGAACCAGATCCAGAGTCACGCTTTTGCTTGGTTTTCCACTCTTCCCTAATGGGCTAACCCAGACCACAGCTCCAATCAGCCCTCAACTTTAAAGAAGTTGGTCGGAGCCCACTCTAGTTAGAATATGCTGCTATTTTGCATTTCTTCTTCTTAAATGTGTTTGTGGATCATGCCATTGGTCTTCTGATCGTTTGGGCATGTCAGTGTGAACGATTTCCTATCCTTTACTCATATAGGAAGCTTACAGACTCCATACACATTGCAAATGTTCTTGTCTGGGCAAAGGCTAAGAAGGTTATTTCTGATTTCAGCTAATCCTTAATGGGTTTTTTTTGCCTTGTTTCATTCTATAACAGTTGGTAAGAAACTGGTTTGTTGTTGTTTTAGATTCACGTTTGAAACTATCAGTTCCATTACTAATTATGTGTGAAACAAGACTGTTTTTTAACCACTTTGAAGTTTTATAACCATATCTTAAAATGAGAATAATAATAGCCTAATATTTCCTCTTACTTTGAAGTTATTAAAACCACATCTAATTATGAAATGATTAAGACTATGAGTCACCATTTTGTCTCCCTTCACAATGTATCTTTCAAGCAGTTTAAATATGTACAAAATATGTAAATTATTAAGTTAGACATTTGGTTTAATCTGAACTTTGTGAGAAACTATAGGTTGCTTTTCAGTGAGTGATCCGGTCATCTGAAACATCAGAACCAAACGCTGTGCAATGTGGAAAGCAAAGGTCTGTCTGATTACAAGGAAAAATCAGTGACAAAAGGGCCTCAGCTTAATTGTTTTTATCTAAAACTTTTCCTTTCCCTTTTATTCGTCATTAATTTATAGTTTGTAAGATCTAATAGATAATAGATGTGCTGGTTTTAAAATATGCTTCCAGAGACTGACCAAAGTAAATAATTCCATTTTTATTTTCATAATGATTCTTCAGTTATTAAAAGTCATAGCAGTTAAATTATCTATCGTTCTGAGTAATCATTAATAGATTTAATGGAGACTGGATTTTAAAATACTTGCTTGGAATGACAATTTTTCATCCTTATCATATAAACATTGATAAATAAATAGATGGATTATGCTGAATTAAACGTAACTCTAATCTGCTTTATATAATATAAACTATGTTAGTATAATTCTAAAAATGTCTGAGTGTTGTAGACAAGGAGCAAATGAAGAGCAGTGTGGAGTTTTGTTTCCATATATTAGTGCCCTGCTCAGTCTGTGTTCCAGCTAGAGTAGGCGCCACTGTGCAACGGGAAGTCAAAGGTTCAGTGCCTGACTGTCACTGAGGGGAGAATACACTTGTTCTTGCTGTCTGGTAGTGGACACTTACTGCACTAAGGCAGCACCTCAGCATGTGGATTAACAAACACCTTGTCAGCTTGAGTTGGACTTTAGAGCACAGCCGAGGCTCTTATATTGCAGCATTTGTGTTTCTTTGGGCCTCGGCTACACTGGAGGGGTGAGGGGGGGTGGGGGTTGAACTAAGATACGCAACTTCAGCTATGCTATTCGTGTAGCTGAAGTCAAAGTATCTTAGTTCGACTTTCCTGGCCGTCCCCATGGCGGCGTGTCGACCGCAGCAGCTCCCCCACAGACTCCGCTTAGCTAGAGTTCTGGAGTTGATGGGGAGCGCGTTCAGGGATGGATTTATCATGTCTAGACGAGACACGATAAATCGATCCCCGATACATCAAACACTACCCGCCGATCTGGCAGGTAGTATAGATGTACCCCAGGAAGGAAACTGCTGGGCAAAACTTTTGTAGCAATCCTTGAAATTCCAAGCCACTTGCCTGAGACAACTCCATGAACTGGGCTGCTAAGTCCTTGCTGGGTGAGGGTTAGGACTCGGACCCACGATTTGGGTGCTCATGGCAGGAGACACCAGCCACATATGCTGCATCCCTACATGCAGCACGTTGTAGGAGCTGAGTCTTGAAATAACAAAGATGTGGATCACTGCGGCCCCCAAAAGAAAGGACCCCGGTTTCTAAGCCAGGCAAAAATGGGAAAGGCCCATCCTGGATAGTACAACTAGATTATAATCCAGTAGCATCTGGGGATCCAGCAACAGCCCTGGACTGCAGACTCGATGAACAAACTGGGGGAACATAGATCAATGCCTCACAGTGGTGAACATGATCAATAGAACATTTTGATTTGGGTTGACAAACTGAAATGTTTCTGTTCAGAACAACCCAGCTCCAAACAAAATCAATTTTCCTGCTTGAAATTTTTCAGGGAAAATTGATGGAAGGAAAATTTGTAGCATCCACAGCTAGTGACAAGGGAAAGTGAAGCAGCAAAACTGATTCAAAGTGATTAGTCAGATGTTAGATGGGATGGGATCTGAGTTATTACAGAGAATTCTTTCCTGTCTGGCTGGTGAGTCTTGCTCACATGCTCAGGGCTTAGCTGATGGCCATAAAAGGGGTCGGAAGGAATTTTCCTCCAGGACACATTGGCAAAGGCCCTGGGTTTTTTTCTGCCTTCCTCTGCAGCACAGGGCATGGCTCACTTGCTGGAGGATTCTCTGCACCTTGAAATCTTTAAACCATGATTTGAGGACTTCAGTAGCTCAGACATAGGTTAGGTGTTTACTACAGGAGTGGGTGGGTGAGATTCTGTGGCCTGCATTGGGCAGGAGGTCAGACTAGATGATCATAATGGTCCCTTCTGACCTTGAAGTCTGAGTAACAGAGATTCTGCGACAATGTGTAATTGCTAGACTAACTTAACCTGTAACATTTCAAAGGACAACACAAGCATGCTTATGGTCTGTTCATTCACATTCCCTTTTGTTATAAAGGGATGTTGATTTAATGTCGTGCATTAAAAACATCAAAACAGCATGATGGATTCCTTTGGGAATGTATCCCTGGCCTTTTCTTATTTAAAATAAGGGGGGAGGGAAAGATATGGACCCCTCTGGTTTGTGGAGGAAGGACATTCCTTCACCCCCACATACTTTATTAGCAAGCCAAGGAGCCTGCTTAGACAGTGTGTTTGTAGATACCCTCCTCTTCCTTCCACATCTTGTCCCTTTGATGCTCTTCATTCACCCTGAGTAAAGGCTGGGTTAACAAGCAGTCCTCTAACTAGCTGGAAGTGTTTCTCTGCTAGGTAGAGGACTAGGCTCAGGGTTCCACCGTACTGGGGTCAGTGCATAGCTTCTGACCACATTTTCACTGGAGAGCTCACCACAAACCAGCTAGAGGGCCAAGGAGAAAATGTCAGCTTGCTTATCCTGCGTGTGACTGTAGATCTGTATTTAGACACAGGTGTGTTAGTATAAAACGTGTGTTCATTATATACATAGAAAATGTTTCCATGAGGCTTCTGAGAGTAGTGGAGCAATCTGGTCTAAATGAACGCATGTCCGAGAACAAACAGAGACTCAGAGCCCTGCAGGTCTTTCCCCTTGAAAAATTCCCTGTTTTCTTATGGCTCCAAATGGAAAAGTGTAAAGCAAAAAAGAAAAGAAACCATCTCCCCCGCCCCCCCGGCTGCTTGCAGTTTTCTCCAGACAGCTAAGTTCATATCTCAGCCTGACAAGACTAGCACTGTGGATGTGAGAAGAATTTTATTTATTTATTATTAAGATTTCTTTTCTTCTCCCTTGGAGATGTGTTTCTCCATTGTCATGGTAACCTGTGAATCTAACTTTTCTAGCTGCGTTAGCCATAATTGTTTATGTACAACAACCAAATGATCATTAGTACCTTCATTTTAAGAGACTTTGATTTTAATCCTTACACATGTTGTGTAAGTGACTCTCTACAGTGCCATACTCTCTTCACATGCGCTTCTCAGTTCCACTAAGTATCCAATTCTACAGTGGGAATGCTGGCAAAGGGCCTGGGGCTACTCCTAGATAAAGACCGAGGCATGCTCCACCTCCTCTAGTCCTGCTTTTTCTGTACATTTTTTTCCATGTATCCTCTCCCTAGTTGCTCTCTCTTAATCTGAAGCTCTAACTTTTAAACCCATGCTGTGATTTAAGGCACAACCTCTACTACTTCTAAACTGGCATGGTAGCTATTCTGCAAATCCTTCAAAGTCTCCCAGTTCAGTTACTCATAAATCTCAATTCTTTTCTTGCTTATCCCTATGGCCATATAAAGGACCCAGATCTGTTTGCCCTACTCACCTCTGTTGTCCCATTGACATCAATGGAAACGCTTGAATAAGGCGAGTAGGATTTGATCCCAGACCTTGACATGTTTAGCCCTCCTTCCCTTTATCTTCCAAGGCATGTTTTGTTGAAGTCATGGTGTCCTGGTGATCTCCTGTGTGGATAACTTTCTATTTCCGTGATTACTTTTTTACTGGCTCTTCTTATACTGTTTGACACCTTGATTCTTCCATATTTCCCTTGCTCTACTAAACACTGAGCAGTGCCTCCACTATCTGCTACCTGACCATCCCCTTGAAAGTGAGGTGCTGATGCATTCTTCCTCTTCCTCCTCTTATGCAGGTACCTAGCTCCTACATCCACCCTGACAACACTCACCTGCTCTTTTCACCTTCATCCTTCTCATTCTTGATCATTTGCCTCTCTGGTGCTTTGCTCAGATGGAAGCCAGAATACTTACTAACCCCTAAATAGTCCATGGCTTTGACTGAGGATCTGAGCTGGGTTTAGGCTCAGTCAGTGGTTGAAGGATAGTTCCCCCCGCCCCCTTTGTAATCTCTCTGGGGAGAGGATCAGAGAGAATGCACCAATTCCATGTGATGGGTTTCAGCAGAAGGATCTCAAAGACTGATGATGATGAGGGTGGTATTGGACCCTGTATCATAGAATCATAGAATATCAGGGTTGGAAGGGACCTCAGGAGGTATCTAGTCCAACCCCCCTGCTCAAAGCAGAACTAACCCCAACTAAATCATCCCAGCCAGGGTTTTGTCAAGCCTGACCTTAAAAACCTCTAAGGAAGGAGATTCTACCACTTCACTAGGTAACCCATTCCAGTGCTTCACCACCCTCCTAGTGAAAAAGTTTTTCCTAATATCCAACCTAAACCGACTCCCTCTATCAAACAGAACATAATTCCCCTCTGCTTGGCATGGATCACAGCGACTCCAACTGAGTTTTAAATAAACCAAACTTCATTCACTACAGAAAAAGAGACCCTAAGTAATTTGCCGAGTTTGGTGAAGTGACATGGGGTTCCCTCGCTGCCTGCTGGTTGGCAGACAGCAGGTAAGACTTAAGCAGAAAATCCCAAAGTCAGCTATTTCCCTGCTTGCCTGTTTTGCTTGTCTACCTAACTCCCAGCTCAGATATTTGCTTATCAGTGTTAGTCTCCTTTTGTTAATGCCAGTCAGACCCTTTTCTTTCTTATGAAGTGCGTAGCCTACCTCAAATTAATCTTTGATTAAAGCAACACCCTCTTTCCAAATTGGTGGGTAACTATATTTCTCTTCCAAACCCTCTCTCATGTTTGTATCCTACTTCATGAACTCTTTGCATAACTTTCTTGACACTGCCCTGGCATTTTCACTAAAGATTGTTCATTAGCACAGTTGGACTAGTTTTTTATGCTGTAATAAAAAGCCCATTACATAGTTAACAAATGTCTTCTGTGCAGACACGGTATCAACTCTAAACATACTCACAGCCTGGTTAAAAAAAAAAAACACCCACAAAAACAAAAATATCTCAAATACATAAATATGGAGAAATCACGTCTCCCCAGTAAAGACAATTCTTTGCTGGCAGGAACTCAGCCCATTGCATCTTGGCACATTGATAATTCATAAAGAACTAAGAACCTTTCACCTCTGCGGTTTTCGGATCCCACTGAATAATACTGGGATCATGATGGAATATCCGCTGAACAAAACCACTTTTGGCCAAATCCCACAATTACGTTTCATGCCGTGCTCTTGCTCGGTGAAGATCTATTAAACCCATGGTGGACATTCCCTAGCATTTCTGCTTAATCTGTATGGTCCATGCCTTACTAGTTCTATACAATGATGTGTCTTTTGTTTCAGAAGGATAGTGATAGAAGCCTGTAAATTCTAAAAGTCTCAGGAAAATAAGTGTAACGGCAGCAATTTTCACGATTTCCCCAGATGCTTAAATGGCAAAGCAAAAGAACTGCAGAACAAGCCATTCTTTAAAACTGGGAAAATGATAGTCCGATGGCTCCTCATAACTCCAGAACCCATACATACTTAATCAGCTGTCAGTCCACCGACTTTTCCCCCTACAGCTGTGCCATTTATCAAGCTAATGAGGTCATAATAGTTAATGGATTACTGTGAATGGCAAATATTCCTATATCTTACTTGGGCACAACATGATCCAAATGGGAATTAAGTACCTTGTTCCAAATGAATGTCAATGCTAACATAGTCTGTCATTTTCAGAATCTGAATAGCATCTTCTGTATCTTTAAGTGGCTTTACATTAATATATATACTGTGTGTCTGTGTGCACCCTGTATTTGTAGTATATGCTGGGTAGTGCCTTGTGTCTTTCTATGATTTTATGTTTATTAGACTAAATGTAAATGAAGTGGCTAAAACTATTCTATTGCGGTAATTTATTATTTTTCCTCTACCAAAAAATGAAAATCTCCGGGTTGAGAGAATTTCAGGGAGAAAACTTTACATGCATGTTCGTTAGAATTCAAAAATCTGCTCTGACTTGACAGGGTTAATGGACCTTTGTGAATTCACTTTCAATTAGCATTTGCATGTTCAGGCTCTGCTACCCTGAATACTTGTACAAACATATGTTAAGCCTATTTACCAAAAATGACTTTGGAATTGTGTATTTCTTTGTAAAATTGAGTTGTTTGGTTACATAAGACATCCAGAGAATAGAAATAATACCATGTGACTTCTGTAACATCCGAAGCACAACATGAAAACATTTGCAGTTCACCATATGTGGATGCTCAGAATACCAAGAAATATTTTACAAAATTTGTTGCTGGGCAATTTAGGGATTTGTAAATAGAAAACTTACAAGACAGTAAAAACAGAGAAAATTGTCAGATGATTTCTTCTTGTTGCAAGTTATTTTTTCTCAGCTCTTAAAAATACCACTGCCACCAAAGTGCTGAGATATTCCCTTCAACAATAGCATTAGGAGGATTATTGTGTCATTCATATTTATACACGAATGGAAATTATTCAGTCAGCAACTGGATAGGAGAAGGTGCTGCATGCAGATGCAGAGTGGAGTCTTTGGCTGTTTAACACTTGCGGCAAGATTTTGTCATTATGATGCAGCTCAATTAGGGATGTTGCATTATTATTGTTCATCGATAGAGAATTGCATTATTTTCTTTATTTACATTAAGTAGGAAGACAGATCATACCCTGAACAATTTACAATCTAAATGACAACTGATCTTCAACTATCTCTGGGAGAAAGTTTTGGAGGGCGGCAGGTTCTTCATGCACCCCTTGAAGCGCATGTGTAGTGACTAGCCAACATTTGATTCTTTGTTTCTCATTCTCATGCACATCTTTGGAATGGATGGGATCTCACTTTGTCACAAAAATTGATCTCTGCTGTTCCTTTTGCTTAACTATCACTTTATTCCTTGCCAAATCTGCATTGCTTCTCTGCAGCTCAGTATTTCAGCCAGGAGATATTAGGCCATTCCTTTGTGGCTGTTTATTGCCTCAGATGTTTTTCCTTTATTGCACACTTCAGACTCAATAAGAAAAATGAAGGATATAATATACAACCCTGGCGCACCCCTGTACAAGCTGGGTTGATAAAGAAAACTGTGTTGACATGACAGTCTCCTGAAAGGCATTTAATTTAATCTGTGGCATTCTGATTTTTTTTTTTTTTTAAAAAACACTCTACAAAATCAGTGTGACCCATATTAATTGGCTTAAAAACTGATTAATAGATTGCAAAATGAGAAATAGTCAGTAGAGGTGACAGCAGAGGTGTTTCCAGTGTTTAGTGGTGTCCACAGGGATCTGTTAGTCTAACGCTGTTTAATATCTTTACTGATGATATGGGAAAAAATATAAAACCATTACCGGTAAAATATGCAGATAACCACAAACCTGATGGAACTGTGAATAACGGCATGGACAGGTTTTTTATACAGCTTTATCTGATAGGATGAGCTTCTTTGAACAAAATGTGTGGTTTTTTGAATACAGCCAAATGCAAGATCATACATCTAGCTGTAGGTCACACTTACAAGAGGGGACACTGTTTCCTACAATGCGGTGACTCTTGAAAGGCCTTGCAGGTCACGGCACCCGCCTGTTTGAGTTCATGTGATGCTGTGGCTAAGGGATTGAATGCAATCCTTGCATCTATAATCAGAGGAATACCAAGTTGGAGCAGGGTGGTGGGATTACCTTCATACATGGCCTTAGTGAATCCATTATGGAAATACAATGTGCAGTTCTGGTGCCCACGCTTCAAAAGGGCACATGCTGCCCTTTGGTATTTTTTATCAACTACAGCCCTATACAGCATTAAGTTCCTTCATGGGCACATCTCTGTACTGGTTCTTAAAAGGGTCAATGGAGACTTAATTTATCTTTTAACTCGAACAGCTCATTTGTGTCCTGGAGCGGCAGGTTTGTCCCAATCCAAATAATAATGAATGCATTCGGTAGATAAAAGGAAAGATATAAAATCCTCCAAGCTTATTTTGATCTATCCCTGGAATAGGGAGGTGTCTGCAAATGCTAAAGAATTTTTTGTGTGCTAATCTATATAGCAGCTCGCCAGGAAAAAACACATTCGGCTTTCAAGCATGTTATGGCCCTTCCAGTGCGATATTGCTCCATGAGAACGCTCGATAGAAACAAAGTTATAGATTATTAAAGCTAAGGTTGCTGTGTAGGAAATATTTATGCAGACCTTGCCTTGTGTATCTGATCTATTACTTGTGTGTATGAAAGACCAGGGCATGCGAGAAGTTGTGTCCATTGCTATTCCTGTTCTTCTTTGCTTCACACAGTACCCCCAGCTTGCCTATAGGTTATAGTCCTTTTTCTAAAAGTCAAGGACTGATTTTCAGCTGTTTACAATAGGTTGCACTCCTTTGTTGTCTTTAGTGTTCTGTGAAGTCAACTAGAATGAGGGTACTTTTTTCCAAATCCATATTTTGTTGTGAGGATCCAGTGGGTAGGCAGTCCCCATTGCCTGTGTATGGAGCCACTGTCTTGCAGAGCCTGTAGGCCGATGATGCGACTGATAATATATCAGAATATATTTGTAGAACACAGCCATGCTGTTCACTTCATAAAATACCCCGGACTGGTCCAGAGACTTTAGGGAACTCAAAACACTGCCAGGGTCTCTCTCTGATGCACTGTGATGGTTGTTGGAGAAATTATAAGGAATAAGTGAATAATGAGGAATGATAAAACTATGGGAGGTGCAACGTGCACTGCTAGCTACGATATAGACTCATAGGACTGGACGGGACCACGAGAGGTTGTCTAGTCCAGTCCCTGCAGTCATGGCAGGACTAAGTACTATCTAGACCATCCTTGACAGGCGTTTGTCTAACCTGCTCTTAAAAATCCCCAGTGAGGGAGATTCACAACCTCCCCAGGCAATTTATTTCAGTGCTCAACTGCCCTGACAGTTAGCAAGTTTTTCCTAACATCCAATCTAGACTGCCTTTGCTGCGATTTAAGCCCATAGCTTCTTGTCCTATTCTTAGAGTTAAGGAGAACAATTTCCCCCCCTCCTTCTTATAACACTATTTTTTATAATTGAAAATTGTTACCATGCCCCCTCTGTCTTCTCGTCCCAAAACTAAACAAACTCAATTTTTTCTATCTTCCGTAATGGATCACGTTTTCTAGATTATTTTTTTTTGTTGCTTTTCTCTGGACTTCCTCTAATTTGTTCACATCTTTCCTGAAATATGGTGTCCCAAACTGGACACGCTACTTCAGTTAAGGCCTAATCCGTGTGGCATAGAGCAGAAGAATTACTTCTCATGTCTTTCTTACAACACTCCTGCTAATACATCTCAGAATGACATTTACTTTTTTTGCAACAGCGTTACACTGTTGACTCATATTTCACTTGTGATCCACTATGACCCCCGGATCCCTGTCCGCAGTACTCCTTCCTAGGCAGACATTTCCCGTTTTGTATGTGAGCAACTGATTGTTCCTTCCTCAGTGGAGGACTTTGCATTTGTCTTTATTGAATTTCATCTTATTTTCTTCAGACCATCTCTCCAGATCTTTTTGAATTCCATGGAAGATATTAAAAGTTGGTGTGACACAACTGTTGTCCTAATTATGAAGCACCATGTGTCTGTTCAGGTTTTTTAATGAAATGTTGAGTAGCCATATTCAGAGGCCTCTGGCTGTATCCTCCATGCTGACCACTATGGTCTCTTGAAGGCTGCGATTGTTACCCAGAACTGAGCCAGCTAAGAAGCTTAGGGAGGATTAATGACCTATCTGAGTTTGGCAGAAAGCAGCACATTTATTAACTGATAGTTAAGCTCAGAAGAAGGTGTGGGGGGTCACACACTCACATACTCGCGCTCCCAGGACAGGCACGGCACTGGAGATGTCGGGATCCTTCAGGGTAAGTGTCCCGCAGCGCAGTGAAGGGAAGTTTCCTGAGGTGCGATGGAATGTAACGCGGGGAACCACTGGCCAGGTGGTCCAGGCGAAGGGCCTTCGTGGGAAGTACAAGCTAGCGAGTGCACGGCTGAGCACATGGCCCCTTAAAGACCCGCTCCTCATGGCCTGCGACTAGAGATTACTTGGCCGCGTCTAGCTGGTCACACTCCACCTCAGGCAGTGTCCATGCATTGGGTGTGTGATCGCTCTCCATTAGTGTCTCAGACACCTTGTCTGCCTGGGAGCTCTTCTGATCTTCCAGCTGTTCAAGGAGCCCATTCATCCCACTAGCATTCCAGGAGGGAGGGGGAACGGCACTTCGCAGGTATTCAAAGAGGGAGAGGAGAGGAGAGAAAACAGGGGGTAGAGGGTGTGTAACTGACCTTTTGAACCTACAGGTTATACAGATCATACAGATCACTCCTGCCCCTACAACAGTGCTAGTCATCAGGAAGCCACCAGGCTCCCCTCACCATAGAGAAATAAAACAATAGACAGAAAGAGACTAGGCCTGTGACTAAGATACGCCACTGGGACTCAGGAAACCTGAATTCTAATCCCAGCTCTGCCACATACTTCCCATGGGACCTTGGACAAGTCCCTTTTCCTCTCACTTCCCCCATTGTAATATGGAGACAATAATCCCCCTGCTGTTAGAGGTGTGAATTCAGGGAGTAAGCACCTGAAGGTCGGGTTTGTCATAAGGGGGCCATAAAACACTAACCCAACCCTGGCTCCCTGATTGCAGTCAAGGCCTGTGGGTGCTACTATTATACAGATAATAGTAAAGGAAGAACGGCCAGGTGCTACCTGGCCCCTGCAGATGTCCTGGCAACATCCTTTGGGTTGCAGCAAAGCTGATTCCCACAATTCAAGACGCTTTATTTCCAAAAACTGAAGAGAATAATTTCCGGACGTGAGAGAAGCCATCTAGCCCCATGGTCTGCACATATTTCTCCACAGTCTTTAATCTCTGACATTTCTCTCAGCTCTTTATTATTTTATTCTTTATTTTTGTGATCTGCTAGACATGTAATTTCATCCCAACACATCTTGCTGAGTGATTCCAAAATCATTAGATGCTCATTAAAATGGAGTCTGAGTTCACAGGCACAAAAATCAATCTTAATATCACATCTGATGTACACTTTAAATAGAGATTTGCTATTGATGATAAAAGAAGCACTCTCCTTGAGCATTTTTGAATGACACCCCCTCCCCCCCACAAAAGAGAGCACATACCATATACAGGGGGAGAAGTCTCAGCATAGCTTCCTATTGCTGGGCCTCATTTGCTTTCCTTTAAACATGTTAAAAATTTAAAACAATTTACTCTAGTGATCGTCGTCATGGTATCTAGGTGCTTTAGAATGCTGAAGGTGATAGTCTCAATCTTAATAAGCAACACCAAATATGCTCCCATGCTGTTTGCTGCTTTAAAAACAAACAAACAAACAAAAATATCCCAAGGAAACCAAAATTTTAGTCACTTAGAAAGACAGATTTTTTTAAACATGCCATAAAGATTTACTAGTTATGTAATGGGACAAAATCAGCCTCTGTCCCTGAGAGCTACCTGTGCTAGATCCAGGAAGAAGGTTTTAAAGAAACCCCTGGATTCTGTCCTGATTTCATCAGTCAGTGGAAGCTCAGCTACCGAGTTCAGTAGAAACAGGATCAAGTTGCAGGAGTGTGTCTTTGCTAAATTCCTCCTGTGATTTAAGTGCCCTTTGCCAGGGCTGTCTGTCAGACCTCAGTGAGCAGCGTAGTGGTGCTGTGATCCTTGGTGCTACGGACATACTGAGTCACTTTCCTTTCCCTGCATTTCCTCACATCTCTCCATGGGTCAGACATCTTTAATACTTAGTTGTCCTGGCTTTCCTAATGAGCTGATTATGATGGTGAGCTGTGCCATGTCTGTCGGGTGAGTTTGCTTCATCTCGGACTTGAGGTGGCAGCCAGGTTCACACGGAAATATTGTGGCGAAGCATCTACCCTCAGGGGCTGCTGAGGCTTTTAAAGGCAGCCGAGCGTTTTATGGTGTGTGGGTGTGTTTGGTCCAAGATACTTGGATTAAATGGAGGGTAGTGAGGGCGGCTCACTTCAGCACTGTCCTGAGAATATTAACCTCCCACTTGGGGGCCTTCTACTGCTCCCTCTGAAATCAAGGCTAAAACTACCGTGAACTTCAATGGGGGCAAGATAGGGTGTCAGCTTGTTTTTAGTGTTTGCCATTCATCAGAATGGCAGCCAGCCTCCTTTTTTCCCTTCTAGAAAGGTGAATATTTTCTTCTTCTCCTTCACTTAGTGTAGTGCTTGAAACCACCTACATTCTATGTAATTATCTTGAAATTATGCATTTTAAAATGTTCATTTTTGACAAGCTTAAATCTTTTCCAGTGGCATTATGTGCCTCTACACCTTCCTTTCACAGATTGTTTCTTCTTCCCTTTGGTGCTGCTCTTATAAAAGTTTCTGATAGGTGATGCTCACCATAAAAGAACCTATTTATTATGCGTAGGATAGCATGAAACAGAAATGCACAAATCTTCTACTCTGACGAGTAACCACAACCTAAGGATTTATCTCCAAATCTAAGCTCCTCACAGGCAGTCCATTAATGGACCAAAAAAATATATGCAAGATTGAAGCCTTGATGGTAAATAATATTGCCACGTCATAAACAGCATTTTTGTTTTGTTTTCTTAACTCACCACCTCCCTCTTTTCTTCTTTGCCCAAAACACTGGAGGTAATGAATGTTTTGGCACTTTTACTTAGTGACAACACAGGTTGCCCCTCTGTTAATAAACATTATGTTGTCAGTTCAGTGGAAGAGTAATAAAACCCACAGCAAGGCACAGCTGATACCACAGGCTTCCACTCAATAGAGACTGATAGTAAGCTTGATGGAAAGGCAATTCTTTTGTGATTCCTAATGAACCCACCGACTAATGAATAGATATTAAAAATGACATGTCATCTGCATGCAGATTCTGATAGCCTCCTATGCATCATGTATGTATGAAATACCGTCTACATGATACTGTCTGTACCTAATCTGGGGTTCACTACAGGAAATCATTACTACCAGGTGTAGTGCTTTCTAGAGGGAGCACTTCCATTCCTTTCAAGGAGAATTTTTATCTGAGTAAAGTTGCATGCTTATTTGCAGGATCTTAAACTATAAAGTTATTCGTGCAATAGTGCATATTCTAATATGTTTTTGCAGCACCAAACACTACTGATTTTCCATAAATAATTATAATGCTCAAACTACTCAAATTATTTTGAACAAGCTCCCCGCCATTTTTGAAGCCAATAATTCACAGAAAGTAGTGGACATTATTGAAAGGTTTCATGAAAGTTTGGTTGAAATGATTACCTCTATTCTTTGTTTAGCAAGAACCTAGTTTTCAGTAAATGACATTTTTTACAACCATTTGGCTAAAAATAGATTTAAAACCCATCACATTGTGAAAAATGAAAGGTTCCATTTTGAAACCTATACAATGAAAATTTCAGTTTTTTCAGAAATTCTCTTTTCAGTTTCGACCAGCTCTAAATGAAAATCATTTCTCTGATTATTTAAAAATACCTCATACAGAATACATTAATTTAAATCCAGTTGTGATTGCCCAAGGATTTCTGTCCCGTACTATGCTGTCAATAGGAGTCACTGTGATCGCTCTGATAGGGCGGTAATGAATTCAACAAAGCGATCAGGGTCACACACACCCCCGCACTTCCTCAGAGTAATTTCTTGACAACAAGGCCTGTAATACACAAGGATCCTTTCAGTTTCCTAGAGGCAGAACTTTGGTTCTTTCCTAGGGCTGAGTGAAGAAGCAGCTTGAATACGACAAGAACATGTTTGTTCGCAATGAAATCATCATACCCCATCTCATCATGTTAGAAAACTCACTAATGTACATACTGATAATAGAGAGCCCTGGGCCCCTCCTGAGAGGCCAAGGAATCCTTTAATAAAATGCTTTACCTGGGATAACTAAGTGCCTTTCGAATGACTGGGTCTCGGAGGACTGATTTCTGGATTGAGTGAAAAGCTTGATTTTCTACTCAAGCGAAATAGGAGCTCACTGGAGCTCCTTGGTCATACCACTGACTCATTGCCATTGTTATGCAAATGCATGCACCATGTGTTCTAGGCCAAGATATGCTCTCTGGTGTTGAGGTCTAGAAGATGTCCCCAGTGCTAACAGTAGGATGTCTCACCCCAGTATGGCCAGTTGCTGCTATACTCACCGAATGGATCATTACAATCAGGCCTCCTGTTGGTGTGTCTTTGTTACTTTCCATGTGTGAGTACCTTTCATCAGGCTCCCTGCTCTTCCCAGCACATCCATCCTCTCTGCTTATATAGGTCTGCTGCAAGTCCCAGCTGCTGGGGTTGCTGTCCCCTCTCTTAGCCCCCCAGCTGCTGCACTGTTCAATTAATTCAGACTCTGGGTCAACTCCCTAGCTTCCAATGAGGTGCCTATAACTACATCCTAGTGAGGGTTTGAGTGACAAGGTGCCAGGGTAGCTCTGGATTCAACACAGCTCATGACACAAGCCCAGAGCAGTTTCCAGACATGCTGGATCTCCGTCATGGGGATGCATGGAGTGGCCAAGCAACCTGCCTGTACGTGGTTGGGTCAGGCGCCCCCCCTCGTTGGGCTGTCCTGCAGTGAGCTGGCTTAACCGAATGATAGTGAATGGAATGATCGCTGCTTAATTGGGATGACATTAATGACGGTTCCACCTAACCAGGATTCATTCCATCAAGGGCAAGTCATTAAGGAGTATTTAACCATGTGTGAAATAGGCCTGAAATTCTAAGCTTCCATCACTGAGCACGGATGTTGCTAATAAAGATGTCAAGGAGGGATAAAGCTCAAAGAGAGATGAAATATGGTGAGTATCATTTACAGGCTGGTGTCTTTATTTGATGCTGTATGTTACTGTCCTGCTAAGTCTTTACAGACTTTGTTTTCCAGCGATGCCTCGCCTCAATTATGGCAGCTGCTTCGCTTCCTTCAGCTAGTGAGCTGGTCTTGGGTGTGCCAGGTGATGCCTTTTTTCAGTCTCTCCTGGGTAGGCTGAGCTGAAGGCAGAGGTATTATGCTCTCAGGAGCTGTGCTGGAGAACGCTCCATTGCAGTAATGGAGCAATAATCATTAGAAGAGCTGAATGAAGCACCTTAGCTGAGTCCAGTCTGTCCTCCCAGGGAGAAACCTGCTGCAGGGACACAGGTAAGTGGAAAACTCCAAGGGTTTGATGTCACAGAGATTCTACTGTATTGCATGTGAAAAACCACAGCACGGGGCAACCTAATCTGTCTTGAGATCCACTGGGAACGTTCTAGCTCAGACATCTGCACATAACCTCAGCCTTGGATTTCCTCCTCTGGCCCCAGGGCTTCATCTAGCCAGACATTTATCTCGGTCAGCACTAAGTCATCTCCATGCAAGTAACTAGCACAGTGCAGAACATTAGGTGAATACCACCAGAGGCAGGAAATTCATCACAATTTCCTTGTATTTGGTGGCAGATTTTTGACATGGTAGCGCTTATCACCTGCCACCCAGCACAGCACTGGGGTGGGGGAGTGCCGACCTGGTCAGTCAGGCTCGGTGTCTGTCTCTGAGAAAATTCAGTAGGTGAAAACACGCTGGCCAATGGTTGTTTTCAGAGTGACAGAAAAGGAAGGACTCAAGTAAAATGCTTTTGGCAGTTCTATTCCAGCTCCCTGTGCAGATGGTTGTGCTGTCCAGGGAGACAACTTATATTCCCTACTCACTAATTGAGTTTGTGCCATTTAAACTCAGGGTCATGAATGTTTTGTTCACTAACCCTCCCTCAACCTGTTCATCTCTTGTAAGGGGATAGATTTCCAGTGCTGCGCGCTCTTTTTCCTGGTCTTGCTATCTGTTCCCCTTGTCTGTTCTTTCATTAGCACGTTATACCATCTGACACTTCATCAGGATGAAGGCCTGTTTACTGTATGCAAATCATACCGGAGTCATGCATGAATAATTACAAATTTGCACATTGGATTCCTGATCTGGCATATTGCCATGTAGAATTAGCTTCACTTGAACAGGAGCACACAGAAACAAGCAGGCGTGGTCAAATACTAAAGCCAAGGAAGTGTGAGACACACACAGGCATCAAGCCACCACTAGGAACAGGGGGAGTGCAGGGGAAGTGATCTGGCAGGTGCAGCCACAGGATAAGATCAGCACAGGATAAGTGTCATGGAAGAGTTTAGGGATCTCTACACAGGGACATTTCTATTTTTATCTCCTCTGCCCCCATTCCAGGCGCTATTCTTCATTTCCCAAGTATGGCAGTTACTGGACTGTGTATGTTCTATTGACACACACAAATAGATGGTGGGCCAGATCTTGCTGGCATCTCTGTATCTTAGGGTGAATGCAGTGTTAACTACATGATAAACCACGGGCTGAATAACTGCAGAACCAAAGGATGCTGCTGCTTTAGTGGACAGAGGCTTTTCAAAACTGAAATTAAGTATTTAAATTCTGCTTCTCTGCCGTTACACTGGTCTGCAAAATCTGGCTCTTTAGAATTAATCTCTCCTTGAACAGATAAATCAACAAGTATAAAATATTTCAAAAGCAGAAAGCTCCTGTTTTTTTCTATAAGTAGCTGGAAACTACTTCATACAGAGACACCAAACTTCTGTTCTGATGTTACTGTGTAAGAAATGTCACGGCTGAGAAACCTTTACCAGACTTGCTTACCATGTACAGACAAGGGCAGGAAGGGTATATTTTTGCAGACCCTTCACAAGATAGAGTACAAGAACTGAAGCGCTGCTTCATATTTCTCCCAATACACCATACACTATGTTTTAAGGGAGTTTGAAGACACTGATATTCAGTCTTTCTGGCTGTTGGCTGATGCAGTCCTTTGGAGAAAACAAATAGTTCTCCACTGGCAATATGTTCTAATTTAGGTCTGATCAGGCTCTGTCCCTTCTAGTAAACTCTTAGCTGGTTCTGCATTTAGTAGTTTCAGGCTCATTGGTCAGTGTATAAATGTTCCAGTTATCGTTTTCTCTCTGAATTTCCTTCGAGGCTGAAGCTACTGATGGAAAATGCACATAAGTAAACGTTTAAACATCTTTTGAATCTGCTGTGTCATATTGACATTCTCTTGTTCTGTAGCTGAGTTACTTGATAAAGAGATTTAATGTGGTTGTAATATTTTGTATATATTGAAACCCCAGTACAGTACTTCAGTGGATCTGGGTGTGCTTTCATTCTTCATTATAAAAGTCTTTGGCTACTGTTTGAGCTTTGTTGTTCGTTGCCAAACCAGAATTAGCTTTATGGTGGCGAGTCACTTTAGGATGTAGATTCTTGACTGTTGTGATCAAAAGGATGATGTTTTCACAAGCTTCAGTTGGCAAACAAATGACATATCTCTTTTCTTTAAAATCAATTAAATCTTGTAATCACACACATTATTATCCTAATGAGCTTCTCAGTCATTGAGAATGGACTTCAATATAGTCATCTTCATTTTTTAAAAAAAGAGAGACCTGTAGAAAATTGATATAGTTTTAATACTTTTGATGTGAGTCTAGTTTCTCAGCAAATGAAGACTCTGTGTGCTTCATCTCCCTTGCATACTGAAACATCATTTCATCAAGAGCAATAAAGTCAATGATATCTGTAAAAGAGTTATTGCTCCTTCCTGTATCCAGCAAGCAGCAAAGATAACTCTCAATGGATCTGAATGAATCCAAATCAGTGGGGAAAGAGACAGGGAAGTTTATCCATAAAGCTTGCAGGATCAGCCTGATAGCCTTCAACTATGACCTTTCCTTTTCCTACATTAATGAAGACTGATGGGAGAATAAAGAATGGGCGGCTACTTTTTCCTTTATTCAGAATCTTCTGCCATGAGACTCGTACTATTTAGATTGCAAGTGCCTTGGCCCAGGGACCGTCATTTTGTTTAGTGTTTGCACAGCCCCGCACAACGGAGTCCTGGGCCATGGCTCCATGGTGCTGCTGCAATACACATCATCACTGTTAAAGTCGGTGATGCCATCATCCCTGTGACCTCAAAACCCACACCTGCTGTGCTGCAAGGGAATCTACGATGGGGCGGGCAAACTTTTTGGCCTGAGGGCCACGTCAAAGTGGGCAAATTGCTTGCAGGCCATGATTGTAGGGCTGGGGCAGGGGGTTGGGGTTGTGGGAGGGAGTGCGGGGTGTTGGAGGGGGTGTGGTGAGCAGGAAGGTGCTCGGAGCAAGAGGTTGGGGCACAGGAGGGATGTGGGTGTATGAGGGGGCTCAGGGCAGGGGGTTGGGGTGCAGGAGGGGTTTGGGTTCTGGGGTGGCAGTGGGATCAGGGCAGGAGGAGGGGAGGGGGGCGCAGAGGGCTCTGTGCACGTGTAGGTACCTCCCTCAAAGGTCCCATTGGCTGTGGTTCCTTGTTCCCAGCCAATGGGAGCTTTGCGGAAGGTACCCACAGGCAAGAGCAGCTCTGCTCCCCCTCCCCCAGGGGTGGCAGGGACATGGTGCCGGTCGCTTCCCGGAGCAGGACCTGCAGCACCACGGGGGTGGCAAATCCACGGGGTGGATCCAAAGCCCTGATGGGCCAGATTCAGCCCACGGACCATAGTTTGCCCACCCCTGATCTACATGATGTGTGTAAAAAAAATCCCTGTTGATTCCTTCCTTCTCTTAACCTCTGTCTACTTCTCTGTCTGTCCGTCCTTAGACTGTGAGCTCCCTGGGGCACTGACCACCTCCCTTCTGGGAAGTGTTTAGTGCATCGAGGGTGCTACGGTAAACAACAGTTTGACTCACGGTTCCCTTCAGCAGGTACTTTCATGATGGTAACTATAGTTACCTTCATAAGGATAAACTGCTGTGAGTTTCTCATGCTATATTTTGACCCTGCTTAATGACCTGAGTAGAAATAACTAGCTGGCTAGGTAGGATGAAATAGAACTGAAAGCAGTATTTTGGGTCACAGAGCACAACCCCAGAGAAGGAAAGACCCAGAGACTGCAAGCAATAAAAGGAAAACGTGGCATCGGATTGGAGGACTTGGCAATGGGACTGGGAGTCTTTTGCTTCAAGGGCACAGGTTTGAGTCTAACTCAGGTCGATGGTGACCAAAGGTTCTTTGACCCCCATTTGATAGTTAATTGGTATTTATGTCGAAAGAGTTGACTACTCCGAGTATCTACATCCATTAGCATCATGTACTCAGAGGGGCAAGCTCAGCTAAGAGACAAGTGGTTGAAGGGGCTTGCATTCCTGGGCACGTGGCCAGCGGCTGGTCTCCATCACACTGGTGGTGGTCTGAAATAACTGCACTGAACACCACAGTGGCAGCAGCAGTGCATTCAATTTACAGCAGTGTGGCTAAGAATGCAACCCGGCACCTCAACCCTTCACAGCACAGTAGAGGCAGATTGGGGGGCACGGAGGGACGTACAGCTGCCTATGTGGCATTTATGCTCTGCATAACCAGAGGGATCCCTCTGTCTTTTTCGGGACCTCACTCTGGCATTGTTCTCCAGCAGAACCTTCTCCAAACTAAACAAACAGAAAAAACCCACGGAGTAGTACAGAGCGCTTGTGATCAAAGGAATGTTTGACGTATACCACCGGAGAGTGGTGGCTATTTTTTAAAATTGTTCAGGACCGCAGTACTGCCTCATTAGCAGAGGGGCACATTGATAGGGAAACTAAAGTGCACATTTGTATGATGTCTCTCTCTGCCTTTATTACGACGCACTCCGTTATTTCTTGGTTCAGGCACGGGTCGTGATTACGGTGCACTGCACAGGTTGCATCTCCAACCTGTCTTTTCTCCTGTGCAATTTCCTGACTCTGAGCAAAGTCTGGGACATGGAGTCCAAAGGAATTGGAGCTATCCAGCATCCTCCAGAATGGCAACCACAGCCTCCCATCTGGTCTCCAGTCAGACAACTGATCAAACAATTCCAATCCTCCTTGGTTCTTAATTCATCTTCAGGAACGCTCTGCCTTTGCTGGAACCAACTCGGCCTTTTGTCTGTAAAAGTTTGTGAAGATTCTGTGCTAATCGCCTGGAACACTGATGTGCACAGGCTTTGCTCTGGGAAGCTCAGATGTAGAAGCAGAAGCCTCTGGCAATAAACTGAACAGCAAAGTCTAGTAGGATGTAGGAGAGACAGATAAAAGAAGGAGGGGAGATTTTTTTTTGCTCCCACAGGCTTCTGTATTGTGCTCTGGTTTGAGCTCTTTCAAGGATCACCCTAGGCAGTGACTCTAGGCTACATCTTCACTGACAAAAAACAGTGTGCTGTGTGTACTTTGCCATGAGATAACGTTCTCATGCTAGCTGTCCTGCTGTAAGAACAAAGTGGAGACAAAGCCTGTGAATTTAACCACAAGACCAAACACAGGCAGGTGGGCTGACCCTGCCTGGCTACTTTAGGTTTAACACTACACGTGCCTTGTCTCCACTGGGGACTTTAGAGCAAGATAACTACTGTGCATTTGTTACCTTGCTGTAACAACCCTCCAGCACGATACGTTGGAGGAGACAAGGCCCCAGAGGTCTCAGATCTGATTCTGATGGGTTTTGTGAGGTTTAACTCTATTACAACTCCACTGATTTCAGTGGAGTTACCCCTGACTCAGTGGTGGAAGTGATCATCTTATTTACAGGATCGCCTTCTAGGGCCTGCTGTGTCTGTGGTGCTGGCTCTGATGAAATCAGTTTGACTGCTCCTGTCAAGGGAGGAAGGTGGGTCCAATAGCTACAGCACTAGGCTAGGAGCTGGATTTAGGTCCATGCTCTACCACTGACTTCCTGTGTGTCCTTTGGCAAGTCACTTAATGCCAGTTTAAGGCACTACTAGCATCCACAAAACTCCTGCTTTGCTGCCGCCTAATCCTGTAGATCTCTAAATTCCCTCAGCACCTAGGAATTTGCAGTAGAAGTTCCCTACAGCTCTGTGTTTTTTTGCCTCTGGGCATGTAGGCAGCTGCCTTCCTCTAGGCATTTATCTCCTGCCTAAACACCTGAGCAACCTACAAACCAGGCTGATGGGCTTCTCTGCCTGACTCACAGGCAAGGCCTGATTTGGGAGCTATGTTCAGAGGCCACCTACCGGATCGGGTCCCCAGCAGGCGAGAGACCCAGGGTCCAGTCCCCACACCTCCTATGACTGACTATTCCTTTGTTTATCCAAAGCGGAACAGCTTCCCCAGGAACAATGGAGCGTGCCCCACATAACGCTGTCCCAGAGCTCAGCGATTACCCCTCTTACCTGGGAGGTAGAAGGATTTGCGGAGGCTTTCTCCCCTGCAGGCAGAGGGGGGAATTGAACCGAGGTCGCTCATGTGCCAGGTGTGTGCACTAACCACTGGGCTGAAAGGGAAAAGGTAAAGAGCTGCTTCCCTTCTCCTCTCACCCCTTGGGGTGCAGAGTGAGGAAGAGTCCAACTCGTTCTCACAGGAAACACCTTCGGTGCCTCCAGCCATGGGTTCCCAGCTGTGGATCACTAGCGGAACCAGGCAGCTGTCTCTGTAGGAGAGGTGGGATTTACCAGATAACGCTCTCCTCACCATCTCCACTAGCTAGCTTAGGCAGCTCTCTACCTATCCGCTGGCTTTGTGGCTTGCACTGGGAGGTGCCTATCTCTCCCCCAAGAAATCGTCTGGGAAGCCCATGAGTCTAACCCAGGCTTGGTGGATTGCAGTTATTTCTGTGCATAGCAGCAGTGAAGTGTGCATGGACATCAGATGAAGAGCTGTTCTTGCATACCCAACCAAACTGACAGTTAATTGTATGTAAATTAGCATACTACAGCTTTTTCTTTTCTTTTCCTGAAAGCAAGCAGGAATTCGAGCTTTGCTGAAAGCCGAAGTGGTTTTTCAAAACAAAAATATTCAGCCTATTTTGATATTCCTTCATCTCTCTCTCTTTTCTAGATGTTTTTCAAATGCTGTCTGTGCGTCTCATCATGACAATAAAAGCATGGCAGCCAGCAACGATGGCCTAATGGGGCTGCAGATAAAATAGTAAAGAGCATGCAAATGAAATACCATAATCATCCAGGAACCACAGCTTCTGTTAACTGTAAGTACTCGCCACCGCAGCTTTAAGATGTGGATGGATTCTATGAAATTTAATTATATTTTCACAAGGATTGCAGAGTAAAGGCACATGGTAAATGCTCAGTCTATAAATGAGGGTAGCTTCTTCAAATTGCTAGGAAGAAGTGCAGTTGCTAACTATAGGTATGATAGAGGCACACTGGTATTGCCTCAATCTTTTATTTCCTCTTTGAAAATGTGCCTCCCTTAAACTGGCTTTTCTCCAGTTTCCAGGTTCTCTGTTGTCAAAAAATGCTTCAAAAATAATGTTAGGGGTTATATTAAAGTCATGTCCTAATTCATAGTCTTCACACCCCAGGGAACATCTGTATCTCCTGCCTGTTGGCACAAACCGGATCTCACTGACATTGAGCATTCCCACTGATTTCAGGGAGAGTTTGATCAGGCACCAGGTGAACGTTTCCTAAGTCCTCTTCTCCAAGCATCTCAACAATTTCTGAGTCACTAAATTCCTCTGCTCCTCCTCATCTGTTAAAGGACTTACTTCCTCGTGCTGCTTTTCCTTGGAATGTTTATAAAAGCCCTTCTTATTCCCCTGGCTTTTTTAGTCAGCATTAACTCTTCTCTTGTTTCTTCTCCCTCATCCCTCTCCCCACCTGCAAGATTCAACAAACTCCCTGCTCTTGTTTGGTCACCTGATCCTTTTCATTGCCAGCAGATCTCCTCTTTGTCCGTATTGACCAAACACTGGTTTCTGCACTATTGTTTTTCAGATAGATTCTAAGAGGCCGTGCTGTTGTTATGGTATTTTGAAGGGTTGCTAGTTGTCTTGCACATGACTATACTTGAGTCACTACATTTCATAATTTCTCAGCATGTTTTCCTGCAATCCAGGATGTGTCTACTGAAGTGTATGTGATCGCAAATCCATTCTATACTATGGTGAATCCAGTCAGCTCACAGATTTAAACTCTTTGACAGATTTCAACATAAAATAATATCCATACATAGCTGTAATTGTTACCAGTTGGGCTGAATTTTATAATCCCGATTAAGCACACTATAAAATGTTACATTTTATAGTGACCTCGCAAGATCCAGTAGTTATTAACTCCATTTTGTGTCAGTCAAGCCGTTTGCCATTGTAAATGTAACCTCATATTCACTGGTGCATATAATAAAATCAGGACAACATTCACTCTGTGACTCTGTGCACACCGCGCTCTTAACTGAAAGATGTGCTCTAGAAGACACAGATACGAAATGATTGGAAAATCTCTGTCAGCCATGGTTACCATCAAACTATGTCCTACCGGTAAAAATATCAGGGTTAACATTTTATTTTTAGCCTTAGTTTTATATTGTTGTTGTTTGGATGGATTTTAAAATGTGACTCAGACACCAGGGTTATCTGAATAGTAGAGAGAATTCTCAGTGCTAGGGCTGGTACAGGCCTGTCAGAGGAACGTGGGGGTGGCAGACGGTCCCAGAGAGAGCAGCAATAGTGCTAGATTGTTTAGGGCTGTGTAGATGGTGGCAGGCACCGTGAGGATGGCCTGTAATGGTGTTGACAGCTGGTGATTGTGGAGTAGAGGTGCAATGTCCTGTTACCAGCCCTCAGCTCCATCGAGAACACACAGCAACATGGAGCTTTGCCCAATCGTCCCCTTTGCCTTAGGCTCTGGACTCCCTGGCCATTCACCAACGGGCTATGCTGCTATCCAGTTGTGTTGGGGGGTCTTGTATCACGCCCCTCACCGTGGTGTCTGAATGCTTTTCTCCATGTTTCTGGTCTGCGTTAAGTCCCTGTGCTGCAGGGGCAGGGTGAAGATGTTGCAATGTATATGGTGGCTACGTGTGGAAAATACGAAATTCTTCTCAGAGAGGCAAAAGTCTTGGGCCATAATCTAAAATGGCTAGTGATTTCGAGTGCTCAGATTGAGACACCCTAAAGAGGCTGTTTTTTGGAGGGAAAGTGTGTGAAAATCCAGCCCCAGCAGGCACCTAACATCACAAGTCACTTCTGAAAATCTTGAGCTTTTCCTCGTGGTCCTTTTTTTAGCCCATGGCACTATAGACAGAATCCATAGGCCTGATTTTCCTCTTGTTAGGCTGTTGTGAATCTGCAGTAGCTCTGCTGAAATCAGTGAAGTTACACTGATGGAGAATGGGTGTAGGTGACAGAAGACTGAGTCTCCATCTTACCTTGTAAAGCCCTAGGAAGGCTAGGACTAGAACAGGGTTTAAAAGAGACCCTCCATGACTTTATCCAGTTAAGTCCATGAATGGCTGTTAGCCAGGGTGTGTAAGGAATGGTGTCTCCAGCCTCTGTTTGTCAGAGGCGGGTAATGGATGGCAGGAGAGAGATCACTTGATCCTTAATTGTTAGGTTCACTCACTCCGGGGCACCTGACATTGGCCACTGTCGGTAGACAGGACACTGGGCTGGATGGACCTTTGGTCAGATCCAGTACGGCCATTCTTATGTCAATGGGACTCCATGCGTACGTGCTACTTAATGGGTAGAATTGCAGAACTGGGGCCTAAGACAAAAGACCCTGTAAAAGAAAAGCAGTTTGGTCTAAGAAGGCTATGCAATAGGTATTTTGTTGTAGAAGCAGCTGACTTATTAACAGTTTAATCTACAATACCATTCGTGCTTTGGGTCAACTTCAACTGTGTTTAGGTGGGCCCAGAGAACCTACTCTGAATAAAGCAATACATCTTTCTGAGTATAATCAGCCCAAACATTTTGTTAATGTTCGCCTATCAAGTTTACTCAGCCTTGTCAGCTTAATTGGCACTGTTAAGCTTCCAAGGATGAGGAGGCCTACACAATAATGCAAATATGGAGATATAAACATCCTCCAAATATTTAGAAGTACATCAATTTGCCTTTGAATGAGATGTGTTAGTAAAGCATATGGCCTGCATAATGTAAGCTCTCATTACTTTCAATCGATAGCGCCAGAGGAATTGCAGGCATTAGAGATATGAATTGTTAGTATTGCTTTTGCTTATGTTATTGCTTTTTTTGTCTCTAGAAACATCACAGTGTGTTAATTTTACAATATATAAAGGTTACCTTACTTGAAAGCTAGTGATCTCTTTGTTGCAATGAGTGTATCAGATATTTATAGCTGTTCTGTGTTCCTCTGGCTATTCTAGCTATGGTTACAAATGCGAGAGCACATCATTTTGCCTGCGTAATAAGAACAATCAGAGCTGTGTATATGTGGGAGGTACTTTTCTTTCGGCAGTTGTATTAGCATAGCTATATATAACCATGCAGCAGGTCAAAGAGTGTTCACATGCACCTGTGAACTCTCACCTCGTCTACAGCACACTTCGCTCTTACTGGGATCTGAAGACCACACAACACATGCTGCCAGTGCCATGGCTGACTGGGGCAATAAAACAAGGGAGACTGAAGAATGGTTACACAACACTCACTGCTATTATTAAAACAAACACCACCAATGTTGCTACTTGGCAAATATTCCCAGCAGTTTCCGTATTCTCCCTTATGGGGTGAATCCCTAGATGTCATGTAATAGAGAGTTGAAACTTGTAATCTATGGTATTGTCAGAGAGGCTGCTATCTTAATGCCTTTCTCAGCATGGAAATAAAATCCCGATCCCCTCTGCACCCTTTGGCCTACACATGGCATTAAGGCCCTGCTACTTGTCTCTGGGCACAGCCCAGCTACCAACTTCACCCTTCTTTTCTTTCATTCCTAAACTTGCACTCAGCTTTCTGAGATGGGAATTCTGTCCGTGCTTAATTTGTACTGGAAGAGGTGCCAGGGCTCAAGCAATGTTTTTATTTTCATAAATGATGTGGCAAGCCCAGAGGTGCCGGGGCCATGAGCTGCCAAAGCTATAGATGTCGGGATGCAGCCCTGGTACAAATTAAAAGGACTGAATACTGTCAATTTATGTGTGATCTATTTATACATATACCTACGCTGAACACTAATGTGCATATCCTGACTCTTTGCGCTGGGCTCTGCATCTAATTCAGATTGAGATAAGAATATGGGCATGATCTGTTCTCACATGCACCAGTGTCAATCCAGAGTAGTGCCCCAGAAGTCTGTGGTGGTACACTTCAACATGCTGAAGTGCATCTCTTTCTGTGTGTGCACGACTCTCAGTGTAACTTGCTTGACTCCTCCTTACAGTGGGAAGAGTTCCAATTGGAATCAGTGGGTAGAGACTTGTGTTGTTGGTGTTAGAAGATTCTGGGTTCAGTTCTTGCTGGCAAAGGCGGGGGGTGTGTGGCGTGGGTATGAGATCATGTGCATTCGAACAAGGCTCAGTAAATCACCGCGGGCACACTGGGTTTTCTAGGTTAAAATAATGTTATTTAGTTTGGAAAGTCAAGCACTTGAAAGTTAGGAAATGCCACTTTTATGGTCGCCTCCACAGCCTTAATACAGCCGCCCCTTTGGCCATCCTGTGCACTGAGTGAGGCAAGAGTCTGAGGGGGAAATAGTATGTGATTATGTAATTAAAAACTGTATCCCAAGGCAGTGGGTGTCAGCCTAAGGACTGTGTAGGCAACTGTGAACCCAGATCTTTGTAACGTTTTAGTGCTTGGCTTTGCAGACTAATAGCTTGTTAAAAGACGTATTCTCCTAGGTTTCTTTAAAAAAAAATTTCCTCTTGCCCTCTTTCTCGCTCCTCATATTTAAAATGCCAAATCTGTCAAAGCCATGTTGCTTGTTTTGGAAAACTTCCACATGTTTGTCTGAGAAAAGATGCAAGGAAAAATGTTTCAAAGTCAACATGGCTAGATCTGTGTTTTGCTTTTTATAGAACTACTTTTATGATCACATTTTCCTTTGTAGGCCTGGAATATCTATCGATCGCTCTATCTATCTATTGATCTAATCTAAAAATCAGTATTAATATAGCTATATTCAAAAGTGAACGATAATGTGTTTAATGTTTGCACTTTTGAATCATTCTAGTCTTAGTAACATAATCTATTAGAAGGCTGATAACCATCCTACATTTTCTTTTTTTGTAGCTTTTCATTTTAGTTCTCTCTACTGTGCTGATGGCATAAAAATATACAAAGATTACTTTAACTATTTTTAGCTGGTACCTATGGTACAAAACTCTACTTACTGATTATAATACACACTTTTCTGATGAACTTACTCTATCTCTTTGCTATCCCAAATAAAAACAGTGAAAGGACTCCCACACCCGCCACCCCCAAAAAGAATGCTGCTAAACAGCAGAGCAAAACAGGTGGTTAGAGCGTCCTTTAAAGATTGGAAGTCAAATCTTAGTAAGGAAAACAGAAGAGAGCACTACCACCTTTCTAAAGTATATTTGCAATCTCTAGTGTACTTACATTACCATTGATTTTTTGGGGGAATAACTTTTTTAGTAGACTTTATTTTCTTTGACTTTCACCATCACATGCCTTAGTAACACAGTCAGGAATACACACAGATTTTATCTCCATATAATAAATAATATTTAAAATTTAATCACAAACACCAATTATAAAAGCTACTTACCAAGCCAGATAAATCGCCGGATTGATAGTGTTTATGGGTATAGATTAGATTTAGACTATTGCTCACATTTACTTGGTCTGTTTTCACCTGCTGAGCCCACAGCACAGCTTCAGCTTATTGTGTATATTTGAGTATTTGCTATTGTATTTCCAAAGTAAGTCCACTAGCTCTTGTGTATTGACTTGTGTTTGTGTGTAACGCTGCCCTCAGCTGGATGGAACTAACCATTTCTTAGGCTGAACTTCACATGCCCGGACAATCTGATGACTTGCACGTGTATGGGACACATGGCTAAACTAGATGTGTTTTGAAAGTCTGTCAACTGTTGTCACAAAAGAGTGACATTTTCTGGATGTGAATTTGTTGTTTAGTCATATGGAAAGTCATCAGCACCTATTGGCATATTGACATTTCTTTGCTGTAAAATCCTTTATTTAATGCCGTACATCTTTTGCTGTAACCAAATGGCTAGTCTCACCCTCTTGCTGTCCATTGAAAGGGCAGCTCTTATTTGTCTATAAGCCTATGTGCAGTAAAGTAACAGAAATAGATTTTGTCTCTTCACACTCTCTATACTCATGAATTTGCATGCTATTTCTTGCTTAGAAGTGTCAAGTTGTCTTCCGCGTCAGCCTTCTACAAGGCTGACATCCCACAGACATCTCCTATTAAAATTGAGAGACCTGCAAAACTCTGCAGAATCTCCAGAAATTCACATTACCTGAGTTATTGCTGCTGTGAGGTGATATGAGCTGGAGTTTGCAAGGTGCATTTCAGTCCTTTTGATGGAAAGCATTGTGATATTGCAACATATGATTTAATCCATTGTTTTTATTTGAACACCCAGACTCTCACACTGGCTTATTTTGATGTAGAATATATTAGAAGACACCATGATGTGAGAAGACATTTTTTGGTGTTGTCTGCTTCTATGAAGAGCCACAGAGGAGTTGTGGCAAGAAGCCTGAAATTGTGCCTTGGTTAGATCACCTGTTCTGATAACCTCCAGAGGAAATGTTCAGGAGCCCCGTTCTTACGAATGCTAATTTCCTTTACAATGCACAGACTTAGAGACTGCTGATTGTCTCTGCCACTCGCTCTTTGAACTGATTGAATTTTGCAACTTCATTGCTATATAATTTGTACGTTTTCAGATGTGGGTAGCTATCATTGGCACTTAAATCCATCTCTAGGCACCTAACTGAACTCAATGGGAACTGCAGGTACTCAACACCTGTGAAGGCTGGATCACTTAGGTGCCTAACAATGGATTTAGGGGTCTTACTTTAGGCAGCCATGATGGACAATTATAACCATAGGAATCATGCCAGAGTAATCTTAAACGGTAAATAAAAACCTTTCCTCACAGATATTGGCCGTTAGCATAATAACTGTTGTACATAATTAAGATGAAAATTAAATGTTATAGTTTAGTTTCCCATGTTGCATCACTGCTGTATTGATCATGAATATTCATGAAAAAATTGGGATTGGAAATGTTAATATAAAGATGGAGAACATAAAAAGAATTATGTTTGGGGAAATTAAATAATTTTGGCTTTTTTTGGATGAGCTACAATATTTTCTATTGGAAATTGAGTGGTCATATCTCCTTGGTGGTTTTGAAAATCTCAGCCTGTGTGACTAAAATATTATATGATCAGGAAAAGAAGCCAAAAGTGGAACTAAGATGCCCTCAGGGAAGATGGTGAAACTTGCGCTGCCAAGAGAGAGTGTAGCACTGTGAAGACCAGTTGAATAGAGGAGATTGCCATTTTTGATAAGGGCAGCCTGGGCTTCCATCTCATTGAGTACAAGAGGAGATGCAGCCATTTTGAAAGAGGGCAATTTTTTGTGAGGCTTTCTAAAGGAAAAATCATTCTTCAGCTTCTGCTTTATAGATCAACTTTCGGCTAGAGGGAATTCTAGAAGAAACAACCATTAATACTAAAATTTCTTTTGACAATCTACTCATTCCAGCAGATCTACTCAATATTCACCTGTCAACCAATTATTATGTTCAAAGGCAGGAGATTCATTTGGGCCAAAAAAAGCTGATATACAATGCTCAATTGCCTAATAGATCCATTTTAAATTAATTTTTTCTATCAGAAACTAATAGATTTACTTGTAAATTCCCAGACAATCAATTCAGCACTTAAGACTAAGTGCTGCAATTTTGAGGGAGAATATGCTCTGTTTCGTGAATAACAATGAAATTTAATCATATGTGCTGGAACTAGCGGTTCTAGGGAGGCTGCCGCGCCCCCTGGCTTGAAGGGGTTTCCATCATAACCAGGATTTATAAATTTGGTTCAGTGGCTTTCAGCACCACCACTGTACACATTGTTCCAGCACCCTTGGATTGAATCCAATCTTTAAGTACAAATCTTAACTCATTCACAGCTACATAGTCAGGACTGGAACCTCCATACAAATGGCATCAAAATATTTTAATTATTCTTCTCCATCTCCTTCCTACACATCCTCACCTTTTCTTTGCTTTTTTTTTAAACTGCTGCTTCACATTGCTCTGAAATTTCATGAGAAAACAAAATGTCAAGGGCTTCAAATTACCAAAAACATTTTATCCTTTCATGGAATGTAAATAGTCCTTGCTTATGTAAATCTAGATATGCAAAAGTATCTACATTTTCAGAAGTTTATTAATATAGTTACAAAGCATTCATATTGTGACAAAGCTCCAAGTTTGTACTTGTGGGTCCTGCGCTTCCTGGCAGATTTAGGGGCCTCAGAAACTCATCTAGGCCCCAGAGTGACCTCCCTTTCTCAGTATAATTGGCAAGAGTCACCGCCTAGTGAGTTACCTTCATCACAGGCCAGTATGGAAGATGGAAAAGGGAGGAGCCCGGGCCCGCCCTCTACTCCGGGTTCCAGCCCAGGGACCCTAATAGTATCAGCTAAGATGGCTGATCTTTTATCCACAAAACACAATACAATTCCCTGGGCTACTTCCCTACAGCAGTCCCCGCTTCTTCAAACTCCACTTCACCCTTACCTCAGGGCGTCTTTCCTTCTGTATGATATGTTGTCCACCACTCAGTCTCACCAACAGCATAACTTCCTTCCACAGCTCCTGACACCCACAGACCACCTGACTAACTGGGAGGTTTTTATCTGGATTCAGCCAGTCCCTGATTGGCTTCAGGTGTCCCAATCAGGCTAGCTGTTTCTACTCCTTTCTAGAAGGTTCTTAATTTGCCCCAGGTGTCTTGATTGGCCTGGAATAGCCTTTGTTTGGCTATCCAGGGAACAGGGACCTGCACATCCTGAGACTAATATACCTGCCTTCCAGCACTCTGCTATATCCTTCTGGTCTGACTCCATCACAATATGTTTCCTCATTTGGCTTATATATTATTATGTAGTTTTTCCTACAGTAAAAACCATTCTAATGCCACACTGTAATAAATTAACTGATTGTTCTTCCTTGTGCTTCAATAAGAACACAGAAGAGTCTGTGGGTTCGCCTATCTTTACATCTAAACCTGTCAATGAGTTGATAAACAAGAGTGACATCTGTAATTTTCTTATGGAAATTTACTACTTTACAAAGAACAAATCACGTGTAGGGATGCGTCCTTTGTGCAGAATTAAGCCATCTGACTTTAATGCCATTGTACTCGCAGAATTAAGCAGAGTAGGAACATTGCTGCTTATGAGATAATACTCATCATGATGTCTGTACAATTAGTGCACTGCATACCGGTTTCAGGTCCATCTTGCTCTGCCTTGGGGTGGTGGTTTAATTTTAATGTCAGCGCTATCTTGTAATCTGTTTACTGAGGATGAAATAAAAGCAGAAATATTTAGGCCAAATTGATTGTAGAATCCATAACCCAAGGCTGCAGATATTGCAAATGAGTATTTTTCAAATAAGTGTCTTAGCATATGGATAATAGAACTATAACATGTACCGTACGATACACTACATTATAATCTAATTTGTATATTAATTTTCAATCTTTATCTTTAGATATTTGTGGGGTTTTTTGCTATACCAGGCCACTGGGCCACATCTAGAACTGGTGTGAGAGTATTTACTGAATTCAAAGCTAAGAACTTTTGGATTTTTTTGGTTTATTTGTTTCTCTGTGTTTTCAGACTAAACTAGATCCATTATTCATGAATGTACTGGCTGTTTGAAAACATTCTAAGGCCAGCAGGAGTGAGCCCATGGTAAATGACAGATTATTTACAAAGCATTCACTGTTGGTATTTTGTATTCAGATTTCAAAATGGGACACCCTAGAAAGTGGGCCACATACATCAGATGTGTGAGTTAACATCTCAGTAATGACTTTGGCTTCAGATATGTGTTATCAAGAAAACTATGCTGACCAGTGTTGAAGCATCATGAATTGACAAATGCTAACAGACTTCAATCTGATCCCATCCAACAGAAGCTTTTAATAGTCACAAAACAGTCTTGATGACCCCCACACCCCACCCCATATTCCACTGGCTACAATAGCTGGTGGTTTGAATTCATTTCCCATATTCAGTATCTCCTATGAAGCATGATCAGTATCATTCTATAAATGCGGGGACTTTTCTGACCCATTCTTCTCACATGTGCTGTTCATAGTGGAGGGAGCACGCAGCCCCCTACAGGTCTGGGGTCAGACTGGGGAGGTAATATTATGGCTGTTCTAATTTGTGTCTGGCTTTCCACAGCCCCAAGAGACTGTTCCAGCAGCTAAGGATTATTAGGCTACCAAAGTGCACTGACCACATGTTTTTCCTGGCAACATGCCCTATGCCAGGCATGGGAGGGAGATGGGATGGAGCTACTAATATACAGGCATAATAGTGCTTCCCACCCAGGACCAGCATAGAGGATTCCACTGGCACATGGAAGACCCAGAGTGACCAGTTAAGGCATCTTGGCATCCCTGTTGTGTTAGAATGGTATAGGTGTGTTGGTGGACACACTGGGGACTGAATCAGTAACCTCTCAAGATGACAGCCCAAGTCTCAACTGCTTGGGCTAGGCTCTGGAACTGGGGGCTGTAACATTTGCATCCTCTGTAGACGCAATAAATTGATCCCCGAGCACGCTACCCATCAACTCTGGAACTCCGTTTCCACAACAGGTGGAAGTGGAGTGGACGGGGGAGCAGCAGTGGTCGACTCACCTGGCCGTCCACACGGCGGCAAGTCGACCTCTAAGATGCGCCAACTTCAGCTACTTTATTTGCGTAGCTGAAGTTACATATCTTAGGTCGACACCCCCCTCCTGCCCGAGCGTAGCCCAGGCTTAAAGTACACCAGCTTGTATATTTCATTAACGAGTTTTAGACTATTGCATTCATTTCTTCTCTCCCCGCCATACACATATTTTTGAGGCTTGGCTTCAATTGCTTGTGACAGTGAATCCTCAGAAGCCAGAAATCATTATAACCAAATGCCTTGACAGAGTCCAGTGAATGAGCCATTGGGACAGGGTCAACAGATTTTCTTCCATTTCCAGCTTATACTATCGTTTCACTACATGATCTTATGCAAACCCCTTAATATTACTGTGCCTCGATTTCCCATCTCTAAAATTGGGGGTCATAGTGCTTACATTGTTATAAAAGGGCTTTGAGATCTAAGCTGAGTAGCGGTATGTATTCTAACATCATGAACATTCCTTTACTATGATTTTAAAAATACCAACATAGCTTGGCTGTAGTATGTTAGTAAAATGTATATACATTAGCTGGCTATAATGCCAACACATTCAAGCAATGCCATTATATTGTAGCCCTTTTCATTTATTGCATTATTTATTTTGATTAAATGCAGTCTGCCATGCCCACTCCTTTAGAACACATGGTCTCTGCGTATTAGGGTGAATGTCACTCTTTATGCCATATTCTGTTACATTACATTGTTAGCATCATAACTTCAGGTGGCTAACGAGAGGCAAGTGGCACTATTGTTACATGGCACAGAATTTAGGATTCAGAAAGGTGCCTACACGGCGGCCTGTGCTAAAGTGTGCAGACAATCATACTGAAAACGCTAACCAATTTGTGACCACGTGGAGAAATTGTTGTTTCAATCTGTTTCCATGCAAAGCCACATGCAAAATGCTAAAAAGAGGAGAAATCCGTGTGCAAGGGTTATGATGAGATTACTTTAAGTGCTTTGTGTTGCTAGGGAAACCTTCATTTGTATCCATATGTCTCACGTGGCTTCCTTATTTTGAGCCTGGCTCTCCAAGTGGGGGGATGTCAGGGAAGAAGATTCTAGGACTATTTAAAAACATTGCCCATCACCCCCTACCTGTCTCGCTCCAGTGTTCTCACAAAGCTTTTCCCTGGAACTTGGATTATCCACTAAATCTCAGAGAGAAACTTGACATTCGGACAGATGTCATAGAGAGAAGGAAAACCCAAGAAAAGGAAAATGAGGAAATTAAGGAGGTGATTAAAGTTGGGATTTTTTTTTTTTACGTGCCTTTATGAGGAAATATGGAGGCTTCAGCTTCATTATGTGGCATTGATGGTTGTGGCAGAGTGTTGTGTCATTAGAATATCGCAGGTTGGTTAAGAGGTGTCCACCAATGGAAACCCCAGCTCCTTCCACTTTATCGAAACCTTCCAGGGCTTGTCTCACAATAAATTCTGCACACATGGTGAAAAGACTTGGAGACACACCGTACCCTTGGCTCATGCCTTACTCAGTGCAGAAACCACTTGCTGTCACGTCTGCTGTTCGAACTCTCATCTGTTGCTGACTGTTTAGGCCTGCGATGAATTCAATGAACTTGGGCCTAGTAGGAGGCAAGTAGGGTTGTTTCCAGTACATGGCTTGGTATTTGGGACCTATTTAACAAACCTGAGGTGTCCCCGCCTCAGGGGATTGCGTGGGCCAGGCACGCCAGTCAACAGGACAAGAAGCCACAAAAGTAAAGCCGCACCAGTAAGCTTCTGAGAACACCTCTCCTCACCCATTAACCTCCTCAATAACAAGATCCCCACCCCCACCCCCTTTTTCCACATCCACAGCAGCTGGAATTGATGTGCAAGAGAGCAGCTCAAGCTTTTTTGTCAGGATGCTGTAATCTAGTCAGGAGAATGGTGGCACATGGGCCGAGATCCTCAGAGGAGTTTAGGCATCTCCATTTCCAAATTTGATTTCAATGAGAGATGGGCACTGAGTGACCTTTGAGGATGTGAGAGGCACAAGATGTGGGAGGGCATATCTTTTATTGGACCAGCGTCTGTTAGTGAGGGAGATGCTTTTGAACCATACACAGCTCTTCTTCAAGTCTGGGAAAGGTACTCAGAGCATCACAACTCGATGCCAGGTGAAGCAGAGTGTTGAGCATAAGAAATTAACATGCATTACAGGGGACCATTCAAGGTGGAATGACCTGTTAACATATCTCCAGTGACAGGCTGGAAAGAAAGGAAGAGAAGAAAAACAAAAGGAGCTGAGGAGGGCTGGTCTGGGCTTTTTTGCTTAGTCAAAGAGGTCTGAGTCCAGTCCTGCTGCCCTTGAAATCAATGGCAACTCATCCACTGACTTCAAGAGATGCAGGATCTAGTCCAAAGTTTACTATTAGGTCACACTGTAAACAAATTTCAAAATTTAAACACTTATTAATAGCTCCTGGTTCATGTATCTTTACAGAGACAAAACTCCAAGTCCGGCTCCCCTTTTCACATGAATTTCTTCTGGCCTGGCTTGCAAAGGGGCCTAGTAGCTGCTGCTCCCATGAATTTGTGGGTTCTCCGCACTTTTCAAAGTTAGAACATGCATTTTCGTTTGTTTTTGCCTATAGGCTACATAGCCTGACACAAAATGTCTCAAAGCCTTGTGATAATCACGCATTCTCCCCTGCTTTATTACCCAATGATGTCAAAACCCATTTAAAAACACAGTCTGGAAGGTAAAAATCCAATTGGACTGGTAGTATGTTTGCCAGTCTGAATTTTCATTCCAGTCTGATTTCAAATGGCTGTGATAATACAGCCCCAGATGGAACTGCTAATGGAAATGTCTGAATTTAGCTAATGCCGTGCTGCAACAGTAAAATAATAATAATAAAAAAGAATACATGAATTTCAGATCATGTTAAATTTAAACATCCTCATAACCCTGGTGTTTTAATTCTGTCTCTCCTGTGCAAAGCAAGGCATTGTGTATACATATGCACAGTATTTATCAGGATGGATTGGCGGTCTGAAGCAAGGTATAATTATAGGTTAACCATGAGATACCTGAGTGCACTGCATCTATATATTCTTTTTTGTGATCGTTATGTAGCCTTTATTGAATTTTTGATCTGCATTCAAATCAGCTGCGAGAGAGAGGGAGAATTTTTAAAAGGAGTGTGGAGCAAATCATGAGTCTGGTAATGAACATAATATTACTAATTGCCTATACTTGTGTAAGCTAATTTCAAGCTGTCTGCAATTGTAATTCTTCAACAAAACTTTTTTTTTTTATCACCCTGGCAAATAAAACCATGTGATGCATGACTTTACAATAAAATGAAGTGCTCTCGTTCGGTAAGCAGTTAATTTTCCATGTTGGTTCTTACAGTGCAACACATTCAATTAAACACAGAATTCATTAGGTTTTGAGTGGATTCAATAGGCCTTATAGAGAAAGGAGTCTAATCACATGTAACTTACTCTTTCTTCTGGCTCCCTGCAACAGGATGACAGGAACTGTGAACCCTCTAAAGAATGCTTGTGCATCATTGACACACCTGTTAGCAGAAGTCAGAGATGTATTTAAAATGGCAGAGTATACCCTGTGGTCTTCTATTGGGCACACTCCTGGCTCCACTGATGTGGATGGGAATGTCGCCATTGACTTTATTAGGGTCAGGATTTCACCTCCAGGGGAAGACCCAGCTTATCCCCACCAAGGTATTAGAGAAAGGGGGAACTGACTGTTCTCTGGTCAGAAGAACTAGGGAAGAGGCAGGTGGGGTCGTGCAGGGAACCTTAAGAACATCCAGCCATAAGGAAACCGCTAAGACTGAGGTTCATGTTCTCTTGCTGTTGAGTTACCAGTGAAAGCCACACCTCATAAAGGGGATAGAATTATAGGACTGGAAGGGACCTTGAGAGGTCATCTAGTCCAGGCCCCCGCATTCATGGCAGGACTAAATATTTTCTAGACTAGTGTGGGAAGCGGTGGCCAGCACGTCCCTATGGCCCGCAGCACTTCCCGCCACTTCCATTATCCAGGAACGGTGAGCTGTGGCCACTGGGAGCTGTGGGCAGCTATGCCTGTGGACAGTCAATGTAAATAAACTGCCCCATGGGCCATCAGCGCATTACCCAGCTGGGTCACAGGTTACTCACCACTGATCTAGACCATCCTTGACAGGTGTTTATCTGACCTGCTCTTAAAAATCTCCAATGATGGAGATTCCACACCCTCCCTGGGCAATTTATTCCCATGCTTAACCATCCTGACAGCAAAGAAGTTTTTCCTAATGTCCAACTTTAATCACCCTTGCTGCAATTTAAGTCCATTGCTTCTTGACAGGGTGACCAGATGTCCCGTTTTTATAGGGAGAGTCCCATTTTTGGGGACTTTTTCTTACTAAGGGACCTATTACCTCCTGTTCAATTTTTTCACAGTTGCTATCTGGTCACCCTACTTCTTGTCCTATCCTCCGAGGTTAAGACAAACAATTCTTCTCCCTCTTCCTTGTAGCAACCTTTATGTACTTGAAAACTGTCATCGTGTCCCCTCTGTCTTCTCTTCTCCAGACTAAACAAACCCATTTTTTTCAATCTTCCCTCATAAGTCATGTTTCTAGACCTTTAATCATTTTTGTTGCTCTCCTTTGGACTTTCTCCAATTTGTCCACATCTTTCCTGAAATGTGGGGCCCAGAAGTGGACACAATACTCCAGTTAAGGCCTAGTCAGCATGGAGCACTTACAACACTCTTGCTAATACATCCCAGAATGATGTTCACTTCTTTTGCAACAGTGTTACACTGTTGACTCATATTTAACTTGTGATCCACTATGACCCCCAGATCCCTTTCTGCAGTATTCCTTCCTAGGCAGGGCCAGGGTCAGCCAATGTGCATAAAGTAACACATGCGTAAGTGAGTTCTGGGTCCTGGTCTTAGTTTGGGGGAAAATAAGCCCGAAAAATACCTGTCTGTGCACACTAGGGGTAAATGAATGTCAAATCCAGCATGATCTAGAAAAGGGATCTCAAACTCAAATGACCACGAGGGCCACACGAGGACTAGTGCACTGGCCCGAGGGCCGCATCACTGACATGACCCCCATCGCTGCCCCTGGCCCTGCCCCCACTCCACCCCTTCCATGAGGCCCCGCCCCTGCCACGCCGCCTCCTGCATGCAGCTCCCGGCTCCCTCCTGGCCATCGCTGCAGAGGGCTCCTGGGAAGCGCCGCCCCAGCTCATTCACTGAAGCCGCAGCAGCAGCGCCTGGAAGCCGGTGCTCAGCAGTGGCCCAGCCAGGCAGTAGAGAAGCCTCCACTTCTGGCCCCTCTCTCCCGGAAACTGCTATGGGGGCAGGGCAGCGCCAGGGAGCTTGGCGGGCCACAGGGAAGGGCTTTGCGGGCTGCATGCGGCCCGTGGGCCACACGTTTGAGACCCCTGATCGACAATGTGTGCACATTAAGTGGTTCCAGCTTTCTAAGGTATGGCCAAGGATCTTACACGGGTAGAAGTGGGGAAGAGTGTATGTTTATGAAAAAAATTATTTTCAGCCTTTCCTTTGATTTTCCTGCATTGCATTTTTCACTCATCCCCTCCTTTTCTTTTTCTCTCTGTGAATTTTAAGCACTTCTTTCCATTTCCAGGTTTCTAAAAATTTTAATGATTTTTTTTTTCAAAACACAAAGTGAGAGCTGGCTTTTAACTGTTAAACAAAATAGAAAATCACTGGTACATCAAAAAGCAAGTATGCAACACACCCATGAGGTCCTGAAAGGGAAAGTTACTTCTGTTGCATATGATGACTGACTTGATTAACATATTTAATAGCTTTTTCATGTATGTTATATGAACATTTACATAATCATCAAGGTAAGCAGAAGGAAGTTCAGATTCTTTCTTTCCTTGTTTGTTTGTTTTTGTTGTTGCAGCAGAAAGTTTGAATTAGCCCCGTCAAAAGCTGAGCTATTTTTTGCTTTTGATAAGTAGCATGTGCCACCCTGGCAGACTGGAAATTTGTCCAGATGCTGGAACACAGGTGTGATCTGCTTCGTGCAAAAAGTACTGTTGATACAGCTGCCTCTGTCTGCCTGTTTCAGCTCTAGCAGCAGTTTCTGAGTATTCCTCTGAGAGTCAGTAGCATTATCAGGAGCCTATTGGAATAATGTAATCTGGAGAGAAGCTCCATCTGAAAGCAAATGAGCACATGGGAAGTAAGTGTCCAGCCAGTCTCTTGCAAGGTGCAAGAGTTCTGCTAACAACTCTACCTTCTGCAGCTTAGTTTGTACTGTGTAGCTCACCTACACCTAGTATTATGGGTGAGGCTGTTTGCCAGAAGCTGGGCATGGGTGACAGGGAATGGATCACTTGAAGATTCCCTGCTCTGTTCATTCCCTCTGGGACACCTGGCATTGGTCACTGTTGGAAGACAGGGTACTGGGCTAGATGGACCTCTGGTCTGACCCAGTCTGTCCGTTCTTGTGTTCTTATGACCTTGATCTCTGTGCAAAGGACCAAAGCAAGTGCCATGCACTACCTGGGCCATGTTTGTCTAGTCTGAGTTTATTAGTTACGAGTCAGTTCTTTCACTTTTGGCGTGAGAATCTGGAATCACAGCCAAGGGTGGAGGGAGAAGCGCAGTGACTGTGTCTGAGACAGTGTATGAAGGGCCAGACGTGTGGCTGGCAAGAGGAAGGCAGCCGGGAGGCCAAGGGAGTTAGTGAGCAGAGTTCGCCAGTGAGGTGGGTCCCCCTCAACTTTCAAGTACTCTACGAGGAAGATTTTGCCAATATCATTGCTCGATCTCCCTTGGCCCGCACATATAGGCCTCTGACCAGGCAGGCAGCCAGTCCCTGGAGGCTGTCACCCAGCTGGATTTGGAGAATGGGAAAGGGCTGCTTCATGGGTGCTGTATTCCAAACCGAAATCTGACTTCTATTCCCTCCCCGCCACGTTTGTTCTTTTGGGGGACTCATTTGCGGGCCGCTGATGAAGCCTGCAGCAGGGAGACAGCAAGGTAAAGAGCAATGGCATGAGGATATGGAGTACCTAAGTGCAGCTATGGGGAGGGCAAGCCAGGGCTGGCCAGCGTTGTGAGTATCACTGCCAGATTAACTCACATAAGGAAGAGCTAGCCAGGCGTGAACAGAAGATGTCTGGAGCATAGGATGCAGAAGTCGGCCAGCCAGCCGGCCCACTAGCAGGAGTCCAGAAGCGATGTGTATAAGTGAAGGACAGTGTGGCAAGCCACATGGCCGGCCTGGCAAGGCGGAGTGGGAGTATCAGCCATTTGGCAGGCAGGTTGCATGGTAGGAGAGTGGAAGCCGTGCCAATCCTACACGCTCTGGAGAGCAGTGCTGCTGTTAGGTGATGCCATTGTTACAGCATACGGATTCCCCAGAGGTCATCGGAGATTTTACATTCACATCTGTTCTGAGTGGGCGACTTTCCTTTCCAGCCTGTTTTCTTTCCTTCTTCAGGAAAATGGAAGGGTTATAGGGGGATCTGCCAAGCTGTTTAAAGAAAATAACAGAAGCCGCTTGATAAATCTGCTAGGATAGCATAAGATTGTCACAAGCTCTGCAGCTGACAGAGGCTTCTATTGGGGGTCGGTCATACCACTTGTAGCATAGATGTAGTTCACATGAAGCTGCGTGCTGGGTTTCTGCACACTAGGCTTAGGAGTGTGGTCACTGATGAGGGATGGCTGTTGCTAGGTGATGCATGGGGCTAGATATGTGCACACCACATTGAAACAAATCTGTGAACACCTAGGACTTCAAAGCCAACCTGCTGCACACCACGGCTGCTCTGAGCTGCTCTGAACTCCGACACGGGAGGAATACAGCACTGCTTCTCAAGCTCCCAACTACATGCTTTTGTTAGGTGATGAGCCTCCAACTGTCTGTCTATTTGGAGAGGGCGTCGTCTTGTTGTGGAGAAGGCACTGGAGCAGAACTCGGAAGAAGTGGTTTCACGTGCCCCCCTCTGTTACCTTAGGTGAATCGCACAATTGCTCTGTGCCTCAGACCAGGGCCACAGGACACACTTCGGGTGATGCAACGTGCATCGGCACGAAGTTGCTGCAGATAGTATGTCGCTGGTGCACACGCCTGCTTGGCTCCTTGAGTCCGTGTTGTGCCTCCTCGCTAGGTGTGCTTGTGTTGATGCACCGGGCCGTGCGCCTTGAGTAGGGATCCTGTTGTGCTGCTGGCCGCCATCCAGCACACTCTTTTTTTGGGAAGTTTTGGTGCTGCATGGTGGGGTAGAGAAATGAGTCGCGCACAGGCGATTGGGAACCAGCGGTTGACTTCCCAGCATGCAACTGGGGTAGAGAAACCTCAGTTGACTTCCCAGCATGCAATTGGGGTAGAGAAATGAGTCGCGCACAGGCGATTGGGAACCAGTGGTTGACTTCCCAGAATGCAACTGTCTCCATCCCTTATAGTGCACAGTGTCGTAACCATGTCGTTCCCAGGATATTAGAGAGACAAGGTGGCTGAGGTCATATCTGTTACTGGACCAGTTTCTGCGGGTGAAAGATGCAGGCTTTAGAGCTCTGGGAAAGGAACTCCCAGATCACAGCAAAATGCCAGGTGGAACAGAGCGTTTCACATAAGCCGCTAGCATATATTGTAAGGGACCATTCAAAGTAGAGTGACAGTCAGAGGACAAAAAGACGGGGTTAGTGGGTTACAGATTGTTGTCATAGGCTCCATAATGCTTGTGTCTAGCAGAGTAACCCATTTAAGCTCCCAGGCTCATCTTCTGAAAGTGTTGGGCAGGGTTCCTGTGAGGTGTGAAGATACTTAACATGGTCCATCCGGATTATCACCACAAAAGTTTTTTTTTCTCCTGCTGATAGTAGCCCACCTTAATTGATTAGTCTCTTAGAGTTGGCATGGCAACACCCATCTTTTCATGTTCTCTCTCTCTCTCTCTCACTCTCTCTCTGTGAGTATGTGTGTGTATATAATAATCTTCCTACTGTATCTTCCACCCCTTGCATCTGATGAAGTGGGTTCTAGCCCACGAGAGCTTATGCCCAAATAAATGTGTTAGTCTCTAAGGTGCCACAAGGACTCCCCATTCTTCTTGTGAGAAGGGACGCTCAGTCTGTTCAGGTTACCCAGGGAGGGTGCATTGTTTTCCCAAGTTTTGGGGTGGGGGTAGCTTGAGCCAGTTCAGTTATTTGTCAAGAGGGACAGAGGTATATTGAACCCAACCCTTCTTGCTGCTGTCTGCTATCTGGCAGAAAGGTTATGTAGAATTTGATGGTAGTGATGGCTGAATCTCCCCTCTCAAGCACAGCCTGAGAGCATAGAACATGTGCTAGGGAGCCCTACTGGTGTGTGTGTGGGGGGGCGGGGTTTGAGAAATCTTCTGTCCAAGCCACAGAATGGGGCACAGCTGCTCTGTTACAGCTACAAGCTTACGGAGGTTGGTAAAGCTTGCCTTAGCCATGTGATGCTTCAGTTTGCAAATAATCCTAGCAGTGATTCATGCTGCCTCTTGTTCACTGAGTACAGTGATGTGTGGCGTGTTCATTTGCACTGGTAATGTTGCAGCATGTTAACAGGGAGAACAAACATTGAGTGGTGTAACGTAGAACACAAAGGCTTTGAGACTGGCAGATGAAAAAGCATCATGTAAGTGCAAAGTATTTGTAGAGAGTTTTCCAGAACAATTGGCAATAAAATACTGACATAGCATGGACCCTGGGAACTCTGACTCTGATCTACTATCACTCAGTTATTGAATTGCATCTGTATTGAGAAATGGCTTCTGTATAAGACGAGCTGACACAGGAGCCTGTTTAGACTAAAATAGAAGATCCGAATGAGAACGATGAGTTCATACTAACACTGCTCAGTGGAAGGAGGAAATCTCAGTGCAGAGGAGGCTTGATTTTTGTACAGCTGCCTTGTACAACTGAACCGGAGAGTGTGTTTATAAAATCAGTAATAGAGAAGCTGATTCCTTACATCTCCATTGATTTGGTGTTGGTTTTTATATGGTATGATGGAAACATAACTACTTGTATTCAATAGTTCACAAAGTTCGCTTATGTCTCTTGCATGTATAACTCCCGTGAAATCAGTTGTATCTCTGTGATTTACTCCAAGAGCTGGCTGAACATTTTTCATTTAATTCTCCCTCCTTCCCCCCACCCCACCAAACATGGCATTTTTGTAGAAAAGCTCATTTTTTATTTTTAAAAAAGTGAAAACTAAATCTTCTTGGTGTTTAGTTTTCTCCACTTTCTCTCTTTCCCCTTTCAAGTAGAAAATGGGGGCACAATGGAAACAAGGGAGAGGAAGTGAGGGAAGCTTCTGGGCTAAAATGAAAACATTCAGTGACGAAATTCAAATGAAACAAACAAAAATGCAGAGTGTCGTCCAGTTCTAGTTGGAACCCACTGAGGTCAGTAGGGCTGGGATGTCAGCCCTTGTGTTTTTGTTCTACAAGCAAGTGATGTGCTGAAGTGTGTTTAATTTAACCCATTCAAGCTGCCCTATCACGCATTTTGGAGGGTGTTACTGGGCTCTGCTAGCTTTGCCTCTGATTTCTGTGTTGCAATGTTGAGAGAAGAAGTGAAGTCGTTGGCTGGACTGTGAGAAGAACAGGGTCTACAAGAACAAAATTGCTCCTTCTGCGTGTTCTGAGCTTGCCCTGCCCTGGTGGATGACAGAGGCTGTGCATTAATAGCCAGAGACCAGAAAAGGATCCGTGGTGACAGCTTTGTACTTATCAGTCAACATGGGGACTGATTTTAAGTGGCAGGCTGCTGGAAAGAGCAGGTGTTGACCCTGCGGGAGGGACCCAAACGGGGAGTGAGGCCTTGGTGAAGGAATGCGTCATTCTCACAGAATGAAGCCTCTGGCCCAGCTGAGAAGAGCCAAAGCAGCAAAAAGAGCCGGGTTGCTGTAAATCGCTGTTACCTGTGAGCTGGGTGGGGAGGCTGCAGGTTGTTTGGCACTGGTTGGCTACTAGGCATTTGGCAAGGACAGCAAGCTGGAGCTCTGGGTTGGGGCTCACCCTTTTCCAGCAGGGTTATAGCTGTATCAGCCCCAGGATAGTAGAGACACAAGGTGGATGAGGTAATATCTTTTATTCAGCGAACTTCTGTTGATGAGAGAGAGACAAGTTTTTGAGCCACACAGTGTGTTTCTTCATTTCCAGCATCTTTATAAATAGAGCTGGGTGAAAAATGCAATTTTCGATAGCCAGAAGTATTCAGGAACGCAAGTTTAATTTGACAAAGAGTTTTGGCAGGGAAAAAAATCCCCCCCCCCCCAGCCCAAAGTGCTGAAATGGTTTGTTTTGGCCTTTTTTGAAACTGTTTCAATGTTTTGTCTTAAATCAATATTTGCTTTTTTTTGTTTTGGTGAGAAAAATCAAAAGAATTCAGTTTCAGTGAGAAACTAATTGAATTTTGTTTGGGTGTTTCATTGTGGCCTGTAAACTGAAAAATCAATTATTTGCTCAGCTCTGTTCCGAAATACACAACCCAAGGCCACACATCGAGATAGGGATGTAATTGGATGCCTAATCTTTGCTTAAATAAATGCCATATTTACAAGTACAAATAGCTAGTTCAAATCCTAACTCGCTCTTTGTGACTGCAGCCACCTAGTTTACACATGGAATTGTGATGACTGCAAGTATATTAAGTAAGCAGATGCACATTCATCTGTACCCAGAGTGTTGTACTTTGGAGACTTTGAAAACAAAGGCCGTCGGGCTGGCATTTCCCCTTGAAACTTCCTGTTAGGCCCAGTAGGCCCCAAACCCATGACCTACTGTGGGCACAGACCACAGGAAGTCCCACCTCAAGGGGTTCGATAGACAGCAGTCTCATAGCACCTGATTGGCTCCCTGCCCTACATAAACCCAAGGTGTGTTCCAGGGAACGTCCATGCAACAATGTGGATCATTAGCTAGCTGCCATGACCCTCCTGCATTCCCTGTTCCTGACCTCCTGGTTTTGAATTGGACCTTGACTCTTGCTCAAACCCTGGAACACCCCCACAGGCCCTGATACCTGGTATTGAACCTCGTTCTGATCCTCAGCTAAACTTTGGCTCTGCCCTTAGCTCTGACCCTCTGCTTGAGCCTCACCCCTACTATTTACCCTGACGTTGATTCCGAACCCCGGGGGTTGTCCCTGCCTATTGAGCTCCTGGCGCTAGCCCGGGCCACCTTTACCCAGGGTCCTGACAATGGCTCACTGGATCTGGAAATCCCCTCCCCACATGTCCTCAGCCTGAGAATGGGTGAATGACCTAGGGGAAATGCTAGGTTTAAATGTTTGTTGCTGTGGGTGTACAGGCCTGAGCCCTTTCCACCTGGTACTTGATTCACCTCCCTTCCCTGAATCTGACACACTCAAGGTGTCTCTATTTTCTTGCACATAACTCCCCTGTGATAAAACCATTCCCTAGGTTCGGAGTAAAACTGCACCAAGTAGCATGCCTGAGTCCGTGTGGAACGTTGTTTGGATCTGATGAGGACTACAGCCTCCATTCACCCCAGTATCCATCAGTTGTTGTGTTGGTGGTGTGTTTTTTGTGTTTTGTTTTTATGCTGTACTTAAAAACATAAAGCCCAAAGAACCAATTTCACTTGTCCAATGCAGCACTTTTTATTTACTCCCCTTTCATTTACATGCAAATTGCAATATCCATTTTCTATAAGGGACTGGTGTTTATAAATTGAATTTGTCACTCTGGCTCCATCAGATTATGGGAAATGGAAGTGAAAACTAATCAAATAATCAGAAGTGAAATGGATATTTGCAAACCCTATGTTATTAAATATTTATTTCCTATTATGAGGGAACACCATGCTGGTTTTAATACCACATAAATGGCCTATCTATCCTTTCTCAAAACACAGGAAATGCTACTGATAAACAGCACCCTGTGAGCTAATCGCTCAACAACATTTAACTTCTGTCAGGAATGAGTCACCTGCTGTTTAGGGTTTTTCAATAACTGTAATTTTCCACCAGAATATTATTAAACAATGAAGTCAGGTGAGTGGGTGTCATTCGTGCAATTAGCAGGTGATTTAGGGATCTGCATCTGGTATAAGTGAGGAGTCTACAAAGATGATAAAAGGTTTGACATGGGCAACTATACTGAAAAGAATTTTCCTTACCAGAAACCTGAAAACTAAATGTATATTTTTCTTTGATTGACTTTATCGTGAGACAGAAGGCTGTGTTAAAATATTCAAAATGAAGTAATGTAATTAATGCAGCTGTCAAATAATTTATATTGAATATAGGCCAGGTTTCCTATCCTAGCCGAAGTATGTGTCCTGCTGAATGGATCATGGTGATTGCTTTTCTAGCTAGGGTAATTTAAACACACACTATTTCTGTGTTCCTCTCTGACGCAAACAATGGAATTTAGTTGACTCTGGTTTCTTAAAAAAGATCAAGACTTTAATTAACTCTATTTTTGTACTATGTGCAAAAGCGTCTTTAAACTTTTCATCTAGTTGTCATATGGGTTGAAGAAGCATTTGGTTGCTAGTCAATAAAGCGTATTATTAAAAATGGCAATTTTTGATACTCTTTTGGGGGCTACCAACTGTCAACTGTTTACTTTTAATGCCGATTAATTATATTTTTTGTTTTTTCCCCGCTTAATTCCCACTTCTAGAACTGGTGACATTTTCGAAATGATTTCTTATGTGGGGAAAAAAAGCCTTTCAAAGCAGAACCAACCAACAAAAAACAAAAATAAATAAATTCAAGAAATTGGGCCTTCTTGTTTTTATTAAACGAGTTTTTTCTATATTCAACTTCCCGCTTTTTGTATTATCTTTGTATATTTATATACACAAGTAGGTGAGTGAATAGGAGCGCGGGGGTGTGTGTGTGTGTGTGTGTAATAAATCAAACATTCATCCACATATTCTCTGCAGGTAATGTCCCCTCCTCCTGTTCTTGCAATACACATTTTCTGCATTGCTGGTATAATCATGGGGCATTTTTGCAAATTAGTATACAGAGGATTATTTTGTCACGGAAATATTCCCAGTAGCACCATGAAAGATCCAATGTGAAGACTGTCAACAATCATTTTCATTTACATAGGGCTTTTAATGCCAAGCCCCTCAGACGGCTTTAAAATAATAAAAATGAAATGTCAGACAAATAAAATGCTAATTAAAAGCACAATCAAAGAGACTTAATTTAGTCCTTAAAACAGTCAAGGACTCTGCAGGATATATTCAGCAGGGCAAAGAATTCCCCTAATTTACAGCATAAAACACTAACTACCAAGTGCCCATAGTTGATGCCTGCACCTGGCAAAATGTAAAGGCTATCGCATGCCAAGAATTTGGGGAAATAGCAAGGCAGTGAACAGAGAGAGAGGCTCTGAAATGTTGTAAAGGTTAAGACACTTTAAAATCAGCATGATAAAGAGCTGAGCTCTTCCAGGCTAATGTAATCTGGATGGAAAGACTCTCACTTATTTTAATGGATTGTTCCCATTTTCACACAAGCTGCAGAATCTTGAAGAAGCTGAAGGCAATGTGGAGAGCAAGCAGAGTGACTGGGCCAAACCAAATGGCACTAGATCTGCTAAATCGACTCTGGAATGACCAAGAGATTCCACAGCCCAAACCTGCAAACCCACCAACACCTTTGAAGAGTCCTCTCACTGCCACAATGCAGTGTACCTCTCTATCTTCCTAGCAACCACTGCCTGGGGCCTCATGGGTCCCACTGCTATTGTCCCTTATAAAGGATCTTCATCTGATGGGAGCCATGTGCTAGGGGATCCCCTCAGCTGCAGCTGCCAATGGAGCTCTCCCATTTCAGGAGGGCAGGGGGAGAGATCCACAGTGTAACTGGTCACAACAATTTTAGAAAAAAAATAATTTTCTTAATTTTTGTCTAAGGGCTTGTCTACACTTTCTGGGGGATCGAGCGTGGTGATCGATACATCAGCAGTCGATTTAGCAGGTCTAGTGAAGACCCGTTAAGTCAACCGCAGATCACTCTCCTGCTGACTCCTGTATTGCAGGATAACCGAGAAGAGTTAGGGGAGTCGACGGGAGAGCATCTCCTCTCGATATAGCGAAGTGTGGACCCCATGGTAAGTAGATTTAAACTATGTCAACTTGAGTTACGCTATTCATGTAACTCCAAATTGTGTAGCTTAGATAGAATTTCACCTGTGGACAAGGCCTTAGTCTCCAGCAAAAAATTTTGGGATTTCCTCTAGAAAAATGATGTATTAAATGTGGGACAATGTTTGAATAGCTAATTTCTGATAAAGGATGGGGGTCAACAAATAAATGCTGTAATATGTTGAATCTTGTAGTTGCATGCATATCAAGGGAAGACCTGTATTGGACTCGTTTACAGCTACCTTTGCAAGATGGCTGGGTCATCTGAAGGACGTGCACGGTGATATTCACTCAACCAGGGGACATCTTTCTTGGCTACTGAACAATCATAAAAAGTGCATTTTGAATTAGTGTCTGATTCTACTGTATTTTTACAGGGATCAGTTAAGTTGTTTGTTTTGATCTTTCCCACCTGGAGTACTCTCATCTACCCAGCCTTCACTCTTTTCAGGACTTGTCACTAGTGCCTTTGTCAATGCTGTCTCCTGTCACGGGCTCTCAGGTGAACATCAAAAGTTCTGGATGCGGACTGCGGTTTGCATTGCTTCCAAATTTATCGGTGCAATTTGCATAGGGTTAATATTTGTTCCTCGACGATGCAATATTTCAATTATGACTGGCCTTTATTAGCATTTTTGAGGGGGCCATTATATTGCTTTATGGAGGTGTTTAAAATTAGCAGAGCTTGATGTGGGTGCTTTCATTGCATGCATAAAACTTGCAGGCAATACCATAGTAAAGTGTATGGAGTAGATAGTAAATATCCTCCTGTTCTGAGGCTCCTTGATGATGTGTGGTACGTTTGCTGATGGAGGATTCATGCTTCAAGGAGCAGTTTTGCACTAATCACCATGTGACTCAATTGCAAGCCAACCTATGTGCCTATGCGGTGGTTATTCATCTTGCTGGGGTGCCATGACATGCTGGTGGACATGAAGCCAGCAGGCCAGCATGGGGCATGAGTGGAGTCATGGCCAGCACAGCAGATCTGGCATGGAAGAAGGAAGTAAACTGAACCAGGAAAAGGGCCAAGGCAGGTTACTTGCCTCCTGCTAGCACTATGAGTTAGGATTCAGTCCCTGCTGCACTTCTCCAACAGAACAGTTACCTGCTGCTCCTTACTCAGGGCTGATTGCAAAGTCTCATAAAAATAGGGATAAAACTAAATAAATTCCAACAGTGTTCCCCTCCCTGCAACTTTCTGCCTGTGATATTCTCCCTTTCATTAGAGAGGCTAACGATAATTATTCTTCTCTCTCTGTCGAACAACAGAACTAAAGGGAAACCACCTAGAGACATTAACTATTGAAGGCAAACTCGTTTTTCTTTTTTTTTTTTTTTTTAAAGATATTCCCCTTTACGCCTTGTGGAGTGAGGAGAGGACATATGGACACATGGAACAGCCGGGGAAAATCTTTACCTCTGGCAAATGCTATACACCCATCTAAACTAGCCCATGACTTCCAGGTGTTAGGGCCTTAAATACATGCTAGGCCACCCCACTGAGTCCTATGGAGTTGCTTGAGATGTAGGAATTTAGCTTGATGTGTTTTCTTTGGTAGGCCAAGGGTATGATTATTCTGGCGTTCAGACTGTTAAGAAAATGATTGTTAGGAAAATGTAACTTAGAATGTTGTAGTATGATTTTAAAATAACCTTAGATTTATAATCTCACTCCCTGTATATGTACTATTGACCCCTAGTTTAACATGCATTTTAAACTTGCATTCACCCTGCCACAGATGTGCAGGCATCATAGTGTCTAAGTACCCCTAAGTGTTTTGAACCTCCTGTTTACCAGACATGTAAATGAAATAGATTAAGACCAACAATGGATGTAATAGCCATTAAGTGTTCCCACCTGTGTAATTGGATTGAAAGTCCCCCTCCCTTATCAACACAGGGGTATAAAATATCTACACACACATGTATTGAGTTGAGCCAGTTGTTTGGGTGATAACCCCTTCTGACTCCTTATTGCTTGCAATAAATCTTGTTTTTCCAGAAGTCTACTGAGTTATGCCTGTCCTTTGAGGTATATTGGACTGAACTCCAAAGGAAATAAGCAGTTTTTGCAACAAGACCTCATTTGTTAAAAAGGCAGCTTCTTAATGGAAGATTGAGAAAGGAGTTTGAAATGCCTTAACCAGTTTTCATAGAATCGTAGATTATAAAGTCAGAAGGGATCATGTGTGGTCATCTAGCTGGGTCTCCTGTATAATGCAGTCCAGAGAACAGCCTGGAATTAATTCTGTTCTGAACGAGAGCAGAGCTTGTAGAAAAAAATCTAATCTTGACTTAAAAAGTTCCACAGATGGAGAATCCACCCCAGGGCTTGGTCAACTGTTTCAAAGGTTAATTATCCTCCATGTAAGAACTTGCATTTCATTTCCAGTCTGAATTCATCTCACTTCAACTTCCAGCCATTGGATCCCATTATCATTTTTTGTTCCCCGTGTAGGTACCTATAAATTGTGATCAAGTCACCCCTTAACCTTCTCTTTGGTAAGCTAAATACGTCAAGCTCCTGGAGTCTCATTATCAGGTGTGTTTTCCTGACCATATTTCTTATACTAGATGTCTAAGACCCTGTCCACCATAGTCATTTTCAGTTTCCATGCTCTGAACGAATGAAGAGAATGAATGGCACCTAATAAATGAACTTATTGATCATTTACTAAATTATTGATATCTGATTTGAGTTATACCGAGAAAAATGAAGCCGATTACTGTAATGTATTTTCTCAACTGAGCTAAAAGTGATGATTTAGAGCAGGCTGAATAATGCAGAAAGAATTTCCAATATTTTTGTGAATAAATGTAGTGAGTTCAGTTAGCTACTGTTGGGGGGTGGTGGTCTCATCATTTATTATTCGTGGGCACTCAGACATGCACCAGGTAATCAAGGGTATTCACAAATCTGGAAATCTAGTCACAAATGACATGGTTATGGTTCATGTCAGACTTGTAACATGCGTTATTTGTTAATCATAATTCATCATGCTGAAAAATCATTTTTAATTCATGCCATTTAAAAGCCTGCCAGCCAACCAGGGAGCTGAAACCATGCCACGTAACTTAGCCCTGGCACCTAAAATTCCGCTAGGATGGCTGCTCTCTGTTGGACAAGTGAAAGCTTTAGAACTGCACATCCATAGAGGAGAATCATACAAATTATCCCACAGGCTGCCTGCAATTTGTTGGGAAAATAGATACAAACTCGTTACTAGAAATCGGGATCACTTGCAAACAATTTGGAAATAGTAAAAAAGGCGAAACTGACACTGACTGTTAGTGACAATGAATAACAAGGCTGTCTCTAATAAGGACAGACAAGTTACGATCCATTTGCGACTGATTTACTTCCACTGGAAATCTGTATGAAGATTTCTAAAAGAAAATTATCTGACTTTCAAGACTGAAAACAAGAAATGTCCTGAATTTAAAATTGATTTTCTAAATTAGCAATCCTTTAATTTCTTCCAAGTGTGGATTACAGGCTCAGAGCCGTGTTAAAACAATTCAGAGAAAAAGACTACTGCCTTGAAATCCAATAGAGTAAGCTGCCTTGCAGGTCTGCTTCTGTCCTTCATTTGGGCTGAATATAGCACTCCTCTGATCTGGTGTGACAATCCCCATGTTTATCAGTAAATCTTAATGTATTTTACCATGGAAGGTCAGAGCCATTATAATCTCCATTTTACATGTGGAGAAACTGAGGCACACTGAGGGGAAGTGACATGCCCAAGATTGCACAGGAAATCAGCAGCAGAGACAGGAACAGACCCTTTGCTCTCCAGATTACAGTGTCCTATCACTGGACAGTATTGCCACCACTCCCAGTGCTAAGTGGCTAATCGGCTGCTGTTTCTACTTTATTCTTAAGGGAGTTTGCTGCATTCACTGCTCCTGAACGTGAAACATTGGATGGAGCCAGGCAGATTGTGGGGAAGCTTCCCCATAATCACCAGCGAGCTCGCAGCCATCCTGCAATGGCCCTGGTATTCCATCACCGAGTTTCTCCCCAGAAGCAGCTGCCAACTGGGCTAAGCCTTGTGCCAAGTTTTGTAGCGTGCGCCTGCGCGAGCGAGTTACCTGCTGAGACTATGCCACAGCATCGCTAAGATGTGTTGTGAATGTATTTTCAGCAAATTCTTTGTAAAACCTGCTGTGCAGCTGTTCCACACAAGTCTGTTCTTCCTTGCAAATCCGGCTCAACACAAGGCAATTTCTCGCTGCAGGAGAACAGTGAAAGATCTGAGGCACTTGAGAGGGGAGAGAGTGTAGGGACCTACTCTGCCTCCCCGCCCCCAGCACTATGAAGAGTTTGGGGATAGATGAGGGCAATGTACTGACCATGCCCTGCCAGGCTGTCTAGGGAGGTACAACAGCAGGGTACCATAACCTGGGGGAGAGGAGTCTTTTCTCCTTGATTCCCACACAGCACAGGAATGAGGATTTACCCCTTAATCCGTATGTGCCTGGCTATCCTGTGAGTTCTTCTTTTAAAAGTCAGGATGCAAACAATCATAAACACAATGGGCCAATCCCAGTTGATTTTCAATGGGCTGAAAGCAATGGAATATTCTGACACTTTCATGTTTCCTTAGAGCTTGATTACTGCTATGTAATTCAGTGCCAGGGAAATGGGTGTGTTGCTTTTATTGTTTAATCATTGAAACTCTTAATGTTCATTGATTCCAAGGCAGATAGGACCATTGTAATCATCTAGTCCAGTGGTTCCCAGACTTTATCAACCTGTGAACTCCTTTCACTAAAAGTCAAATCTTGCAAACCCCCTCCTAAAAATGAATATTTCTAGGGCTTTTCTCCTTTACCTGAGTTTAAATGATAAAAGCAGTAATCTTGCAAATATAACATTTGTTTTTATGACATGTTTATTACACATGATTTATTATTATTTATCATTGCAGTATTTTTATTACATTACAGCAACACTCTTACAAGATCTCACTTTCATAGCTTGTATCACTTTGAATAAGCCTGTTACTGGACAAGACTCCTATGTTTCATCAAGAAGTATCAGATGTGAAACAGCATGAAGATATTTAAGAATCCAACTCAGAGTTCCTCCTACACAAGCATTCGGGTCTTGAGCAGTCCAGGCAAACAACGCATGTTACAACAACGCTTAAATTTGTTCTTCATAATAATTTTAAAAACAATACTAGCTGCCTATATAATTTTAAAAACAGCAAAAACTATCCACCTCGATTTCCATTTCTTATAAGGAGTCTTGAAGTTTAAATCTCCTCAGTGTGATAGATGTGCTTCCTTTGATCTGCATTGCTCTTGGAAGTCCAGGGGCTCCAGGCCATAGGCGCTGACTCTGTGGGTGCTCTGGGGCTCTGCCCACCAGCAGCTCTCCCGCACCCCCTCACCCCAGCTCACCTTCGCTCCACCTCTGCCTCCTTCCCTGAGCGGGCCGCCGAGTCCTGCTGCTCCCCGCTCCCTCCCAGCACTTGTGCTGCAAAACAGCTGTTTCACGCAGCAAGCCTGGGAGGGAGTGGGAAGGCGGGGGAACGCAGCTGCCTTGGGGGTGGAGGCAGGGATTTGGGGAGGGGTCTAATAGGGGCAGGGAGATGCGGAATTTGGGCAGTGACTTTGGGGCAGGGGTGGAGATGGGGCAGGGTGGGGTTGCAAGCATCCACCAGCGCCGAGAAAAGTTGGTGCCTGTGCTCTGGGCTGCTAGCCCCACGCTGCCTGGGGTCCCTAGGGACAGCTCTGTCCACCATTAGGGAATTTTTCCCCGAGAACCCCCTGTAACATTTTGAAAACCCCCAGGGGTTCATGACCCCCCACTGATCTAGTCTGACTTCCTGTAGAACAGGCCAGAGAACTTTCCGAAAATAATTCCCAGAGTAGAGCTTTTAGAAGAAACATCCGGTCTTGATTTAAACATTATCAGTGATGGAGAAGCCACCATGACCCTAGGTAAATTGTTCCACTGGTTAATTACTTTCAAGATCAAAAAATGTACAAATTATTTTAAATCCTCTTTAAGCGAGTAAAGAATAGCACCCACATTTACTGTCCATGTATCTGATCTGTCATGGAGTAAAGTAATTCAGGGCAGCTCTCCACCCCAAAAAATGACCAGTCACTTTAACGTGAGCATGCGCATTGTTGCTGGGTAATATTTTGCTGGTATTTTATTTCATGTTTCTTTCCATTGGAAAGCTCTGACAAGTACACCAATACCTAGGGGAGGGTCCATTGTAGTAGGGAGAGTAGTCTGGCTATTGTTTCCCTAAACAGTAGTTCCCTTAGCTGAGATCTTTGCTGTAAGATAAATTGATCTAGACACAGTATTATGTGGCCTCACCTTTCATTTATGTGTGTAACTCATTTTGCAGCCAGTTACGAGCCTGCTGAAATGGAAGGGACTGGTGCCCGAAGAGGGATTTTAGCAGACAACTAGAGGTTCCTCTGCGAGTGGGCAATGCTGAGAATAAAGCAGGAAGAGAAATGGTTAAAACTAAAAAAGTAAAACTTTGGACTTTCCTAATGAATACAATAATCAATTGTAACTGTGCCACCAAATAAATAAAATACAATAACTCAACTATTGCCCTTTGTCATTTGAATCAGACATCGCTCTGGACTGAAGCCCTGTCTGTCTAGATTGTAATCTCTTTTTGGCACTTTCTCTTGGCACATGTTTGCACAGCACAGCGCCTGGCACAAAGGGTAACTTGGGGGCAGTTAAGCAGTGCTGTGATACAGATAATTAGGGCTGGTTGGTCTTAAATCTAGATCTTGAGTTTAAACATTCCTGGGGTTTTTTTTAGAAATCGTAAGTTCACAGCTCAGTTCGGCAGCTTGCGCCCATCTGGTATCTGAATGATATGCACATTGTCTTCTGTGGCAGGTTTGTACTTCTAGAAGTATCCAGTTTTGGGTCATTTCTGTTGATATTAATGGAAAGGCTTGGTTACAAATTTTTAATCCAATCCTGCCCCTGGATACAGGGTTTTGTGGATTTTTTAAAAATGGGTTTCTATTGCACTATTTTCTGGTCTCAGTGTAATTGCTTTCTTGAGAATAGTGTAACAGTAATGGGATGTCTCCTGTGTGCTGTTATATTCTTGAGTATACTGTCACTACACTGGTCCATTAAAATATTAACTATTTTACTTGAATTCACTGTTAACATAAGACAAATTGACGCACATGGATGAACATCAAGCCTAATTTTTGATGCAAAATAACTTTGGGCATAAAAGATGCACTTCTAAGTGCATGATGCAGTTTCTCTGAATCACATCAGTCCCTGTGCAACAGTGACCTGTTTCAAAGTGTCATTTGCTTTGTTGGCCAGTTCTATTTTCCTGTGTTAATAGGTTCTGAAACAACTGAAAGCCGAGGGAGAATGGGCAGTCACTCGAAGCAAGGACTCTAGTAAATGTCAAGAGTACAATTCGTTATATGTCGACTATCTCATGATGAAGAGTTTAGTAAAAATGGGTATTTGCCAAATATCTACATTATTATTCTTACTACAATTTTAAAACTGAGTTCTTGTGATCCCTCCTTCACGGGTTCTACACTAGTAAATGTAGTGACACATTTGTAGCATTGGCACTGAGGTTGGGTATGTTACTTATTAGAAAATGGTTTGATTACTAGCTTTTTACAACTAGTCCTAAAAATTCAATTTACATTTATTCCACTCAGTAGCCTTAACACTATCAAGTGTTCCAAAAGGGATATTTTCCTCTTCATTGAACCTTCTTGGTGTCTCAGACCAGGTGCCCTTATGACAATTTGCCAGAAATATGTTACAATGATATTTAAAGACTAGACTAGCAATATTCAGACTGAAATGCTCTGGGAGCCATGTTTAGTCAATAAAAATCAATTAGGATTGGGGAAGGGACAATATGTCTGAGTCAACCTCTGATCTATGGGTTCAAAATGTGCTCACAGAACTGAAGCATTTCAGTTGGGAAGCGTGTTTAACATAGTCTTTAACTGTGAAAGCATGGCACACTAAAGGTTAATTTTCACTGGTACCAACTCTCCAGAGACAGAGAGGCAGGTGTGGTGCAGAAAGAGAGGAATCATAAGCTTGGTTGCAGGGATTCAGCCAATCACAAAGAGGCTTGAGGGAGCAGACAGTCAGAATCCAGCAGGCTCATATAAAAGGAGGTGCTGGACAGAGCAGAGTCAGTTGCTGGCTGGTGCCAGAGGAATAAGGATGGTTGTCCTAGCTGGTTGCAGTACCTTGACAGAGCAGTTGCTGGCAGGGACCGGTGGAGCAAGGAAGATGCTCCTGGCTGATGGCAGGGACTCAAGTAAGATTTCAGCCCTGAGCTCAGGTTAAAGGTGAAGGGGCTGTGGGGAAGTGGTCTAGGAAACAGAAGTTGCACAGTTAAAAGGGATGCAGCAAGTGGCTGCCATTTGTAGGGTCCCTGGGTTGGGACCTGGAGTAGTGGGGACCTGGGTCCCCCCTCTGGCATCAGATGGAGTGGCCAAAAGCCCCAAAGAAGGGGAGTTTAATCAGGTCCAAGGAGTGGGCTGAAGACTGTAAGGAGGATCAGCATTTGTGGACTTTGATACCACCCCCCAGCAAGGGACTGGACTGAACTAGCTGGGGCCAGTGCCGTTCGCTACTGAGCGAAGAGTCTCTAGGGAGGAAGCCTGGGGGGCACTGCTCCATTTCAGAGCAGGGACCATTTGAGAGAGAGCCCAGGGAGGGCTGAGAGACCGTTTGAACCAGAGTACTATGATAGGCCCTTTGGACTGATTGAGGATTGAGCCCAGGGCTGGGGCTACAGATATAGACACTGTACTGAGGGCTTTGAGACCGGCCCTGTTGAACCAGTACCCTGGAAGGGTCCAAAGCTACGAATGGAATTCCACAGTATCCACATGGAATACGCTTGGCTACCTTGGGACCAGCTACTCACTGGTTGTCAATCATCGGATCCCGTGTTTTATAAACATTAGGTAAATATGATGGTTAAACACAGTGCTTGAATGGTGACACATCTAAGGCAAGTGGTTAGGAGAGATATAGAGCATTTGCTTATTTAGAATGTTGTATATTACTTCTAGGGCTGAGCTATGTTTTGCAAAGCGCTTTTAATCAGAAAATAGCCTTTTTTTAGAATAAAATGTTGCTATTGACATGTGTGATTGTTCATGAAAATTGTAGATATCAAAGTTTTTTGTATTTTGTTTAATATATCATGCTTATTGACATTGAAAACGTCATTGAAAATCTTAGTGAAAGAACACAAAAGTTTTCTATAACAAATTTAGAAAAAATCATGGAAAATATCAATGACAAATTGAGCTATTCAAAACAAAAACATCTTTGGAAATTCAAAATGTTTCATTTTTCAACAAGCTCAAGTTACTGCTAAACAACCAGTGGGGCCACTGGACGATCGAGATGCTAAAGGAGCACTCAAAGATGATAAGGCCATTGCGGAGAAACTAAATGAATTCTCTGCATCAGTCTTCATGGCTGAGGCTGTGAGGGAGATTTCCAAATCTGAGCCATGCTTTTTAGGTGGGAAATCTGAGGAACTGTCCCAGATTGAGGTGTCATTAGAGGAGGTTTTGGAACAAACTGATAAACTAAATAGTAATAAGTCACCAGGATCAGATGCTTTTCACCCAAGAGTTCTGAAAGAACTCAAATGTGAAATTGCAGAACTACTAACTGTAGTCTGTAACCTACCATTTAAATCAGCTTCTGTACCAAATGACTGGAGGATAGCTAATGTGCTGCCAATTTTTAAGAAGGTCTCCAGAGGTGATCTCGGCAATTACAGATCGGTAAGCCTGATTTCAGTACTGGGGCAAAACAACCACATGACCATTGTCCAACTGTCCCGCACACGACAAGCTTCCTAGCAGAGCTATGCTGATTTTCCACCTGTTCAGGAAAAAAATATTGGTGGGTTGGAAAAGCTTTTGAAATTTTTGGTGAGCCACGAAGTAAAATAAAAAATAATTTGTTTTTGGTTAAATAAAATGTTGTTTCATTTTTGAGCCTTATTTAAAGTACAATTGAAGTAAATTTCAAAACAAAATTGTTTTGAAATGAAAAATCAAAATCTTTTATTTAAAAAAAAACAGGATTTTTCCCCCAACCAAAACAATTTGGCAAATTTGACATATATTTGCAGCATGTTTCAGTTGAACTGAATCTGCATTTTTCAGCCGAAAAAAAGGTGTTGGTGAAATATTTCAGCCAGATCATCATCTTCTTCATTTCTTTACTGGAGACATTGGCAGAGTTCGCAAGATTAGAATTTATCACATAATTCTAATCTTGCGAACTCTGCCAATGTCTCCAGTAAAGAAATGAAGATCTTTTGCTGACATTTACAAGCCCCAAAGCCATCACAGACATAGCATGAGCAGAAAATATATTATACCTTTTAGAAACTTCCCACACTCTTCATACCTTATTTAAAGCTCTCTTACTTACAAATGGCTTATCGCTCAGCAGTGCTATATAGCCAATCAATATGGATTGCACCATTTTCACAGTTAGGCCTGCATCATTTAGAGGCATGTAGTGTGTGTGGCTGTTAAACTAAGGACATTTCCCAGGCCGGCTTTTTGGCTGTGACATTTCAACTGGGCTGTAGCATGCCTCACTAGACAAACCAGAACGTGACATGTGACCTCTCTAATTTCACTTAGGTCACAGAATGCTGCAACTTCCACTCAGTGAGGCTCCCTCATTTCTACCTCAGCAGGTAAATAAAAAGGAATAATTTATTTAACCCGTATTAGTAATTTGCATGAATTATTCTGTGTTTGTTTATCAAACTATGAGTCCACCATAATTACTTCAGGGCCTCTGTCCCAGCTGTAAAATCTGTCGGAAGGAGAGTAACCCATTCCTTGCTTTGTACAATGTGATGGGTGTGACAAAACCAGATTGGATCCCAGTGTGCTGCACATGACAGACAGAGCGCTGAATCAGATGTGAAGAATTGGAAGCAGTCAGAGAGCTCCTACCCAGCTGATGGTCTCAGGAGTTAGCGAGGTGCTGTTCATTCTAGAAAGTGAATGAAACAGCTGGCACTCCTGAGAAGTGTGTGTACTGCCCTTGGTTTTGGTGGGCGTACCCCAAAACTGATGGTTAGAGCCAAAATAGCTTCCATCTTTCTCTTTGGACAAACATAAACCTTACTGAGCACAAGGGTGAGTGGGGCACATGTAGGTATTTTAACACTACAGCTGCGGAAAGCCAACTTTTCCAGCAAGTATTTGTCTGGATGGCTTTGGCAAACTCTTTGCCTGCTCTGTCAGTGATGAATAGCTGCACACGTGGCCAGAGCTAATTACTAGATCAGGTGCCAGTGTACAAGAACATGCAGCTTTGTTCCTGGGTTTGGTAGGACAATCAGCTTGTGCACATCACCTCATCATCACCCACTGGCACAGCATGGGACTGACTTCTCCTGTCCCTTCTCACCGCCTCACAAAGGCTCGCCACAGCTGTAGTCCTTGAGCAAATTTGTGTGCAAGGATTGCTCCTAGCCAGTGTAGTGATCAGCGTTACTAACCCCAAAAGGGGATCGGAGAGGGCCAGAAAGGGAACCCATCGTCAAGTCCCATTGACTTCAATGGGATTTACTTATGTGCTTTAAAGTTAAGCTGAACTGTTGTCCTGAACAGGGGCCCAGTTCTGAAGCAGAAAAGAGTCAGGTACCTTTGGTTCAAACACATAGGTTGTTTCATTGTGGGGGAGTGCAAATCTTAGTTTGTTGTTGAATTTTTCATGTGAGCTAATTATCCTGATTATATGGCCAAGAATATTTCTGTTTCTGAAGGGGAGATTGGAATTGTCTCCACAGATTTTTTTCTAAGCTACGCCTTTCTTGAAGCTCAAGCAGAACAATATTTCTTTACACAACATGGAAGTAATCTCTCTTTGATACAAGTTTATCCTAATGTAAAGGCTAATTGATAGCATGCAGGGCAACTTGTGTTTTCCAGGCTGTTCGTTTTTGCTCCGAGCAAAAATTTACTCAGCTGATGAGAATATTTTGACAAGTCTGCCTATGTGTGTTCAGGAACTGCAGTTTGGTGTGAATTTTCTGGGTGCATTGACCCACTTTTTAAAACCTAAAATGGACATGCTCCAAATTAAGATGACAATAGTGTACTTGGTAAAATAAAACAAAGAGATAAGGTAAATAAACACATATACATTACAGAAACAGATAGCAGAGTTTGCTAATCAGGTGCTAAATTATTTTTGTTCTCACATTTTTATCCTCTCACTTATTCCAGGAGCTATAAATGTTTTGCTTTTAAAGGTTCAGTTTGGGTTGCAGAAATTAATATTTTGACCGAGTTGTATCTTCCCCAATATCATACTTTTTCAGCAAATTCCCCTAGTTGTAAACAAGCACAAACAAAAATGAATGTGCTAAATCAAATAGAATTACTTTTCAAGAGAGGAGATATGCTGCTTCATTTTTTCCTTTGTGTTCTTGGAAGTAATAAATGCCTCATTTAGAATTCTCTCTCATTCATATTTAGGGTTTGTGGTGTTTACTGGGGTATGCTTTTCTAGGCTTATTTGTCAGTAAATCAGGGACTATATTTTTAGGAGTAAAAATTTGCTGTTTCTTGGTGTTAAAATATTTCTTTCCTTAGGTTTATAACATAAATTAGCTTCTTCCAAAGTCTCATGCTACTACAATTAAGTTCCCACAGTCTTCCACGTTGTTCAAACCCACTTTCTAACACTACACGTTGTTCAAACCCACTTTCTAACACTACAAACATTGTTCCTCTTGGTGTCTGGTTTGTACATTACACACATGGGGAACTGGTGAAGGGATTCAAAGAGGTCCGTGACAATGGTCATATCAATGGGCATGAGAGAATTTAGTACTGTTACTCACAACAGCATAATGAAGCGCTCTCTGTCTTTGTTTTATATTTGTGCTCCACTAGTTGACTATAAATAAAAATGCACTTGCCTAACAGGAAAATTATTCCTTAGCCCTACCATTTACTTTGGAAGTAAAACCAGCTAGGTTGATAGGCCATGAAAACCTAGCTAAAAAGGAAATCAAACTAAATCAAAATGGAGTGCTATACTCCTCCATGAAGTGTTATTTCACAGCCTTCTTTGTTGCACTGCCTTGGTCGGATAGGGTTATGGAGGGAGGCCTGTACCCTAAAATTATCACTGAATGCAAAATTGATCCTGATAATTCTTTACTCAATATCTGGAGAGGGAGAAAACCAATGTGAGCCTCTATTGATTAAATCCTAAGTATTGCATGACTCTACTGAATGCATCATCTCTAGGATGAATTCTCATTCTCAGAGGAATGACCTTAAAGCTAGAAGTCCGGCTGTTGTATTGGCTTCTGTATGACCATGCAGTACATTGATAAACCATTATTGGTTGGAACAGTCACTTCTAATGGTGACTACCACTGAGAGAGCTGTTTTCTTACTTACTAGTTAATTGTTACAGAATGTACTGTATTAAAATGATGTAGCTAGTAACTCCTGTATTGCACCAATGCTATTCTCTGTGTTAGAAAGGGCTGATCTCAAGCAATAAGCCTCAAATATGCAAGGAACTTCCCTTAGCATAAAATCTGGGGTTTTGGATCTGGCCTGTCAGTGTTTATTTCTGGTGAGGCACAGATCTTTATATTGACATGCTGAATGATGCTGACACAATTGCTCACCAGACTTTTGCATTTCGGTGAATAAGCCTCTTATGATTTAAATTTGACCTGATAGGTTGGCCATTAATCCCATTATTTTTCACAGTGGGGAGCAGTCTAGAAAGGCAAAAAAAGAATCACGTTGGCAACTGCAAGTTGCATGATCATGCAAACTGCACCAAGTGCGGGCATCAGCAGAGCTACTGAAAATAACAGGAATGTTCAGAAGCAGATTACTGAGTCGAGAGCATGTTTCAAATGTGATTACAAGGAGAGAGACAGAGTTAATCTTTGGTTTCCATAAAAGATTAATGAGGGAAACAGACAGGGACAGACAAATTGTGGAGCTCACTTGGTAAATGGTCTAGCCAGAAGCTATTGTGAACATTCCTCTTATTTAGCAAAGAGAGATACTAAGTCTGTATTGGTTATGCTGGCTAGACAAAACTATTAGTGTGCTATAGGTGTACCTGTGGGCGGACTGTGTCAGGAAAATAAAGTAACAACATGCTCATTTGGGGGCGATTCTGATGCATGTCTGGTAGCATTGTCAATTAACAATGCTGTTAGAGAAATGTGTTTTTCAGCTGGTGTGGTACAGCAGCCCTGCCTGACAGTGGATATGAAGAGTGGACTGATTTCCACTCTTGTAAATTATCAGTCTGGGTTTGTTTTTAAAGTACAGTAATCAAGCCATTCTCTATTATTGGCAAGTCAGGTGCCTTCAGCATTCACTGCAACACATGAGGTGACCACAAAACTCTACTAGATCTTTGCACTGCTTCTCTTCATAGCAGGAGATCTGTGTGGTAATGAAAGCAGTTCTAGAACCGTCACTCCAAATCTCTCGGGATGTCAAGGCAGGGGATGTTTGGGTTTGGACTCCAGAATCTGTTCCTATCTCCCTAGTTTCCCTTTTAAGGTATGAGTCAAAACTAGCAGGGCCTAATTTACTGGTTCTGGTTCATATTCAGCCAATATCTTGTGTGAACCATGCCCATAGAATTTCAGGCCTAAGACCGTACAAATGTCCTGAAAGCAGCTGCTCTTGGGAATTTTCCACCATTTGCACTGGCAGAACTTTTATTTTAGGCCAAAGTCTCATGAGAACTGCTGGAGAGATTTCAACACTGTCATATTCCAGTCTGAATCAGACTCTGATTTGGTCTCACACTCCTCAGCTCAAATCTTACCCTAAATGTAATTGAAGATGCTGCTGGAAATGCATGTGATCCAGTCCTGATCTCAAACGTTCCCTATTTCAGTTTGGATCCAAGCTGTCATCTGCTATTGACTCTGGGCAGAAAAGTAAAACTTCTTCAGATATGATCGGGACTGAAATATCTACTTGGCAGATGGCAGAATTTCCAATATTTAGACCATTTGGAATTGTGTTAAACAGTAACACTGAGTCATACATATTCTGCTGTCTGTCTTCAAGCACAACTCCCACCAAACAAAGAGGAGTTGTCCTACCATACCTCTCTGCCCCCAGCAGTAGAGCTAGTCAGAAAATGCATTTTCTACAGAAAATGATTCTTTTTTGTTTGTGACCTACATTTCTGCTGAACGTTTTGACTTTTTGTTGAAAAAACAAAACCTGAAAATATTTGTCTAATAACCAAAATGTTCAGGTTTTGGACAGAAACTTTTCAACAAAAATGGCATTTTTCTACAGAAAGCAGACACTCTGCAAAACATTTAGTCTGCCAGAAACCCAATTCCTGTTGAAAACCAGTTTGGACAGAGTCCCAGGGGTGGATTGAGCCCTGCAAGCCCGAGTCAGCTGGCAGGGGCAAGGCCCTGATGCAGACAAACCTGTTGGTGCGGACAGAGGGCAGCTGGTCTCTACAAAGAGCAAGAGAGGAACAGGAAACAGGCAGAGGAATCTGGAGCAGAAATGCAGAAGAAGTGCAGTGAGCAGGAACCTCTGGCAGGAGAGCCTTGATTTGAGACGGGGTTTGGGGCTGAGGGCCAAGGAGAGCAGCCTCCAGGGAAGAAGAAAAGAACATTCCAGCTAGGGAGGGCTGGGCAGGACTTGCTAAAAGCAGGGAAATGAGTTGAACTTTGTAGACTTTGAGCTTTGTGTTCAACGTTGATGTTAATTAGCCCAGGCCAGAGAAGTAAGCCGGTATGCCCCGGTATGGTGTACCAGCAAGAGCCAGTGCGCCGTACCGGGGTGGCCCGGCTTCCCCAGGTGGCAGTTTGAAGAGCCTGCAGCTCCCAGCAGCGGCTGGAGCCTCAGACGTGTTAAATTGCCACCAGAGCCCCACTGCTGGAGCCCTGGGGTAGCGGCTCTGGGATACCGGGGGCTATTTAAAGGGCCGGGCGGAAGAGGCAGGGGAGCCCTGGGCCCTTTAAATAGTCCCCAGAGCCTGGGATAGCAGCAGCAGGTGGAGTCTCCAGCAGCGGTTTAAAGGGCCCGGGGCGGTATCAGCAGCAGAGCCCTGTCCCCTTTAAACCGCTGCTGGAGCCCGCGGTTCTGCTGCTACCCTGGGGTGGGGAGGGCACTTACTGGTACAGGGTGCACCAGGGCTGGCTCTGACCCTCCAGCCCCACCCCTTCTGCCCAAGGCCCCACCCCTGCCGGGGGCCATAGCTGGCCCCAGCCCCGTACCGGTAAGTTCCCACTGCTACTTTCACCCCGTGACCAGGCCCAAAGGAGGAGTGTTCAGGCAGAGAGCAGGCAGTGTGTGGAGCTCATTGAGGAGATCTGCAGAGGGGAAACTGAGCCAAGCTGACACGGAGCCACACCTGAGCCTGAGGCAGCACTTAGGGGATGACTGACTTAGATAAGGTGAAAATCTTTAAACCCATTCATTAGATTAAACCCTACATTTACTAAACAGTGGCTCAAAGTCGATTGCTGAAAATATTTAGGATGCTGGATGTTATGTATCCTAATCAATCACTTGACTTTAGCATAGAAAAAGGCATGCCAACTGGAAAAAAATCTAGTTTATTGTACTAACCAAGAGAAATATTTCTTTCGACTTGTTATGGAACTGTTGACTTTTAAGCCACATTTAGATTTTGCTTTTGTTTTCTATTCTGAGCAGTCTTTACGTCAGTATCTCTGTACTAGAGCCCAGCCATAAATAATTCATGTGTTATTTAAATAAACTGCAGATTGCTTTCCAGTTGGCATGGAAGCAGCTGTTCTCTTCTATATCACTGTGTACAGTGGTAGTCGCTCCTTGTTTCAGATGTGTTTATGATTCATTCATAACACACCAGTAAATCACATTACAATAAACAGAACAGCCGGAAGTTTAATTAGATGATAAACAACAATAGTTCTACAGTTTGCTAAACTAAAGTATCTTATTTGTGTCTGCATCTGATTCCAATAGGCTTGAGAGAAAGTGACATCATAAAAATAGTTAAAGATTGTGCCTTAGTGAATGCAATTACTCCATGGGAGCCAGCCTGAGCCAGGTAGAGCACTGGGGAAATCAGCTTTAACGTGGTGGCAGCGAAGATCTAACAAAGGTAACTGTTCCGATTCCAGAGATATTAAGGTCACAGGGCTTCATTGTGATGTGTGACCTGCTGCTGCTCCATCCTGGAACTTCTCTGAGCCATTCCCGTGTTCAGCCCAACAAATGGTGGATGCACAAAGACATCGAGTCTTGATTTAAAGACTCTGAGTTATGGAGCGTTCACCTTATCCTGTGGTAATCCATTTCTGTGGTCAATTACCCTTATTTTAAAAAACAATCTCCTTTCCTGTGTGAACTTTACTGACTTCAACTTTATTATTTCCATGAATGTTTTAACCTGCTTTCCTGGTGTTGATTTTCTAGTATTTTTAACATTATCATAAACGTGGCTGAGGTAGCTCATCCTTTTCCTTCTTTCTCTGTACCCACAAAGAGACACCGTCTTTCCAGCAGCAATTTCAGTGATTGGGCAGCTCTTGTTCACATTATATAACACTAACTTTGAAAGAGGAGTGTGCAGCCAGGTTAAAAATGTGCAGATGATACAAAACTGAGGGTAAATATATTCAGAACAATAGAAGCACTGGCAGGTAAAAGGATCAGACAACTCAGATTTGAGAAATGTGAGGCAGGAAGGGCACACGGTCAAAACCGAGAGCAAAGCACACATCCCATAAGACCAGCCGTAGTGGGTCACACCAAAGGTCCATCTAGCCCAGTATCCTGTCTACCAATGGTGGCCAGTGCCAGATGCCCCAGAGGAAATGAACAGGGCAGGTAGTCATCAAGTGATCCATCCCCTATCACCCATTCCCAGCTTCTAGCAAACAGAGGCTAGGGACACCATCCCTGCCCATCTTGGCTAATAGCCATTGATGGACTTATCCTCCATTAATTTATCTAGTTCTTTTTTGAAGTCTTTTATAATTTGGTCTCCACAACATCCTCTGGCAAGGAGTTCCACAGGTTGACTGCATTGTGTGAAGAAATACTTCCGTTTGGTTTAAACGTGCTGCCTAACACATGCTCTTGTGTTATGAGAAGAAGTAAATAACACTTCCTTATTTACTTTCTCCACAGCAGTCACAATTTTATTGACCTCTATCTAGTCTCTTTTCCAAGCTGAAAAGTTCCAGTCATCTTAATCTCTCCTCATATGGAAGCCGTTCCATGCCCCTTATCATTTTTGTTGCCCTTTTCTGAACCTTTTCCAAGTCCAATCTACCTTTTTTGAGATGGGGTGACCACATCTGCACACAATATTCAAGAAAGTGTCCAAACCTGGCTGCTGCTGTGTGTGTGTGTGTGTCTTGTTCCCAGCACTTCTGACTGTACTGTTTCCCTAGAGAGACAACATGACAATTATAAATCTTCTCAGCTCCTTCCCACCTTGGATTCCCAATAGAAATTGCTATAACATTTCTCTACAGATTGCTCTGAGATTTTTATTTAAGGCCTTGTATAATCAGTAAATTGTAAACTCTTTCTCCATCAGGCAGCGATACCTGGAAGCTCTCAGAGCATCTCTCCTTTCTTAAATTGCGTTCACACACCAGGTTCCACAAATCCATTTGGAGAAGAATAGATAGGAGATCTGGGGTGATGTTTTTAAGGCCAAGTGCAAAGGAATGAAGAGCGACTGCAAATGACACTATTTGTCTGAGTCCATTTTTGCCAGATGGAACTGAGTTTGCATTTAACGAATTTTTTGCCTTGCAAAAAAAATTTGCGGTTTCTGTGTCTGTGGGCACAATAAGCGCCATCTGATTCCTTATATAATCACAGGAGTGCTGTTGAAATATCTCACAGATCTCAAACTCTTGGCCTGAATCAGTCCCTGCCCCCTAGTTTGACCAGATGTCCTGATTTTATAGGGACAGCCCTGATATTGAGGCCCGGTCTGCAGTACCCGCTGGATCAGTGGGTAGGGATTGATCTTTCGGAGATCGGAGATCGATTTATCATGTCGCATCAAGACACAATAAATCGACCCCTGAATGCTCTCCCCATCAACTCCGGAACTCCACCGCCGCGAGAGGTGCAGGCAGAGTCGCCGGGGGAGCGACTCAGTGTCGTGAAGACGCTGTGATAAGTCGACCTGAATATGTCGATTCAGCTACACTATTCACGTAGCTGAAGTTGTGTACGGTAGGTTGATTCCTCCCACCCCCACCCCACAGTGTAGACCAGGGCTCTGGGTTTTGTCTTGTCTAGGTACCTGTTACCCCTCACCTCTGTCCTGGTTTTTCACATTTGCTACCTGGTCACCCTACTGACCACTAGGCAGAGCTACTGGCCTGACACAGACAAGAGATGCTACTCCTGACCAGTAGTCGCTTGACCCCAGGCAGCTTTCCGGCAAAGGTTTCTCCATACAACAGAACAAAGTCTTCTGAGCTGCTATGCAACTGTTCACTTCCAGAGGTTTATCATAGAGTTTAAGGCCAGAAAGGACAACCATTTAGTCTGGCCTCCTGTCATTCACAGGCCACCTCCACACCAAGCCCCACAAGAATTACAGCCTGCAGGCAAAGGACAGGAGGGACCTCAGTGTCACTAATGCACCAAAATCTTCTACATGGGGCCCAGTCCTGCACTCTTCGCACTCCCCAAACACCTACTGAGGTCATTCAGTGACACACACAATGCAAATTTGGGATTGAGCACAGATGAACTCAAAGCAGCTCATTTGAAAATAGATTTTAAGCAAGTTCAGAGGGGCTAGAATCTGGGATTTGGGTTGAGTCCAATATAAAGATGGAAACACTTGCAAAATGTGGACCGAGGGCTGGGCTTGGCCGTTGAATCCCCTCAATAAACCAGGCGGGGTGCTTGGATGGGGCCAGCCACACACTACACACTGTGTTACCCAGGTGCTAAACCCTTATCTTAAGGGAGTAAAAGCATAACGACAGAGTTCAAAGAGAGAAACCTGTTTTGTCATCAGAGATCAGGGTTCTCTGGAGTTTGGTTTGTTTGGTAGAGAATGTGCAGTCTGCTGACAGGATTCTGTCCAACCCTGGCTTTGGAAAGCTAACAGGGATTTGGTTTTTATATATTTTTGAGGGAGTTGTAATGTTTGCTTTCATTTTAAACGGTTATTTCCCTTGATTCATTTCACTATGGCTCTCGACTGGCTCATCTCTGCCAGGTCATCCCTGCTGACAGAGCGGTTTTGAAATGCTGGGCTTGGTTTTTGGGCTGTGAGATCTGTAGTTGCTCTCTTGCTAAGTGCCCCAGATTTGAATGTCTGGGGTAGGTGACAGACAGTTCTCATGGAGTGCGTCAAACCCTCAGCTCACAGCTGTGGTGTAAGTAGCTGCACTGCTGTCATGTGGGATTTTGTCTACTGCACCTTTAAATTCCTAGAGGCAGTTGCCATTTTGTGTTTTGGCGGGAGAGGGCCCAATTCATGAGTGCCCCATGGCCACTATATACCAGCTCCGACGTAAAGCCAGCAAGGCCCAGAGATGGCATCGCCACCCTTCTGCAGTGTCCTACTGCAAAAGCTGCTGCCCATGTGGGAGTTGCAAGGGCGTTCCCTGCAGGAGGAAGGCGTGGAGAGGTGTTCCCATGTGCTAGCTATTCCTGGGTGTCAGGATGGCCCATATTGGCAGCTGGGCGCCAGCTGGGACAACCTCAATATAATGGGTGAAATTGTCCCTGCAGGCCTGGATTCCAGCTCCTTTGATTTATGGTGCAGAATCCTTCTGCTGCTCCTCTCCTGGAGATGGGGGAGCCTTTCCTACTTTGTTGCACTCCCCAATTTAAAATATGTCATTTAATCTGCACTTCTGTGCCCTTCGTGTATGGAAACATAACAACTTCCCTCCCTTGCGTGACATAGCCTGAGTTTAACCTTTGGGGCACAGTGCAAAGATCATCTGTTTATTCCCGTATTTTCTGAGGGCTGAGATGTGTGTTTCTGTTTCTGGGAGTCCATCTCGTTTAGCTGACAGTCGTTAACTTTTGTGTACGTGTTTTAACATATGTTCATTCATCAAAAGTAGTTTACAAGTAAAGAAATGCCCAGACTCACCATCACTGACAGGTCATTAAAGGGAAAAGAATTTTGGAGACTTTAAAATCACTAGAGGTTTCAAAGCAAGTGCTGCGGAGCTGGAAACATTTTAATTCGTTAATGTTTGCAGGTGGCATAATTAGAGAGGTGAAAAACAGAAACCCTGATTGTTCTTAGCAGCCAGTTACTGACTGTGGGGAAGCTGCTGCTGTTCTGGAGGGTGCGGTTTCCATGTTGGAAGGCAAAGGGCAGCACAGTGCATGGCCGGGTGCAGTTTACACACAGCCAGCTCTCACTTCTGTGTTACATTATGTTTCGCTAAAGGGTTAACGTAAATGTTAAATAAAAGATCCCTGTACAATGCAGTGACCAAGAACAACACAGTGACAAGGTGGATGAAACTACAAGGGGAAAGGAGCTGCTGGAAAATGGCTAGATTAAAAAGCATAGACCCAACAAATGCATCATCGGTGAGTTCCATGGATCCCCGACATGGATCAGCATACTAGAGGTACACCAAAACTAGCATCTCATTCATAACTTTTTTTACCTGAGAACACCTTAGATTACTAACCAGGAGAGGGTTTTAGAAATTGTATTCTCCTTTTTGTTTCCTTGCCTTGGATTTCTCAGTTTGGATAATGTAAATAGGCCAGTCTAGTTCTCATCCCTTTTGTTTGCTTGTTCTCTAATGCTACAATGCTCGAGTTAGAGTCTTCAGAGAAATGTTGTTCTAAAAAAGAGTTTCCAATGGAATTTGCTTTCAAAATTAATGGAAACATTTTTATTGCAGCAAGGTTTTTTTAAAAGGCTTTATTGCTTTCAAAGTCTTCTTTAAATAAAACTTAAATTAGCAGCTAAGCTTGAACTGACAGCATTTCATTAAATCCTCCCAAATAAAAATTCAAATAAGTGTCTTTCTCTAAGCACTCACCTAGCCGTGGGAGCCTATTATCTTGTGTGACAATGTTCTCTGTCAGGGACTTCATTTCTGGATTGAATTAGAGGTGGGTCAGCTCAAATCTAGAGGATGCTGAGGAGTTTGTGAACCTCCTGAAAATTAACAACCTGCTAAAAAGAGTGATGCTGTTTACAAAGTGATGTAAACTATTCCAATGTTCTTGTTCAGTATTATGTATTTCTGTTGAAGAAGTGAAATCAAGGCCCCCACCTTGCCAGGTGCTGCACGTACAAATAGCGAGAGAACGCCCCTTCCCCCAAAGAGCTTACCATTTAAATAAAAAAGAGAAAAGATGTGAGAGGGGAAATATTATCATGCCTGGGTTTTTTTTTTACAGCTGGGGAACTGAGTCATAGAGAGATTAAGTGTCTTGCCTGAGGTCACACAGGGAGTCAGTAGAGTTGGGAATTGAATCCAGATCTCCTGAGTCCCTGCCAAGTGCTTGAAGCACAAATCCTCTTGTAGACCATCTTTCCCGTAGCCCATACAGCAGCTGTCCGTGCTAAAGTCTCATTGGCTCAATTGTAATTAGTGGGTCTGTTTAGCTGGTTGGGGGTTTATTATTATTTTCCCTAAAAAAAAATAATAGTCACATATGGAAAACAAGCTTGTGGCTAAATGTTCTGCTCCCTTGGTGGGGCTGTTGAGGAGAAAGGCTGAAGTGCAAAAGCCCCTGCGCTCTGATAAATATGCTGTGCCCCACCCATAGAAATCATGAATGATTTGATCTGCTCTGACAGCTTCCTTCCATCTGACCCCCATTGCCTGGGAAACTGCTCATGCTTTCTTCTGAAAATCCCAAAGCTATTTGCAGAATAAATTCCATAGCCTTTCCTGCATACGGTCAGCAGGGTGACATTGTCTGGGCTCTACTTCCGTGCTGGTAAGGGGCGGTGTCTTTGAGCTGGGTAGATTTTTCTCCTAGGATGGCAAGTGATGGGGAGGGGGCTTGTGAGGTCTCCTCTGAGCTTTCTACCACTGCTCGCAACTCCGCAACCCCATGTCTCCTGATGTTGACGAGAGAATGAGGTGTGGTTTGACCTGAGCCCGCTGCTTCCATAACAACCCCAGCCCTGGCTGGCCTGGGAGCAGGGGACGCAGGTTGGGTCCTTAATGCAGATGCTGTTTGTCAGTTCAGTGCCCTGCCAGGCTCTTGGCTGCGTGGCTGGCCTGCACAGCTTACAGTGAATTAGCACAGGAAGGAGCTTCACGGGAGCTGCTGCTGCTCCTGCCCATAAAAAGCACCAAGCATCAGGAAAAGCGCCCGAAGGAGAAGTGGTGGTATGGTCCCAAGAATCTGTTTGCAAGTGGATTTTGTGGGGTGCGTTTCCTCCGTTCGCTCCTGGGTGGAATTCCGCTGCAGCTGGTGCTTCTCATGTGAACCTTCAGGGCAGTGTTCTCTTGTGGCCCTCCCTCGCTTTCGCCTTGCTCACCCGGAGTCCCCTCTTCCTTCCAGGGAAGGCATCGTAGGACGTATTTCACAGGGCTACTGGAGACTTCCACTTGTGGAATAAGTGAGAGCCCCTCAGCCATAGCCAAGAGGGAGATAAAGCCGCCAACGTCCTCATATTCTGGGGGATTAACGTCTCTTGGAAATGGGGCCCTGGCACCTGTGCTGCTGACTGGGGAGCGTTCATCTCTGAAGGGGTTAAAATGGCTCTGAAGGGGCTACCGGACAGGACAGTCTACATCTGGGTGAGGTGTGGCTGAATGGAGAGCCCTGACTGAAGCCGAAGCCCGGCTGGGCTTGTATAAAGCCGGAGAGAGGAGAGCAGAAAGGGGCTGCCACAGGGGGCGGATGTTGGCCGCTGCTCTCAGCACTGAGAGACAGGAGTAGGAAGGAGACTGTGGAAAACAGCAGCGAGGGTGAGCCTGGAGGGACATTAGCTGCTGAATGTAGGGCCTTGGGCTCCTCTACCAGCCTCTGTGTGTGTGTGTGTGTGTGTCACAGATTGTGCAGTGGATTTTGAAGACTGCCTGAGGCAGTTTGGACATTTTTTACTTGGGGGTGGGAGGGAGAACCTGGCCAGAGGGCCCAGCTGTGAAGAGGAAGCGCTGCGGTCCGTGGAACATAAGAGAGGCAGCAGAGTGAGAGCGCGGGACAAGGGGCAGAGGAACCGCGAGAGGAGGTGTCACACCGATGGTGAGCTAATCCCCAGCTCAGCCACAAGGAAGCACCCCAGTGGTGCATGGAACAAAACCCCCTGCGTCTACCCCACAACCCCTGGAGGTTAGAGAAAGTCCTTTGGAAGGGAACTTACTGCAGGTCTCTGCACCGTAGTGATGGGGACAGGAAGGGCCCCTGGGTCCTCCTGTCACAGTTCTTGTGCGCTGTCCTGAAACTGAGGCGTGATATGTGCAGACCAAGGATGACCAGGTGCAAACATATTGCTACAGGGCTCCTGTCCCCGACCCCCTCGGGTTCAGACAGATCACAGGCTTCCCAGAGCAGCAGCACACTCAGGAATCTGCTCAGCCTATGCAGGAGGCTATTGGAACTAGTGTCAGATTCAAGAACAAGGGGTTGTGGTCCTGCTTTGTCCCAGGCCCCATAGGCAGCACGTAGGACACATGTAGACAGACTCCCTGAGGCTGATTATCTGCTGTGTGCTAGGAGCTGGTTATGGCTCACTGATGTTCTGCTCCTTGGGGCTGCTCTTTCATAGACTCCAAGGCCACTAGGGAGATCATCCAGTCTGACCTCTTCTAGAGCACAGGCCATGGAACCTACCCCAAGAATATTCTGAGAGCAGAGCTTTTAGAAAAACATCCAGTCTTGATTTAAGCATTGTCTGTGATGGAGAATCCCCCCACCCCGATGAGCAGTTCCAATAGTTAATTGTTCTCATGGTTAAAAATTTATACCTAATTTCCACTCTGAATTTGTCTAGCTTCAACTTCCAGCCATTGGATCATATTATAACTTTCTCTGCTAGATTGAAGAGCCCATTATTATCCATGTAGCTACTTACAGACTGTAATCAAGTCTGCCCCCTTAAACTTCTTGTTGCTAAGATAAATAGACTTGAGGAGCTCAGTCACTATCAGGTATGTTTTCTAATCTTCAGTCATTCTCACAGCTCTTCTCTGAACCCTCTCAAATTTATCAACATCCCTCATGAATTGTGGGCACCAGACTGGACACAGGATTCCAGCAATGGTCACACCAGCACCAAATATAGAGGTAAAATAATCTCTCTACTCCTACTTGAGATCCCCTGTTTCTGCACCCCAGGATGGCATTAGCTCTTTTGGCCACACTGTCACGTTCAGCTGATTATCTACAACAATCCCCAAATCTCTTTCAGGGTCCCTGCTGCCCAGGATACAGTCCCCTGTCCTGTAAGAATGGCCCACAGTCTTTGTTCCTAGATGTATGTATTTGCTTGTGGCCAGTTGATCAGGATCTCTTGATAACTCTGAATCTGTCCTCTTCGTTATTTACCACCTGCCCATTTGGAAACATCTGCCCCCCTTGATGATGATTCCCCGTTTCAACCATATTTTGAGACCAATCAGTTAGCTAGTTTTTAAATCTGTTTAAGGTGTGCCATGTTAATTTTATATTGTTCTAGTTTTTTTTAATCAAAATGTTGGGTGGTACCATGTCAAATGCCTTACAGACATCTAAGTATTTTACATCAGCACAATTACTGTAACTTTATTTCACTAAATTTATAATCTCATTAAAAAAATCTTGTTATCTTGACAGGATCTATTTTCCAGAAACCCAGGTTGATTTGCATTAATTACATCACCCTCCTTTAACTCTTTCTTAACTGTGTGTCATATGAGCCGCTCCGTTACCTTGCCTGGGGTCAATGTCAGGTTGACAGGCCTATAATTACCCCAGTCATCCTATTTATTCTTTTTAAAAATTGGCCCCACGTTCGCTTCCATCAAGGCTTCTGAAACTTCCCCAGAGCTCCAAACTTAATTGAATATCAATATTGATGGTCCAGCCAGCTCTTTTGAAACCTACAGATGCAAGGTATCTGGACCTGCTGATTTTAAAATGTCTAACTTAGTAGCTTCTGTTTAACGTATGATGAGACTGCACCATCTGTTATTTCCCCCTCCAAATACAGAACAGAAGTGCTCAGGAAATATTTCTGTCTGTTCTGTATTATTGTTGATGATTCTGCCCTTTCCGTCTAGTAATGGACCAATTCCGTTGTTAGGAATCTTTTTTGTTCCTAATATATTTTAAAAGCTTTGTTATTGTCCTTACCCTTTGCTGGCCATATAGCTTGCCTTGTTCTCCTTGGCTTCCCTTATCAATTTTCTACAATTCCTAAGTTTTTATTTATATTAATTACTATCAGCTTTAAACTGCACCAGTTGGATATGTTCCCCTAGAGACAGAGACAGGTGAGGGTTTCCAGTGTATATTATATACACACACTTCCCTCTCTGCCCCTGACATGCCCCCGGCAGGGAGGGAAGCAATGGTGCTGGCTTTTCTCTTCCACACCAAGATATCCTCTACAGCAGAATGTCAGGAGGTTTCCAAATTCTTTTCTCTGCCTAAGCAGCACAAAAGGAAGGGACCATGGCAGAGAATTTGCCTCCCTGATCTCCCTTCTATTGAAAGGCAGTTTTTTGGCACCATTCACAAAACACACAGCTAATCCAATACTAAAAGTGCTGCATACTGTGAGTCAGCTTCCAACTTCAATTAAAATACCGCACTCCTTGAGGTGTACTTTATTGCTCTGTATACATTTAAATATCACTCAACAGGGTGAAAGCTTATCCTCATTAATTATAAAGGTTTATGTTGGCAACCACTTAGTTCCTATGGTTACATCTCTAAGAAATTGTAAAATAGGCACTTCAAGGCTCTAGCAGAGGAACAAATTGACTATTATAGAATCTATGAATGCTAATAACTCATTTACTTATAATGCTAATAAATAATTGGTCTAAAATAATCTAGTGCAGACTTAAAATGAACAGGGTTTTAAAAGGTCAGTGCTGTTCTTAACTCTGTTATGGCCCTAATATGAAAATGATGCATCCTAGATATCAATTAAAAATACTTCAGATTATTCTCTTTGCAAATCTCTGTTAAATCATGTTTGCTCTCTAGCCCCCAGAGTTCACTTGCTACATCATGTGCTGGCAAATTACTGAAAAACCCTGATTTCTATAAATCTTATGGCTGTACCAGTAGGAACACCAAGCATTGCCGTACTGCATCAGACTGCGTTCCGCTACTCCCTGTGGTCAGTACCAAATGTTTCAGAGGATGATGCTGTAATCACTGGTTTAGATATGTACTTAATAACCTGTCCCCAGGGGACAGCTTGTTCCTAATCCCTGTGTGAAGATTTGGGGCCTGTGTAGGTACAATTTATGAGTTCGGTTTGATATTGGAGGGCTCCTGATATGTACCTGTATCAGACTGCAGATTCTGTTTTGGACGTGGGGTTTTTCATAATCTGTGTTCTGAGACCTTGATGTTGGACTGAAATTCCAGCAGGTGATGATACAGGGCTGTGGAGAGAGGGTCACTGACTTAAGCACTCATCCATTGATGTGGGATCCCTCTAAACAATAAGCAGTCTCCTGCCCAGGAGAATGGTGTATCAGGAGTGGTCACCAAACAATGACAATCACCTGGTAAGGATCTAGGATCCCTGGAAGAGGCTGATCTGAGAGTCACCTAACCAAGGGACTGAAGGGTTGTCAAAGGCCTGTCGATAAGACAAAGAGAGTCACATGGGCAGTTTGGGCTGTAGTAGGATGAGGCCCTGAAACATAAACCCTTGTATCACAGGCCCAGTATGAGGCCTAAGGCCTGAGCTAAAGTGATGGTCAAGACTTTGCTAACATAAAGCAAAGTTAAGCTGTGAGCTAGAGGCAGGCCCTGCTCACAGAAGTTGGCAAGGAAAGGGCTGATGTTGCAAAAGTACACAGATCTAAGAGGTACTAAGACACTGGCACATTCCATACAGGTAACAAGGAACAGGCCGACCCATCCTAAAGACAGGGGCAAAAGGGTAACATGATAGATAGAGTTGTTTTGATCGAACCAACTTGTACAAGGTGAGAGGCGGCACCTTACTACGTAGAGGGGATGCACCTCAATACGTCAGGAGTGATGTGTAACTTGTTTGTACCTATGTATAAGAATAACAGCCCTGGGGCAGTGTCTTTGGCCAGCCGAGGGGACATTAGCGGTCCTGCTACTGACTGAGCTGAGTCCACTGTACGACAAGCAGTGACTCGTAGTATGTCCCGTAGAGTCTACCGGAAACTGCAAGGTGCTTCAGATGACAATAAACCTGGCCCGGGTGCCTTCGTACCTTACTAGAGTCTGTGGTCTTTGGGGGTTCTCTTGGGTCTGCTGTGTCAGCGATCTGCAGAGCTGAGACAGCACACAGAGGGAACATGCACGCAGCCAACTGATATCAGCATCGAACAAGAGCAGAACACCACACCGGTAGCTACTGACAACATGGGCAGGAGAGGGGAAGAGGACAGACCAGTCGAGGTCAGAGGAGGCAAGCTGTGTGCGTGTGGGGAGAGGGCACTGTGTGGAGAGAAGGCGCTGTGTTTCAAGCCATGCACGGCAGCAGAATGGCCCAGAGGACCCAGAGCCCAGCCAAAGAATGCTCTGGGGGTGGTGGAGAAATGGAGGTAGAAAAGTGCAGGTAGCATTTATTATTTTCATTAGCTTCAAGCTATCAAAGAAAGGGCAATAACGTGTTAGAATCCTGTGCCTTGTGTCACTGCCTACCATGTGGTCACACCTACCATGTGGTCACACCTACCACATGCACCTTAAAGAGGTAAACCAGGAAGCTTGAACCTTTGGGTGGAGTTCTGGGAGAGGGGGTGTTTAAACACTGTGAGGAGCTTGAGGGACAGCACATTCTAGGAGCTGGGCAGAGGCTGCTCCCAGGAGTAGGTGCTAGGTAGAAGATCTGCACTCCAAGAGTGCTCAGAGGCCTAAGACAGTTGCAGTGCCTGGATTTTGTTCAGATTCTAGAGGCTTAAGTCACCCATTGGGGTTCAATGGCTGGTTTGGTGAGTGGCTGGGAGAAGGGGCTCAGTGAGTAGGTAGCATAATCCTGCATCCCGTTTATAGTTTTTAATTCTGTTGAATGTGGAATGTTCTTCTAATTGCTATAAAAGTCTTCACCTTTTTTAAACACCGCTGGGTCCTTGAGTATCTTGTGGCAATGAGCTGAGACAGCACGCTGACCGAACACGCACCCGGCCAAACACCTGACCACACCTGCTATCTCCGCTACCTGCGCAGAGCCGGGGCAGCACGCTGACTGAACATGCACCTGGCTAAACACCTGACCACACCCGCTATCTCCTCTACCTGCGCAGAGCCAGGACAGCATGCTGACTGAACACGCACCTGGCCGGACACCTGACCACACCTGCTGTCTCCTCTACCTGTGCAGAGCCAGGACAGCACGCTGACCGAACACACACCCGGCCAAACACCTGACCACACCTGCTATCTTCGCTACCTGTGCAGTGCCGGGACAGCACGCTGACTGAACACGTACCCGGCCAAACACCTAACCACACCTGCTATCTCTGCTACCCGCACAGAGCCAGGACAGCATGCTAAATGAACACACACGCAACCAACATCTGACCACATCATGTTCTCTCTTATTTGTTCCTTCTCTAACCCTAACAGTCAGAGCCTTTCCCCTCTCTCCCCACACACAGATCTTTCCATGTCTGTGATCGCGTTCATATCCTGTTTCTGGACTCCTTCTGTTTCTGACAATTCTCTTCTCAGGTGGTTTTCCACAGCAGAAGCCAATATTCAAGGTGTGAGAGTCCCAGTATAGAGCTATGTTTATAATGATGTCAGTACTATAGACTGTGATTACTTGCTTTTTAGACTGCTTATGTGCATTGAATTGAGGTTTTCACTGAGCTCTCCATAACGACGCCCAGCAGTTCATGTAAAGCCCAGCAATGTGTATAGGGAGGAATCATTTCAAGCTTCCCAATTCCGACAATAGGGTGAATCATAATACAACAAAGGTAATTTCTCCCCAGATGGTTAGGCAACGAATCAGTAGCCAAAAAGATGCCATTTTGTGTCTATATTAAATAATGTTCCCAGCTAAAGCATGAAGCTGCATATGATTAACCATTTGTCAGTGACTTGCACAACATAAAGACTAATAAACAAATACAACTCTTAGCAGCAGTAGCTTCAGCATAAGGGAATGGTATTTATTAATCCTGGCTGCCTTCGTTCTGGGAAATATTCGACACGGCTGTATTCTGGAAACATATTATGGATGAGCTGTTGTTGCTAGAGAGAGGAGAACAAATCCCCAGATCCAGACACTGAAGTCTGGCTGGGTTCCAAAAGCCAATTCAGTTCTCTGTTTCATGGCTCAAGTCCATCTACTCATGACAAAAAAATAGAATTGGCCATATATCCATAAATATTCACAGATTTAGTGTTGCTTGTAACCATATTTGACTCTGTTCTCAGAGTTCTTACTCTCTATTAATTGCAATGACATTGATTCAGCAATAAGGTTGCAAAATGTCAGGACACGGAAAAGTCAAGGCCTTCACAGGCCGTGTTGCACATACATACTAGAAGGACCATCTCCTGGATCTCAGTGTAAGCACCAAGGATCTAAAGTGTGGAGGTGTAGTTGGATAATTTTTGTCTCTACAGACTAGCAGGTTGTGATCCTAAGAGAGAGGGTATGTTCAGTTAGAGCTTACTATCCAGGCTTATTGCTAAAACATCCTGAGCAGTTGATAACTAGGACGAAAGTGCCACAAACTGTCTTCTAACACATTTAGCACCACATTGTGTCTGTAGTACCAGCCCTGAAAAAGGGATGGTGCATCAGAAGCATGACTCTGGGGCAGCATTGTGACTATGACTGGCCAGAAAACAAGAATTCTGTCTCACTGGAATGAAACCAAAACCTTTCAAAGCTCTCTGGTAGAATGACCAATAGCTCGATGGTCAGGCACTCAGCGGGGCTGTCAGAGACCCATGTTCCAGTCCCTGCTCTGAATCCGCCTTCTGCTCTGGGCTAGCGGCTCCTTTCTCCTGGCAGGCTGCACAGCCATGGCCCCACAGACGCCCCCCAAGAGGCTGACATTAGCAGGAGTTTCAGACAGAGCTATGTCGCACACAATGCCGCAGGGCTGGGCTGTATTACCTCTGACATGGAGCCCACGCATGACAACACTTCTAGACACAATTTGTTTGGAGGAAGAATGGGGATTAAAGAAGTGGAAAAACTACGAGCAGGGGATATACCGGGGTGGTGCTTAGATCAAAGGGACTGTTCCAGTCCAGCAGGGTTTGTGGTGTTTGTCGCACTCCAGCTCTCTGGTTATAAGAACAGCCATACTAGGGCAGATCAAAGGTCCATCTAGCCCAGTATCCTGTCTTCTGACAGCGGCCAATGCCAGGAGCCCGAGAGAAAATGACCAGAACAGGGAATCATCAAGTGATCCATCCGTTGTCGCCCATTCCCAGCTTCTGGCAAACAGAGGTTAATGACGCCATCCATGCCCATCCTGGCTACTAGCCATTGAAGGATCTACCTCCAGGAACGTACCTCGTTCTTTTTTGAACCTTGTTATAGTCCTGGCCTTCACAACATCCTCTGGCAAAGGGCTGCACAGACTGACTGTGCGTTGTGTGAAAAAATACTTCCTTTTGTTTGTTTTAAAACAAAACAAAACAAAATTTCATTTGGTGACCCCAAGTTCTTGTGTTTATGAGGAGTAAATAACACTTCCTTCTTACTTTCTCCATGCCGGTCATGGTTTTATAGACCTCTACCATATCCCCCCTTACTTGTCTCTTTTCCAAACTGAAAAGTTCTAGTCTTATTATATGCTAACTTTGGCTAATAGGTTTATGATTTGGCCCAAATGGGATGGGACAGATTGACCCTCTGCGAAGTTTAAAATGGAAATATTAGCAACACTGTACAAACAGGAGCCTGTGACCTTTATTCATTGTGTCACTTCCAGCATTAGAGGAATAAAGAATAGTATTTGCTCCACTTAAATTTAAAATGACACTAAACCATGAATCAAACTTACAGTGACATTTATCCAGTTAGCTGATGTTTGTTAGAGGTTGGAGGGACTCATAAATATAGTTGTCTACATTTCTCAGTATATCTTGACAGTTCATAAATACATTACTTTTTCTGATGCTAATTTCTATGTAGCACTTATGAAAAATGCATTTTTCAGGGGGCTGACAGTTGGCAAGTATTCTGATGGCAATAAATGGAAGTAGGAACTGAGTTTCAGTTGCCATGGTTTTCTTTTCCTGCGCTTTACACTGGGGTGTGAAATAATGGTGTGTTCATTCAAACACTAATCCCTTCTTCGTCCTACACAATAAAAAAATCATCCGATTGTATTAAATTATTCTCCCCCGCCCCTTTACGAAGCTGCCCTGCTGCTGTTTGACTTTCAAATCCTTCTCCCCACCAGTCGCTGTCTTGCATCTCTCTCAGCCACTGGCCTGGCTCCACAGGGAGTCTCTGTGCAGGCTAGCCTGAGTGAAATGCTGCAGCTTCCCAACCCACAGTCTGCATCCAGGAGATATTAAGTCTGGAACGGGGCCAGCCCTGCACCTGGAACCATACAGCAGAGCCTGGTGTCAGTGCAGGGCTTGGGTGAGGGCCTACCCGCGTGGTCCCTCTTCCCTGTGGTCTGTCTGTCTGGCACCAGAGCGACTGGGCAGAGCATCTCCCCAAGAGCGCTGATGGCATCACATCACGAGTTGCTTTCGCTGCCCCTTTAAAGGACAGGGAGATGTTTCCTGTTTGTTCCAGCTGGTGCTTTGCTGTAAGGCATGTCCGGGTTGTCATAGCAACACCCGTGTTGTCCATGGACTTCAATCTGTTGCTTGATTGAGGCTAAAAGCAAAATGATTGATCTGGAAAAATATGGGGGTAGGTTGCGCGCTGCTGGTGATTTGGTTTTATGTGTATTCTTGTAAGGTGCCTGGAGGCTTCTGGGCCAGGGCACCGTTAAATGACACGGCACTGATTGAGTTTGTACCTTAAGCCTAGAATGAATCTAGGTATGGCTAATGGCCCTGACTGTGCAGCACCAACATGTTCACTATGAAATGTTTGTTCCTGGCCTCTGGAGAGTTGGGGGCCTACCAGTGCTGGTTCCAAAATGAAGCCTGTGGGGTGGCAGTGAATGTGTGGGTGGCCAGGTGTAGGCAGTGCCCATCCACGACCCCTTGCAGGCGTTTACATTTTGTGGGAAGGATCACGCTGTTTTGTGCCTTTTATAGTGGTATTTTTGTCACCACATTTCTGAAATTACAATGGAAGTGCCCTAATGTTGACTTCATGCTCATGGGGCATGTAAACTCTAGGCAATAGTGCACAGGGATCACACACGTAAGAATGGCCATACTGGGTCAGACCAAAGCTCCATCTAATCCAGTATCCTGTCTTCTGACAGTGGCCAATGCCAGGTGCCCCAGAGGGAATGAACAGGGAATCATCAAGTGATCCATCCCCTGTCATCCATTCCCACCTTCTGGCAAACAGAGGCTAGGGACACCATCCCTGCCCATCCTGGCTAATAGCCATTGATGGACCGATCCTCCATGAACTTTAGTTCTTTTTTGGACCCTCTTATAGTCTTGGCCTTCACAACAACCTCTGGTAAAGAGTTCCACAGAGTGGCAGAGTGTGGGGTTATTGCCAGGGGACAGCACCCCAGGTGAAAGGGCACCGAGTCCTGGGAGGGACATGGGGCCAGTGGACAGGGATACACCGGCCTGCAGAGGGCGCTCTGAGCTGGAAGAGCTAGTTTCTGGAGGACCAGCAGGAGGCGCCACAGGGATGAGTCGTGCTGCTACATTCCCCAACAAATTATGTTAATCTATGTGTCTGACAATTCTGTTCTTTACTATAGTTTCAACCAATTTACCTGATACTGAAGTCAGGCTTATTGGTCTGTAATTGCCAAGATCACCTCTGGAGTTCTTTTTAAAAATGCCCATCACATTAGCTATCCTCCAGTCACTTGGTGTACTGGAGGAGCACTTGGCCCAACTGCTGAGGGAGAAGGTTGGGCCAATTACATTGAGGCAAAACCCAAACCGACTCCTGTCCTATGTGCAGACGCTTCTTCTGAGGGACAGGGGAGCTAATTCTCAAATGCTACTTCCCACTGAAATGCCCCCTATTCATGACCCCACTGGTAGGTCTGGGCTGGGCTCTGCAATGTTGCTCATGCATTGAAGTAATCCTTCTAATGAAGAGGAATGTGTCTCAGGCTATTTTGCTTCTGATATTTATTTTTTTTGGGGTGGGGTTCCTGTGGAGAAAGCCAGCCTGCCTCTCTCACCTTCACTCCCTTATTTATGGATAGTTCCAGGAGACTCTCAGCTTTTTTGGCACATGGCAAGCCAACTTTCTTTTTCCTTTTTTTTTTTCTTTCCACTGATTCAGCTGCAGTGCCTTTAGAGAGGTTGGTCACCTTATTCATGCAGTTACCTTAATGGCAACAATTGATTTAGGGTTCTTTAAAAAAGAACCAAGGAATTCTCTTTATACTACAATTCAGGATTGTTTCTTTCTAACACTGCTATCCAGTTTAAGGAGCACGCAAGAGGGGATCTGATAACTGTAGCAGCAGAGTGCTGGGGAATGCTGGCCAATCAGCACCTTTCATCTCAGTGCAGGCTAATGGAGGCCAGAGACTCCCCAAGGGGGAGGAGCTACCTGGTATCTCTCAGCAGGTGCCTCCCTATGTAGCTGTTGGGACTGTCTCCATCAAATTCCCCCATCCATTGTGGCAGATAACTTCCCAAGCCTGTAGGCTGGGCTTATTTCTGTGGGAACTCAGTGTTATTTGATGGACATTCCCTGTAGGCCAGGCGGAATTTTAAGTCTCCAGGACTGCATGTCCTCCTTCCAAGCATTGATGCTGTTTGGACAGGACCCTGGCACAACTATGGTCTGGGAGAAAAGCTTGGGAATCTCCTAAACCTGGCCATCTAAAATCAGAGGACGGGGGTCTTAATTCTCAAGGAAGTAATTGGAAGTTCTTCTTTTAGGTCAAATGACTGGGATGAATAGCTACAAATTTCGTTCCTCTCCCCTCAACTCCCCTTTCTGCTGCAGAGTACAGGTGGCTGCCACTTTGCTAAATTATATTGAGATTTTTTTTTCTATTGAAATCTTTCCTGTGAAGGGAAGTAAAATCTACACTAACATAGAGAGTGTTAAGAAATCTGGATGTGCATAAAACTTCTGGTGAAAATCTGTCTGTTGGTGTAAATTAACTCATCCAAGAATAATCGAACAGATGCAACTTCACAGAAGTTTGTTGTATTCAGGAAAAAACACTAGAGAACTTAATTGAATTGTTGACCAAGTTTGTACTGAGTTTGCCTCTCAGTTGGACCTGTGATAGCTTTCAGCTGTGCTGGGAAGACTAGAGAAACTTTTGTTTGTCCCTTGAAGGAAAGAGGGTAAATTGATTTAAGATTTAGTTTTAAATTTCTAGCTGGAAACAAGTCAGACAGTGTCTTTACTGTTGTATAGAACAGGATTTTTTTTTTTTTAAATTAAAGGCTTTTTTTGTTTTAAGTTAAAAGCTGGCCAAAAAAGTTCAGAAAAAGACAGATTTCTAGGTTTTCTTCTCTATGATTCTTTGAAAAGTGTCCCAGTTTTAACTTCTGTCATTCAAAAGGGTTTGAACAGTTTTCAGCCTATCTGACGCAGTTGTTAAATATTTATTTTTGGAGAACCAGAATGTAAAAGTACCAAGTCCTGAATTACACTGACAAAAACATATTTTTTTCTGGTATTGACACATTGGTGGAACTGACTCTGTTGAACAATGAAAATAGATGGTATCGCTAAGTTTCAAAACTTCAGATTTAATTTTAGCCACCCAGCCGAGAAGCATTTCTGAAATCCAGTATCTTATAACTGCTGCTCTGAGCACAGGACAGACAGTCAAATGATGCTACTTGTTATTTACATAGAGCCAGATTTGGCTCCCTTTACACATGCTGAGCAGGGCCTTACTGTTGGAGCAGTCCCACTGAAATCAATCAACTGAATGAGGGTGGCAAAGTCTGGCCCTGAATCAATGAGGAAGTGCCCCCAGTCTCGATAAGCTCATAATTTAAAGACTTGATCTTGAGAATTCCCTGGACGCTGTAGCTGTTCAGCATGTCTCATACACCAGCTCTCCATCGTCCAGCAACAGGAAAGCCAAGGATGCTATCTGCCTAGATCCCCACTTAACGTCCCCTGCTCTTGGTGGGATCATCTCAAAGCGTCCCCGGCCCCTGATCTCGCCACGGCTCCAGGAGCAAATACAGAATCCTGTTTGCATCTGGATCCAGCACCTGTTTGCTGCACCCTGCTGCCTGCCATTGGCTGTTGCTGTAATGTCAAATGCCCTCGTCATTCCTTACAGGCCCTCTGGTCATCAGTGTAATTTGGGAGCCATGGTTTAGGTGCATGTTGTTGTTTACACTGCGCTAGAGTGTGCCTAGCCCAAAGCCAAGTTAGGATTGCTCGGGGATTCTGCCAAGTAGAGCTGGCTCACAGCTCCTGCTCCCCGGTGTAGGAATCACTCCCCCGGGGAGAGAGTGGGCTGGAAGTAGGCAGAACGGACTCCCACCATGGGCTGGAGGGGGCGGTCTGCTGCACTCCGTAAAAGGGTGTCCTAAAGGACTCCCCTGCACATTGGAGCAGAGGATCCCCCGGAGGAATAGTGCCTGTGAGGATGTTCTTAAGGCACATGGCCTCCCGGCACCTGTCCTTGTGAGGGGTGAGGGGGTTGTGCCTAATGCACACCTAGCCCTACATCATCTTCATTTCATTTCATTTGCTTATCCGTTTTGCATCCTGTCAGGCACTTTCCAGAGCAAAAGGCAAGCCGTGGGCCCTGCCCTGGCAGTCCGATGTGTGTGGTGTTGGTCCATTGCACTGTAAGGGCGTTTTTTTAAAAAAATGTAATAACTATTATCAAAAATCCAGTCTCTGTGGCAACTGCTGAATGTGCTGCAAGCTCTGCCCAGGAAAACCGAGACTGAAGTAAATAGTTGTCACTCGGATTTGCAGCCTGCACGAGGGCCTCGCCTTTGTTACTGTTTCAAAACCAACACTATGCCAGGACGGTGACAATGCGTGTCCCTGGCCTTCTCTGCGGACTAGCTCTGTATTGCGCTTCCCTTCCGCGCTCAGAGCCACGACGGGCACCTCCAAAATCAGCTGCTTCTCTCAGACTAGCGCTGTCAGCATGTCTCTACCCTGGTCTGTTCAGTGCCTCTGGGGGCCATTCCTGCCAGGTGTGGGCACCCAGAGTTCCCACGGAAGTCCATCTTCAAGGGCCCAGGTCTCCCGTTCTCTGTCCCCTTGAAACAATAATCCTTTTCTGCACATTGCTGGGGGAGATCACTGTGCCCAATCCAAAGCCCTCTGAAGTCAATAGGTGTCTTTCTGTTGATGTCAGAGCACACTGGGTCAGGTCCTGGATACCCAAAAATGCTGTAAAGTACCCACAGCTATTAAAATTATCTGTGTGACAGCAGCTGACGGCTGTGCTGTGTGACAAACATGCATACATAGGGTTTGATACCACACTCCACCGTACAACTCTCATTCACTTTAATGGTGTCGGAACACGGCCACAGTGAGGCACAGTCCCTGACCCAACAGGTCTGTGATCAAGATGGACAAAGGGCAGGGAGATGAGATACAAGGTAAAAGCCAAGTGATCAAAGTGATTATACATGCAGGGTGGTTAGGGTGACCAGATGTCCTGTTTTTATAGGGACAGTACCATATTTTTGGGACTTTTCCTTATATAGGCACCTATGACCCCCCACCCCCTGTCCTGATTTTTCAGACTTGCTGTCTGGTCACCCTATTAGCTGTTAGTATATTTTCTATGTATATTTGTTGCCATCTTCTTAAATTTAGTTCAGAATTGCTCTTCCCTGTGCTAAAATTCCCTTCTTTAAAAACAAATTATGGCAGTAATGGTCCTTGCGTATTTGGTTTTATTTTGTAGCTGCCGTTTTTCACACTACAAGTAACAAATAACATTCCAGTTCTTTCCTTCAAAACAATTAACTTTTTCTCCACACTCAACTGCAACCCTTTCTCCCACCCTGTTTTTCCCCAATGAGCTATTTTTTATTCAAATGTAACCTTTTTCTTAGTACAATTAATTCCCTCGGTACCTGGCCATTTTCTAGGTATTGTGCTCAAAAAAATGTTCAGTTGCTCTGACTCCAGAATTTCAGAACAGTCTTAGCAAAAATAATACAGCAACATAATTTGCATCAAAGTAGCTGAGGTCTCTGCATATTTTCATGATAAAATTCTATTTTCAGCAGGAGCTATATTGGTGGGACAATATATATTGGCATGGACATTTCCTGCGTGCAGGACTGAATTTATTTTTAGAAACCGGGTCAAAGAAATTAGTTAGGCTGGAACAAAGCTAAAATGGCTCCCTTTCAGAACAGAAATTTTGACAGTGGCTCATTAGTCTACAACAATCCAGGGCCCTTCTCTATTTCCAAAACTAGGCATAAAAACCTTCCATTAGCTGAGTGAGTTATTTAAAGTGAAGCCAAAAGATACGTGTGGAATAAATAAACAAGAATTCTTTAAAAGTCAAACGCAGTGAACAAATTAATGAACAGATTGACAGAATGTGTTCTTCCCGGAATATTCTAAGTCTTCTGTACATTTAACTTGTTGGTGACTGCATTGCTCAAACTTGTTGTACATTTAAAACTGTTTAGCTGCTAATAATGGCCCTGATCTATGCAGGGTGGTCCCCTCTCGCTCACGAGGAGTCCCACTGCAGTCACTGGACTCCGCCTGGGCACAAGCGGCCATCTGGAAGATCTGATGGGAGGATCAGGACCTAAAACGAATAAATTAACAGTGTAAAATAAACAGTGGCACTACTGGTCTGATAGTCTTTTCTTTTCATTCGCTTCCCCCATTCAGATCTCCCAAGACTTGCCAGAGATGTTGGACCTTCATGGTGGGGGTTCCTGGGACTCTGTGCAGACTCTTAGACTTGCCCTGCTCCATGGAAACATGGTTGTGATGAAGTCACGCCGCCAGGTACTTTCTGAGCAGTCACTGTCCCTGAAACACCCTTTTATCACTTGGGGGAGCCATAGCTTGGTGGGGGAAACAATAGGTGCTGGAACTAGGGGTGCTTGGGGTGCTGCCACATCCCATGGCTTGCAGTGGTTTCAATCATATCCAGGGTTTACAGTTTGGTTCAATGGCTCCCAGCACCCTCACTGTACAAATTGTTTCAGCAACCCTGGGGGGAAACTGCACAAAATAATGCCGTCTCAGTCAGCGATGACTTGCGTTGGGTTGGGCCAAATCAACGTTTATCGACAGTTACTGATAAAAAGCTAATCCTTCCACATCTCTTGCTCTCTCTGTATGTGTGAATATATAATAAACTCAGGCATAAGATGCACCCATGTCCAGTGGGTTAAATTGACGTAAGTAAATAATCTTCCTTGATCATATGAAATAATGATTAGCTCAAGTGGAACAGAAAGTATAAGTTAAGCAATTTATAGCAAAAGGAAATATACATTACACAGTAGTAACTGGTAGCTTTTTATTTTGGATTGTTAAATCTCTGTTGTACAGTTGCCATATACATTTTATGGAAAATTGGACAAGTATTTAAGAGAGACAATTAGATAAGGATTGTTGTTGCCTTGTGTAATATTTCTTTATTAAAAGAGAAAACTAAGAATAATAGAAAACAAAATATCAGCACTTAACATTTTGTCTAGGTATTGCTTGTCTATAATAGTCCATTTTTACACAAAATTTGCTTTGCCTTTTTCTGTAAAAAGAAATTACGTGCTTTATTCTACATTTCATTCCAACTGAGAATTCGTTCAACATATTGGCCCTGATCCACAGCCCGCTGAAGTCAATGGACAGACACCCATTGATTTCAGTGGCTTTTGGGTCAGGCCCCTTGTGTTTTACAAGTTCTTCAGTAGATGAATTCAATACTGACTCAGTGTTCTGTCAAGCTGCTAACCAGTGCTTAGCTGTGTGTGTGTGTGTTGTGGGGAGAGTGGAGGCAAAGGGGAGAGACAGAAGTTGTATTTCATACATTAGAAATGTTTAATTGTTATATGGAAAATATGAACTGCAGCTGGTGGAGGAAGGTGTATCAGGATGCTGATGACTACACTTCTCTTGGAACAGGGTAAAATCTGCCAGCCTCTTTAAAATTTGATATAACATGACACTTATGTCACATTTTATTTGGCCACATTGGTATACGTTCTATCAAGTGATGCAATATAATGAGACATAACCTAGTATTTAGTGATGTGCAAAATAAACATTATTTTCATCCATTGCTGGGAGGGGGGTCAGATATCACACACAAAAAAAGCAAACTATTCTCTAGTGTGACTTTGGCATTTTCTTATAAGTACACAGGCTGGACCCAGCATTCAAGTAACACTCTGCAAACCATCCTCCAGCTGAGCTTCATCTTTCCAAGACGGCGAAGTGCAGCATATCTATTACTTTATATTGGCAGTAATCATCTCTGCCCTTTCAAAGTGGCCAGTGGGATTTTCTGTCCATTGCTGGTGTTTGCGGTTTTCTCGTGATGCATAAAGCTAGTCCATTCAAACAGTTGTCATTGCACATCGAGGACTTTTCAGCTTAAGAAGAGTGGAAAGCCACCCTTTGCAGGTAGCTGTCATCAATGGCAAAATAACTCAGCCACTCAGCAAGAAGTGTAGCCATGGTGGAAGAGCAGTGGATCCAGTTGAGCCAGCATTTTGCTAATGGCGAATGTCCTACTCTCCATGTCAGTCTTGCCTCCTTTGCTAGGACTCAGTAGAGACCTGTTGGATTTTGCTTTTGGAAAGTGTTGGTTGAATTCTTCCTCCATTTGATGTTTGTCTTGGAAGCTGCAGTTCTCCATGTCAGTATGGTTGTTTGTGCAGCCCCCTGGCTAGGGTATTAATTTAGATGGAATTTCAGGGCCCAGAGATGTTACCATCACCCCGTCACTATCCAGCATTCAATGGTGTTAAACAAGGTTTGGGGTTTGATACACGGAGAATGAAAATATCTTTTAGATGGCATTAAAGACGGCCATTCCTGTCCTTTTGGGGAAAAGAGACGAAGTTAACAAAGATGGGCTGATGCTGTAGCTGTTTAAAGTCTGAACCTGTTTTCTTGAAGACAAAACAAGACAAACACACACCAAAGGGGAGAGAAAAGAACAGCAAAGATGGGAAATGCAGCTTCTGTCTCTGGCGTTGATTGTCATGTGCAACCTCATGGCTGAAAAACACAAGCCCAGCCCGCAGTCTTATCAGCCACTCTGAGACCTGGCAACCTGGTACCAGCATTGGGCTGTGTAGGGCACTGCTTTTAGCTGCCCTTTTCTGATCACAGGCTGACAGCACTGTTGCAAAATATAGTTTTGGTCAGCTAAGCCAGGCTCTCATCGGAGAGAAGGAAAAGGGAGAAACATCGGAAAGAAACAAGTAGGAGAGGAAAAGGACACAAGGATGGGCAGGAAGAGAGAGAGAGAGAAGGAGACAGTCTTGCATCCCATTTCGTGTTCTGGTGTCAGCTGATGGAGGTGGCGATGTTATCTGGGTCCCTGGCCTAGTCTGCTGAGGATGTCTCTCAGGATTAGGACATGGAAGGTGTGGCGTCCTAGGAGACTGTGGGCATGACAGCCATGATGGTGAAACTCATTCTAGTAGCCAGTTTTCCCCCCAAAGTCTTTTTAAGGACCCACAAAGGGAATGATGGGTGGAATGGCCCATCCCTTCATTATTTTGTTCAACAATTAGGCCTAGTTTCTGATACACCAATTTTGGTTCACTGGTTTCTGGTCCCACACTTTTCGTATTTACCAGTCGTGGTCTTAACACAGTCCTTGAGGTATATCAGGAGGCCATTTTGTTTGGACTAATTCCATCTGTCTCCTTTTTTTGTACCTTTTCCCATCAACATTTATTGTTATGGTTTATTCTGACATTTTATGAATTTACACTGGCTTTTTAAGAGTTGAACTCACAATTAGGGTAAATTTGTAGGCCCAGTGCTGACCCTTTTTGTATCACCAAAGCTACTTCAAAAATACCGAGTGAAATCATAGAACCATAGACATGTAGGACTGGAAGGAACCTTGAGAGGTCATCTAGTCCAGTCCCCTGCACAGAGGCAGGGCTAAGTATTATCCAGACCATCTGTGAAAGGTGTTTGTTTCCAGGTTTTTAAGAACAGATTAGATTCCACAACCGCCCTAGGCAACTTGTTCCAGTGCTTAATCACCCTGACAATTAGGAAGTTTTTCCTAATGTCCAACCTAAACCTCCCTTGCTGCAATTAAGCCCATTGCTTCTTGTCCTGTCCTTAGTGGACAAAGAGACCAATGTTTCACCCTCATTTTAACAGCAATGCTTTATGTCAGCAGTTCTCAAAGTGTGGGCCCCTCCCCCACACTTTTAGGGAGCTTCCCTCGCCCCTGTCTAAAACAGAGGTAAGAAACAGATCAAAACAGCAAGGGACTGTTACGAACAGTTGGGTTGGATTTTTAGTGATCTGTAAAGACTTTTCTAACTTGTAAAATCATACCACAAATACTGCTAGCTGAAATGGGGCTTTGAATGGGGTCGCCAGGGCTGGCTTAGACTTGCTGAAGCCTGAGCCCCACTGCCCATGTCTGAAGCCAAAGCCAGAGGGCTTCAGGCCTGGGTCGCAGGGCTCAGGTTGCAGGCCCTCTGCCAGGGGCTGAAGACCTTGAGTTTCAGATTTGGCTCCCCAGCGGTGGGGCTCAGACTTTGCCCGCCCCCATCTGAGCAGCGGGGCTCAGGCAGGCTCAGGTTTTGGTCTCCCCTCCAGGGGTCATGTAGTCATTTTTGTTGTTCGAAGGAGGCCGCAGTACAGTGAAGTTCAAGAGCCCCTGTTTCATGTACTTGAAGACTTATGTCCCCCTTCAGTCTTCTCTTCTCAAGACTAAAACTCAGTTTTTTCAGTCTTTCCTTGTAGATCAGGTTTTCAGACCTTTGTTGCTCTTCTCTGGACTTTCTCCAGTTTGTCTGCATCTTTCCCAAAGTGCGACGTCCAGAACTGGACCCAGTACTCCAGTTGAGGCCTTATCAATAATTACTTTTCATGTCTTGCCTACAGCATTCCTGCTAATATATCCCAGAATAACATTCACTTTCTTTTCCATAGTGTTACACTTTGACTTACTTTAGTTTGTGATCCACTATGACCTCCAGATCCTTTTCTTCACTATTCCTTTCCAGGTAGTCATTTCCCATTTTGTATTTGTGCAACTGATTATACCTTCCTGCGTGTAGTACTTGGCATTTTTCCTTATTCAATTTCATTCTAATTATTTCACACCATTTCTTCAGTTTGTCAAGATCATTTTTAATTCTAATTTTATCCTCCAAAGTGCTTGACGCCCCTTGCCTTAATATTGTCTGCAAACTTGATAAGTGTATTCTCTACCGTTATCCAAGATGTTTGTGAAGATATTGAACAGAAATGGACCCAGGACAGATCCCAGTGGGACCCCACTAGATATACCCTTCCAGTTTGACTGTGAACCATTCATAACTACTCTCTGAGTGTGGTTTTCCAACCAGTTGTGCACCCATCTTACAGTAGGTTCATCTAAGCTATGTTTCCCTAGTTTATTTATGAGAAGGTCATGGATAGTCCTTATTTAAATTAATCTGTATTGTTATCATAGGAATTCTCCTGAACATGTTAATCTGCTAAACATCTGGCCTACTTTCATAAATACTAAATTATCCTTTCCTGGTCTAATCATGGGTATCTGAGCAATGGGAGGTTTTTAAAATTGATTTTATGAACCAACAAGTAAGGAATATTATTTTCTGACTTCCCTGGGCTTTTCGTGAACAGACAGCTTCATGAGTCGAGCTCCAAATGTGTCATTACATTTAATCCAATGACAAGAGAAAGACACGGATCTAATTATCTCCCGACAAGACGAATGTGCCATTCACAGTGCTGAGGTCTGATCTTGCAACCTTTCGTTACTTAATTAAATCTTCGTTAAGTAAGTAATCTCATGGATGTACTGAGGATAATTGTGCAAGTAATATTTTCTCCCACGAGTAAAGATTTGCTGGATCAGGTCATTGTTACCAAGGGCCCAATCCTACGCCCACTAATGTCAATGGAGACATACACATTGACTTCAAAAGCAGTCTGATCAGCCCCAAGTGTATATTACATTCTGAAAGATGCTATGGAGTGCCTCAGTTCCCATTGACTTATCACTGCAATACTGTAGCCATGTTCTGACCCAGTGAGCCAGCAGTGACAATAAACAGTAATAAAAATGACAATAAGAAAAGCTACATGGTAATACTGTACAGTTAGCTTTGGATAAAAGTTTTCAGCTACTGGCATGTCTTTATGTACATAACGAATTATGAAATCTTATTTATACTGAGCCTTTTGCATTTCTATTTCCAATTAGAAACCCTAGAGGAGTTTTCTTTCAAAGTTCATTAAATGATCTACATAATGGCTCTAGATCAATAGTAATAAATAAAAGCCATAAGAAAAGCCACCCATTCCATGCTCTGTGTACTGTAGTTGGGGCCACAGTTCGATCACCGGTGGGGCCCCTCCTCCACATTTTTAGGGAGCTTCCCTCGCCCCTGTCTAAAACAGAGGTAAGAAACAGAACAAAACAGCAAGGGACTGTTACGAACAGCTGGGTTGGATTTTTAGTGATCTGTAAAGACTTTTGTAACTTGTAAAATCTTACCACAAATACTGCTAGCTGAAATGCTGATCTTTGAAGCGCATCTTCTGTGTAAGGTGAACGTGCTGTGAGACAAGAATTGCTCCCTGGAAGGCGGGGGCATGTACGTCTCCTTGTTGTCTTTGTGCTGCTTTGTCTTTGGGGAATAAATTTGGCTAAGTTCAATTATTTGGTCTCTTGAACATTTTCAAGAATGAACCAGGAGTGTAGTGAAACAATTGGCTACACTTTTAGTTATAAGTAGAAGTCAATGATTATTTTTGTCAACTTACAAGTATCGTTACAAGAGTGTTATGCTGACATTTAATTAGTCAGAAGTGAAGGAACTGCACCAGTTTTAGGGTAAGCATCATTGCTCCAACTGCTTAACATTTCAAGAGAAGTTTCATTGGGCAATGAATGTGTTATAGCATGGTGTGCCCTGTGCCTAGGGTGACCAGATGTCCCGATTTTATAGGGACGGTCCCGATATTTGGGACTTTTTCTTACATAGGCTCCTATTACCGCCCCCCTAGCCCCGTATCGATTTTTCACACTTGCTGTCTGGTCACCCTACCTGTGCCAGATGGCACTACAGGCTCCTTGGGTCTCACAGTCCTGCAATATCTAACTTCTGCAATATTACCATGGTGAGCTGTTTGGTGCATTAATAAATGTTTGAGCTGTTTGGCATGTTACATTTTCTAATCATTGAGAAATGGTCACCTTTTCAAGATGGCTGCATAAGCAAATAAAGATCACATATTTATGAAGGGCTTGTTTTCATCATATGGCTTAAGGCACCATTTTGAAATTGTAAGCAGTGAGCTTTGCTGGGAAAGAAAACAAGAAAAGTATAAAGGTTTAAATGCTCAATTAAGTTTATTTAGCAACTTTTTGCTAAGTATGGCACAACTGTTATGACCAGACATGCCATATCTTAAGACTGAATATTTACAAATGTGTGGAACTACCCTGTTCCACCCGTGCCCGTGTCCTTGGGTGACTAGCAATCAACAAAGTAGCTAATGAAGTCAAATCTGAAGAGCCACTTTGTCAAAGATCAGGGTTTAGTTTTTATGATGGTGAAATGACCTCTTCTAAAGAAAGTGGCAGAGTACTTCTCGCAAACACCATTTCCCATTAGGGTTAATTTACTTGGCTACTCAGCTTCCATTTTTGGATGCCCTAGACAAACAAAGCACAAAAGCAAAGAAGAACCAAGTTGGAGCCTGCTCCAATTGACATTAATTTCTTCTTTAGATATTTATGAAATGAGTTGTACTAAGTGCACATTTATAAGTGTTAACTTTTCAGTTCCAAATATTAGATTCACTGGCGGAAAAATCTGTCTAAATTAAACCCACAAGGCAAGCCCATGACTCAGACTATAACACAGTGATTGCCATTAAGCGTCAGAATTTAGCAGCATTTACCTCTGGAGCTATTGCAGTTATTCCCTATTCTGAGTAAAATAAAACTGCAGAATTTCAAAAGACACTGAGTGATAATTCTGGGCAAATATTTCTTTTTCAATGGCCATTACTCTGCTTACATATTGCAGCCCAAAGGACGTATACTGTGCAATCACACGTTTTTCTGAAACCCTTGTAAAGCCTCTGCACAGTAATTGAAATACTCATGAGGAACTTTGCATGTAATACAATAGTACCTGAACTATTAGCCTTGCATTGTACCCAACATTGTTATTGATGTGGATAAAAGAACTGCAAGAAAAACCTTGGGAACAATGGGGATGGCCAATTGTCAAGGTGATTGATTCTCAGGGGCCCTGGTTACACAGTCCTCCTTTAAAATTTGAACTTGGAATCTATCAGCCTCTAACCTTAGCACCAGCATGAAGCCTTTGAACAGAACTGTTGTCTTCACTGTACTTCAAGACAGCGACAGGCTCCTCTGGGATGAAGATATAAAGAGAAACAAAGAGCAGAGCAGGTGAAACCAAACAATATGCTTTAAGTTTTAACTGAATTTGAGAGAGATACCTAAAGTCAACATAAATCACATGAGCGAGAAAATTCCATCTCATCGGGGAGAAGATGGGTATTAGAACTGATATTTGGGAAAAGACCAGAGATCAGAGTCACTCCCTGGGTTGGACCAGAGCTGCAGAGAGGGCTGACAGAGACATGGCGGTCCTGCACCCGCCCTCAAGAGTCTTGCAAACTCAGTTCTCTCCCAGTTGCCAGAAGCCTCTTGTACTTCCTTGTGACAGATACCCCAGCCTATCTCCTTCCCAGGTTCCAAACAGAAAGTGTTGTCCTCTCATCCTTCCTGGAATTACAACTTCCCCCAAAATAATCTCACTGCCCCCCTTAAATATTGATTGCAACTTTCAGCATTATTACAGCTACTCACTTGCCCTTTGTCTGCTCATTGTAGCTGGTCTTGAGAATAGAAGTTGAAACTGCCATCTCAGATTTGAACCAGGGACTGATTGTGTGTTTTGGAACCTGGGTTTTGGTTCAGGCCAGCTCTGATTGTTGATTGTGGAATATGAATGCACATAGGTTGATTGCTTGAAATGCCTGCTCCTGCATGTGCTTATCTGTTTTGGGGGTCATTTCTTAGGGTGAATTTGAATGAACTTAGGTTGCATTTTTCCAGGCTAAGTGATTTAGATACATCTGCACAGCTAAGAGCTTTCAGGTGCATGTTTGTCTAATAATTAAAGATGGCCCAAACCTTTCAACTCAGATCTAGTTCTAGATTCAAATTTGGGGCTGCTGCTCCAAAATATCTTTTTAATGAGTTGAGTCCAAATACCATGAAATCTGTGGACATTTCATTCTGATTTTGTGAGAGTTTTGCCTGGATATGTTTGTTTTAAGATCCATCACTGCTTATGGCTGGAATAACATGGATAACTATGATGTAAGAGATGTGTCTACATCCCTTAGACTGCTTTGAAAAACTCATCTTGTACATCAGGCACTTGTCTGAGAAGTTCGTGACTTATTTGCTCACAACTGTAGATATTTTACAAATCTTTCCCCATCATTTTCCTGTGGACTGAACTTGCCAATAGGAGCAATCTCCCCTTCACTCTGTGGGTAGACAACTGGGAAATTCTTCAGTCTCCTATATTTTCCTCACTGCTTCTCACTTTTTCTCTATGTACGGTCAATGAAAAGCTGGTTCTTGACTACTAACATGGGGAAACCAAGAGGCTTCATATAGCACTTGGGCAGCCAGCCATGATTTGGCCAACAGAGTTATCCCCAGCATGGAGAGCAGTGTCAGTTGCAAGTAATCAGATGTACTAATTCTTCACTTTAATTAAGGATTTCTTCACTTTTATCCCAACACTGTGCCTCTGTAGGGAGATGAGTAGGAGGAGTGTCCTGCAGTTTGGGTTTTGTCAGTACTATCGAAAAGATTGTTCTATCATCCCAAAATAGCCATTTTTGTTTTGTTTTAGCTCCATGACTCATTTCTTAGCAATATGAACAATAATTCCCCTGCAACTGAATCTTGCAGTTATCTGCCTATCTTTACTCACCAGAAATGATGGCCTATTAATCAGAGAGCATCACTTGATTCCCGGAGGCTTATATTGATCCCAAGTACGGTAAGTATCAGAAATATATTTACTAGGGAATTGAATAAATACACAAAGGCAATCACAAAGGGCAAGAATAAAAGAAACAGTAACTAGGCAGTTCATTAGGTATTTTACGTCTGGTATTCTGTTTCCATTATTCTCTCTCTAGTCGGTAGACACAACAGAATGGGTATGGAGAGTCAGATGGTGAATGGATGTAACTGGGAACAGACTCTGGCCCACAGTGTAAAAGAAAGATCCAGTGGCAGCCACTTAAAAGCATACTGGTTAAGCAAAGGCAAGTGATGATATTTAGTAGCCTGTGTGAAATGAAAGTTTTGGCCTTAGCTGCGATTCCTAGTAGGAAAACTTGTCCCTATTGTCTTATAGTGAGAGACTCAACAGGTATGTCCACACTACAAAGAAAAACCCCTGGCACCGAATCTCAGAGCCCAGGTTAATTGACTCAAGTGCCTGGGGCTAAAACTAGCAGCGCAGATGTTCCCTCTTAGGCTGGATCCCAGGGTGTGAAATCTGGCTGGGACTGGGGGTCTTGGAGCCGGGCTCCAACCCCTGCCAGCCTGACTCAGTTGACATGGGCACTTTGACTTGACACTCTGGGGTTTTCTTTGCAGCATAGACAAAGCCAAAGAGCTCGGTCAGTTTAGCTTATCAAAGAGAAGGTTAAGGGGCAACTTGATCACAGACTATAAGTACCTACAGGGGGAACAAAAATTTGGCAGTAGCAGAGGGCACTTCAGTCTAGCAGACAAAGGTGAATCAAGATCCAGTGGCTAGAAGCTGAAGCTAGGGAAGTTGTAAATTTGTAACAGTGAGGGGAATGAACCCATTGGAACAACTTACCAAAGACTGTGCTGGATTCTCCATAATGGAAAATTCTGAAATCAGTACAGGGTGTCTTTCAAATTCTGCTCTAGTTCAGACAGGAATTAATTCAGGGAAGTTCTCTGGCCTGTGTTATGCAGGAGGTCAGACTAGATGATCACAGTGGTCCCTTCTCCTCTTAAAATCTATGAATCAAAATGCTACCACCGCGAACATGAGGAAAATAAATGAATAACGTCTTTTCCTTGGTTTGTTCATTTCCTCTGACGCAGCTGTTCTATTCCCAGTAAGTCTCATGCACTAATAGCTTTTGTAATTGTTTCACAAGAAGGGATGATGGACCAGCATTCCACCAACATGATCCAATTCCTGATGTTGCTGTGCCCAAGCAGGAAGGCAGGAATGTACTTCTCAAGTGTTTGCAGGGGGGATTCAGAAAAAGTCTTAGGCCAGGTCTACACTGGAGAGTTGGGGGTCGACCTAAGATCTGCAACTTCAGCTACATGAATAGCGTAGCTGAAGTCGACGTACCTTAGGTTGACTTACCTTGGCATCCTCATGGTGGTGAGTTGACCACTGCCGCTCCCCTGTCAACTCTGCTTCTGCCTCTCGTGGCAGTGGAGTACAGGAGTTACACTTCTGAAAGGTTGCCAACCCCTGGCCTAGAAGCACTGTGTGGGTTCTGAGTGGAGGTGGAAAGAACTGACTACATATAGCACCTTCTTACCAGAAAACAGAATAGATTCTTCTCTGTAGTAATGAGGATTAGGCGTACCCTAAAGCCAAGAAATATAGGGTAATTAAAAAAAAAATTAAGGTGTCTGTTTAGTTGGACAATTAAAACAGACTCATCCATTTCACTTTTGTTTATCATCACTTGGTGATTAGTTGATGAGGATGATTTATTATTGCAGTCCCTAGGAACTTCATTTGAGAACCAAGGCCCCATTGTGTGAGGTGCAGTACAAATAAGTAGCCAAAAAGACAGTGCTTGGTTACAATTTACTGATTCTCACTGAAGAGTAGGAAGCTGCTCCTGTAAATATTACTTGGCTGAGAACTAAAGGCACAATCCTGTAGCCCTCACCTGCTTCCTTGTGACTGCTAGTAAGAAAAAGAATGAGTAGCCTGAGCAAAGTTTGCAGCAGTGTGCCTAGCCGTTTTCAATTACTTTTTTCAGAGAATTGTTTCTGAAAAAATTGAGGCCTAAATTAACCTGACAACATCCTTTTAAAATAGTAAGAACATTTAGACAATTAAACCATCTGCCAAGGGGAATTGTAAGATTAAGGTAATTGGCCACAGTGATAATCCTGTGTTGGTGATGCTTTGGGAATAAGAAATCAATGAGACAGAGGACTGAAATGACCCTCAAAAAATCTCCAACTCCAGTGACTCAGTCACATAATGTATTTATGGGAAAATCCATTTCATTTCATTTAGCATTGTATATGCATTAAAAAACTACTAGAGGCCCCAGAAGAACCTGCCCAAATGAGTTTTCTGATGTTACTTTTATTTGCTTATCACAATAAATTTCAGCTGGTTTTTCTCCTTTCTCTTCCCTGTATTACATTAAAGTATCTTTAAAACAAGTTTCACATTAAGCCTGAGCAGTTTTTGCTGGCCATTTTTCATCAGTTAATGAGAAAGAGATTAAAATACAAATATGTAATTAACTAACTGTGAGAACAATTAAAGCCAAGTTTGCAAGTGGTTCATCTGAAAGTTGATGGGTGCCTGGAGTAGCAACAAAGAAAAAAAAATTCCTTTCGTTGAAATGCATTTATGCTTCCCTTTCTTCCTCTGCACAAAGAAGAACCCCTTTGATCCTGAACTTTTGTAACGTGAATCTCAGTCAGGTTATATATAAAGATCCCTGTCAGAAAGCACTTGGTTTTGACAAATCTGACATCATCCCCTGTTGCTTGCAACGTGACAGTGGCTGGCACTGAAATGAACAGGGCTGGGATCATGAATAAAGCGTATTTTAGTGACATGAATCATAGCTAATACAAAGGCGGGGCTGGCAACGTCTGTACTGATTACAGCCGCGTGGTGAAGTTGTCATAGTCACGGACATAATGAGCTACGTCTTGCTAAATGTGTGAGCATCACTAATGAGCCTGAGTCTTCAGGATGCAAACGTCCTTCTGCCCCACTGAAGCCAATGGGAGCTGCAGGCAGCTCTGTGGGGTTGAAATGCAGAAATGTATTAAGATGCCTAAATATGGACCTTGCAGCCTAACTTTAGGCCACTGTTTGTGAAATTCTTGGCTGCTCCCGTTTTCCACTGGTGTAAGGTGAGGCCAGGATAATGCATCGTGTGACCCACAGCAGGCGTTCAAGTGTCTTCGCATATTGGGTTGTTCCCTAGTCACACTTTCTGCCCTGGAACGCAGCAGAATAGAACTGGCAGGGTGCATCAGGCATTTTTCAAATCAAGCCCTGGATGCTGGGTTCAGGCAACAGCTTTGGGCAGTGATTCATTTTACCTCTATTTTATTTAAAGTGGGGGTTGGTTTGGTTGTTTTCCAGTGTTGGCAAAGATTTTCTTCCCTATTCCCCATCCTTGTCCTGTCACTGTTCAGACCTAGGGGTTCCCTTTCTTTGCCTTGCTAAAAATGAAGGGCTTTGTATCCATCCTTAGATTGCTTTATGGACGTACACCCTGCCACATCTGTGGATACACAGAGCCGATCGCAAAGCAGCTTGCCAGAGGAATACTGTGTCAAGTGAATTAATTTTACCAAGACATATGTTTGGTTCAGGTGCTGGACTGATGACTGACAGGCTTCTGGGAAACAGAACGTCACACTCAGTAATGTCTACACATAACATACATATGGGTTTTCACGAATACTAACAGAATTCACTTTTCTTTTGGTCATTGCTGGAGGCGGTAACCATGACAGCAGTCAGAAAGTTAATGACATTTATCAGGCAAGGAGAATGCTGAACAAACAAGTAAGTATGATTTCTGAACCATTTTGCTTCCTAGAGTATAATCTCCAATAATAAAACATTGAGTAAATACAGAAGGAAAGTCATAGACTATGGTGGCTGCCTTTTCTAATCACATAACGACGGAGATAATGAAAATAATGTTTCTTTTGGACTTATTCCCAAAATAAAACTCCCTGCTAACCTTTGTTGCACAATAACCAGGCTCTAGGTTATCGAGAAAGATATATATTTTTTCAGCTAAAATTGTTTTAATAATATGAAGCAAGTCCTAATATGTTTCATATCATACTCCTTCATTTTGGCCTGAATTCTCATAAAGCCCTTTATGCCACTAAAAGTAAATCACTTTAAGGCCCTTTACGTTGCCAGAGTGAGGCCTTTATGTTCAGCCTGTCCACTTGTCTCACGCACTTGGGGCCAGAGAGTGAATTCTTTTCTCACATCTGCAGTGCTATTGCAACCAGTGGGATTCCTTGTGTGAGTAACCGCTCAACAATGGGACTAAGGGGTTCACAGCAGGGCTGTGGTTTATATCTATTGCCTTCACCTGGTGTCTTTATCTTTTAGATAAAGCAGAATATGTTGTTATTTATACTGTGTGTGCAAACACTGTACTCAGTGCTGTCCATGGCAAAACCAAAGGCATGTACCCTGTCCACTATGTACATGTCAAAGGAAAATAAAGCTGAAATCAACTGCCAGGACAGAGTTCATCTCTATTTCCTGGCATGTTTCAAGCATGGGAGCACAAAAGGCTGCATTACTGGGGGCTGTATGCCTTGAACAATGCAAATGTCCATGCATGTTGGAATGGATATTTGCATCCTCAGCAACTACCAAGTTTATAACTGTACCATCAGGCTCCACACTTACAATATCCTGGGGAATGAAGAGTAACTGACTGTAATTCCCGGCCAGCTTCATGTGACCGAATATTCCTGGTCTTCATCAAATGTGCAACTGAAACTTTTACGTCCTCATCAATAATACGAATGTGTAGTGCTTACTGTGTTGCCTTTCCTCCCTGCGTAGTGAACTTTGATTATACATTCTTCCGAACACCCCATTGCAATTGGCCTTTCTAAAAGTCTGAACTTGGTCTCCAGTTTAACAGGTGTAATTCTGAATGGTAGTTACTTGCAGGTGCAAATTCCAGCAGGTGGACAGTAGCCATCAGGTGGCCATTGTAAAGTAGCTGTCCATATGCTCTCAGTTGCATCCACAATTGAGTGTGAGTGCAAATTTGCAGGCATTAAATTGCATCCACAAAATGGGGGGAAAAAGCAGTTCAGAGCTCTTGCGCTAGACCCCTGGCTGCGCCAAGTCCTCTTTGCTCTGCTGCCATGGTTCAAAGGGCATTTAAAGCTGCCCAGACGGGGCAATTGGGAATTCCCTTGTTGTAAAGGAACTCTCTGGTGATGTAAGGTCAGCATTGGCCTCTTTACGCTGTCTGCTCTTCTCAGTCGTTTAGGGGCTGGACAAAGCATGTCCAGAACTGACAGAGGGAACCATGACAGGGGCTGCAGGTTAGAGTAGTTTTATGTGTGCTAGTTTGGCCCCATCCAGTCCTAGGATAAGAGATGCAGGAAGGCGGCTTCAAGTTGCCTTTGCCTCCCACGTCACCAGTTCCACTGAACTCTGGGTGTAGCCCTGTATTTATACACAACTGTGTTATTTTTAATACAGAAGGAATTAAAGGAAAGCTCGAGCCCGGACTACTCCTCCATGGCCTATTTCCTTTTCTACATCACAGTCTAGTGCAGGGGTGGGCAAACTTTGGCCTGAGAGCTGAATTGGGTTTCCAAAATTGTATGGAGGGCTGGTTAGGGGAGGCTCTGCCTCCCCAAACAGCCAGGCGGGGCACAACCCCTGCCCCATCCAACCCCACCTGACAGCCCCCCAGGACTCCTGCCCCATCCATCCCCCCTGCTCTCTGTCCCCTGACCGCCTCTAACTAGCCCCCAATGCCCCATCCAACTCCACTCCTTTCCTGATGCCCCCCCGGGACTCCTGCCCCATCCAACCACCTCTTCTCTCTGTCCCCTGACTGTCCCGGGAACCCCCACCCCTGACTGCCCCCTGCTGCCCATCTAACCCCTCCTCTCATTCCTGACTGCTCCCCAGGGATCCCTGCCCCCATTCAACCCCCCCATTCCGCACACTCTGGCTGACCTGACCCCTATCCACACCCCTGACTACAACCCAAACTCCAATCTGTCCTCTATACAACCCCCTCCTCTGCCCCTCCCCGGCCTCTTACCATGCTGCCTGGAGCACGGGTGGCTGGCGGCACAGCTGCACCATGACAGGCAGCCATGAACTGTGCAGCACGGGTCAGGCCACAGCTCTGCACCGGTGCTGCCCCAGGAGCTCGCAGCCCCGAGGCCCAGAGCATTGCGCCAGTGGCATGGTGCACAGAGGCTCCGGTGGAGGACGGAGGGGAGGAGTGGACATTGGGGAAGGGCCGGGGGTAGCCTCGTAAAGCCGGGAGCTCAGGGGTTGGGCAGGAGGGCCCCGCAGGCTGTAATTTGCCCATCCTCGTCTAATGCTTTGACCATGAAACACTCGCTGACAAGGAGAAGACCAGGACAATGGCTCGAAGGGCAGCGGAGGCCTGGAAATAACATAGAATTTGAGAAAACCGGTCCATGGGAATGTAAAATATCAGAGCAGGCTAGTAGCATGTGTACAGAACGGATTCTGCTAGTGCCTCGCTATTGACTTTTCATCCAGAGGCATCAAGCGCCTACGGAAAGATAATCAATCCATTTCCCATGGTCCACAATTCACTGTATTCTCATTACCTTCATTGCAATATTCGGACAGGCTGGGCCTGGCTTGTCTCTTGCTTAGAGTGGTATCAGCGAAGTGTAACTTGGAATTACTCTTGCTTTATGCCAACCAAAGACTTTATTTGCTTATGGCACCATAGACCGTTTCCTGTTAAACCCAGTAATTTCTATTGCTTCTTATGCAAAAAACCAAAACAACCAAAAAAACCTGCAAGTTTTCCTCTTGCTGACCACAGACTAGCTGCTCATGATTCCAACAGGAATTGCTGCAAGTTTGTGTCCAGTGGACTCTAATAAAAAAAACCATCATATTTATTAGAGAGGCACCGTTGCTGTGATTTCTCTCATCCAGGATCCAAGCTAGGCATGCGATAGGAAACTCAGTTGGTGTATATGATACTTTGAAAGATTGGATGACAGAGAAGTCAGACAAAGAAGCAAAGTTTCCAGTTATCACTTGTAGCCATAGTACACCACCTCCCTCATAATTAATACAATCAGTATTATAAACTGGGTGACACACACGACCTTGCTTTGGGGAGCTGACTGCAACGTTTTTAAGAGTTCAGGCATGGGGGAGCATAGGTTCAATTCTTTGCTATGAAATAAATCCGATAATACACTCATCATATCTAATCTACATGTAACTGATATAGCTGTTATTTTGCTTACTGTTTGAGAAGTTTTACACACAAAAAATTGCAGTGAAAACAGAAAATAATGTTTTAATCAATGGGCATAGAACCTGGCTTTAACCATGCTGACCTGATCCTGAATTGATGTTACAGAACACTATAGCACATGGTTAATGCCTTATGGAAAAACAAGGAATACAGTCAGCTAGTGAAATAACATAAGCAACTGTCTGCTATCACAGAACAGCAGGAGTGCTGAAATAGAATGAATGGCCCTACATGGGGTGGGATGTGGTGCGGGGAGGGGGTGTGTGTGTGTGGGGAAACCTTTGACAAGTACTAGGGGCCTAGGAGCCATTATTTGTCTTATTCCTTCTCTTATATTATTAAGCTTCTACCGAAAGCTGCACGTACCAAACACCCTTCCTGTGCGAGGACACCATTTGCACTTGACATTTGCTGAAAGTGCTACATCAAAGAGTTCTTTATTTCTCTAATGAAAGGCTATAATTAGGGCTTTGATATTTGCATTTTTTCAAACTCAGATGACTCTTAGGACGTCAGGTAAATGTAAAGCTGCTCTGAGACCTAGTTATAAAATCCCCCCAAAGCCTTTCATGGCTCACCTTTATACAAATAACAATCTACTCACTACAGGTAGTGTATTCCCAGCATTCATCACAGGCTGCTCTAATGTACACTGAGTAAAAACTTCCAGGCAAGGCATGCCACTTTGTATGTGTTTGATTTTGCCCAGGAAATTGGAGCAGCCATTCACTTAACTATTCACAAAGAAATGTCAGTGCACAAATGAGGAGCACACTTGGGGGTTGGGTGGAGGTGGGTTCAGCATAAATTATTCATGGCTGTGAGGTGACACTCAGTATTCTGGTCACATCCTTTGCAACAATATTTGTTTATGACTTAGGTTCACATTGCTTCTCTCATAGTAGCCTGTTAATGGAACTGCAGTTCCACAGTTCATGAGGCTGAGAATTAGTGTGGAATTTACATTAACTAGACCCAAGGGAGGGGTGTGTTCCTGGCCTCCCAGTGCTGATAAATTTGTCTTCAAAAGATGAACAGCTTTAATGAGATTGAGAATCAGATCCTAACCTGCTACCAAGATTGGTTTTCATTGTTTCCATGGCACAAAGCAGGCAAAATCTGTTGCCAGGGGATGCCCCTGCTCACTCTGGTGCCATCTGCAGCACTTAGAGATTGAAAAGACCACATGTAGCCACTCATTTCCAACAATGTAAATCTTCTGAGCAGGGGGCATGGGAACAACCCCTCAGATAAACCTAAATGAGAAGGATCACTTGGAAAAGGACAGTGAATCTGATGACTTGACCATACAGGGCCAAATTCCTTCTTGGTGCAGCTCTGTTGCCTTCAGCGCAACTAAACCTAGGGAAGAATTGTTCCTTTCCCTTGACTTTAAAATATTCAAAACTGGGCACAGCAGCGTGACTGCACCTGTTTCATTCATCTCCACGGCACCTGCCCAGCAGGGGGTCTGCACAATATTTATCATCTTCTGCAGAGTTGGCCGAAGGGCTGTTGAACTCTCAGCCGTTCAGAGGTTTGTCTCAACTGCTTAGGTTTGGAAACTTCTTTAAAAAAAGCTCTTTCTCCCTTCTGAGCTTCCAGTCACTTGCCAGTTGTTTTCAGATTCACATTTCTGAGATTGGAGTCTCTCCCTCAGTGTTTCACTGTCTCTGACTCCTGGTCAAAACTAATAAATAGAAAACAACAAGGGAAAAAAGAAGTGAGCTGAATTTTACCTGAGTCTCCGAAGCCAGGTTTGATTCGTTGATTGCTTTGGGGACAAAGACCTGGGTCTGTTTTTATTTTATCCAAATTGCTTTTCCCAGCTCAAATATTTATACCACAGAACAATGTCAGGGGATTTGAGCGGATTCATTTTATTTGCCATTTTAGAATAAATCCTTTATTATTGAAAGGTCACCCTTTGTCTCAGCTACAGGAGCAGTACCACAAACTTAGAGACAGAGGGGGCTCTCTGGTCTCACCTCCTTCAGTGTTAATGAAACGACCTGAAATGATTAAATAACCGGCAGATAATACAGGTGGACCATAACCTTCCTCTCTGGTCTTCTGACAGAACAGTTTCAATCTGAGGGGTATCACTTGTGAGATACTGTAGCTAAAGGTATGTAAATCAGGGCGCTGGTAGGTGAGATGCCAGGGAAGTTGGGTTTTCACATTTTAAAGACGCTGTTATTCAGAACCAGATCTGCATAATGGCAGTGTCCTTCCTCAAGCGTGCTTGGAGGGCAAGCTGCTCACCTAACACAACCGCATTGTGGTGAAAGTGGACAAGTGTGTGTTTGTGAAATGTCAGTGGCACCTGTTCCAGGGAGGGGAAGGTGCCAATTGGGCCACCAGTGTGGGTCTTGTCCTGGTGTCTGTGTCACTAAGCAGCTGCCTATCTCAGAGGAGGAACGGGTGGGGCTGAGGGTAGACACCTCCATCAGTTAGATTTATTATTTGTAAATATCCTACCTCTGTGACTGAAGATCATATGAACAATTAATAAAAAAATGGAATGGCTGATTTGGGACTTGATTAATAAAGAATTAAAAGAAAGTAATATAATTAATTGCAATCAACATAGGTTTATGGAAAAAAGATCTTATCTAACTAATTTGATAACTTTTTTGATGAGATTACAAGAGTTGTTGGTAAAGGTAATTGTGTTGATGTAATATACTGTGACGGAGTCAGACCAGAAGGATATAGGAGAGTGCTGGAAGGCAGGTATATTAGTCTCAGGATGTGCAGGTCCCTGATCCCTGGATAGCCAAACAAAGGCTACTCCAGGCCAATCAAGACACCTGGGGCCAATTAAGAACCTTCTAGAAAGGAGTAGAAACAGCTAGCCTAATTGGCTTCAGGTGTCCCAATCAGGGACTGGCTGAAACCAGATAAAAACCTCCCACTTAGTCAGGTGGGTGTGGGTGTCAGGAGTTGTGAGAGGAAGTTATGCTGTTGGTGAGACTGAGTGGTGGACAACATATCATGCAGAAGGAAGGAGGCCCTGAGGTAAGGGTGAAGTGGGGTTTGAAGAAGTGGGGACTGCTGTGGGGAAGTAGCCCAGGGAATTGTATTGTGTTTTGTGCCTGAAAGGTCAGTCATCTTAGCTGATACTATTAGGGTCCCTGAGCTGGAGCCTGGAGTAGAGGGCGGGCCTGGGCTCCCCCCTTTCTGCCTCCTCTAATTAGTCTCTGAGATTGGGAGACAATAGAGACTGTGCCAGGAAGGATAGCTTCTCCTCACTGGTTTGTGATGAAAATGGCTCAATAGGCTGTGACCTTGTCTCCAGAGAGAGAAGGGCTCTGTGGAGGGTCACAGTGAGCCGCTGAGGCTAGTAAAAATCCACCAGGAAATGCAGGATCCACGAAGATAAGGACAGAGCTTTGTCACAATACTTAGACTTGTACAAGGCATTTGACCTGGTACTACACAAAACTTTGATTAAGAAACTAGATCTGTACAAAATAAAAGCATCACATATTAAAAATTCGCTAGCAATAGGTTTCACTATGTAATCGCAAAGAAGGAGTCATCATTAAGCGGGTCTGTTTCCCTGCTATTTAACATTTCTATCAGTAATGTGGAAGCAAACCTAAACTCATCACTGATAAAGTGTGCACAGAACATCAGAGGCTGGGGGAGAGTTAAATAATGAAGAGAACAGTTCACTGACACAGAGTTCTGAGCTAGTAAGCTGGGCACAAGCAAACAATATATGGTTCAAACAGGGCCAAAGATCAAGGAACAAAGACTGTAGCCATCTGACAGGATGGGGAACGCTCTCTTCAGAAGCAGTGACTATAAAAAAAGACTTACATGTCCGGGTGGATAATGAGCTGAACATGAGCTCCCAGTGCAAATATGTGGCCAAAGGGGCTAATGTGATTCTTGGATGTATAAAGAGGGAGATCTTGAGTAGGAGTAGGGAGGTTGTAGTACCTCTGTTCTCCTCTTTGTCTGTTACTTCCTCCACCGTTGCTGGCTGTAGAAACACTGAGGTGATAGGCATCAAGCTACATTTGCCTCTTGACTTCAATAATAGAGACAGGCTGCTATTAAAGCCTTTTGGGGGAGGGAATCTCCTTTCAAGGCTGGCTTGCTCTACAGCTTCTTTGCTTTTTACAGCTTCTTTATATAGAGTCTTCGCAAATTGTAAGTGCCATTCAGCTTTGCCCTTTGACTGGCTGTGGTATGGGGCTGGTGTGATCTGACTGAATTCCCAATCTTGGATATGGCTGAGCAGCTCTTTGTAGCCTAGTACATTCACTGTCAGTTTCCAGTTTGTGTGCTGCTGCTTTGTCTTGGCATCGGGTGGTAGGCTGCACATTGCAAACCATTTATTTTTGCTGGTTTGCTCCATCTTAATGTCATATAGGCAAATAGTTCATCTTCCCAGTCTCAAAGTGCTGCATTTTCTCCTTGCTTTTCTTGTCTGTAAGCTTTGACGTAATGACTTCTCTTGCCACAATTATTGCAAATATCCTGATATGCACACCATTTTCCATTGTCATGTTTTTCTCCACAGATCTTCTTCTGTATTTTATCTTCTCTGCTTTGTATTTCTGTATTTTACACAAATCTGGGTGTAATTTTTCTTCTATTTTCCTGCTTTCCCTGTGTTAGTTGGTGAATTATCTCTGTATCTCAGTTATGCTCTGCATTTAGCTGTGAACTTGTTTATTTGCTTTTCATATGTCTGTAGCTCTTGGTATAGTTGGTGTGGTCTCTCTGTGAATTTTCATTTGTGCTCCTGCATCTTTTGTTTCTAGAACTAATTGATCACAAATTAGTTACTCTTTTAAGATTTGATAATCACAAGAGCCAGCCAGTTTGTGCAATCTGGCAGCAAACTGATCTATGATTTTGCCAGTGCCTTAATGACATTTATTGAAAAGATACCTTTTAATACAACATTTTTTCTGGGATGAAAATGCTTTTGGAGCATTTTCCAGGCTTTTACATGGGTCCTGCAGTCTGCTGCTGACATAGCCAGATGCAATTGGAACATGTGGCAGGCTTTGGCCATTACAAGTAATAGCATCAATTCTTTTATTTAGTTTTTCTATTTCCAGCCCCATTGTAATTTCATAGTTTTCCCATTGTGAGCTAGAGACCGTCCAGTTGCTAAACATGTTTGCTTGCATGTCCATCTGCTCAGGGACTAGGGTAACCAGACAGCAAATGTGAAAAATCAGGACAGGGGATGGGGGTGTAATAGGAGCCCATATAAGAAAAAGATCCAAAAATCAGGACTGTCCCTATAAAATCGAGACATCTTGTCACCCTTATCAGGGACAGAAATCTGGTCTGCTGCTAGAATTGTTGTTTGTGCTTTGTTTTTAGTTTGTCTGTTTTTGCAAGAGTCTTAATTTCGCTCTCACATCTAACACCACAGACCACGTTCAAGCAGGAGAAGAGACTGAGCAACGTGCGGGCTTTATTCTTTCCTCTACATGGCTCTCTTCCAACACCGCCAGCAAGTCGAGTTCTCTGAGTACTTATACATAAGTGTGCTCTAGCATCCTCTATTGGGAAACTATTGTAACATGAAAAACAATGCTACCCTTGTGGGACATCAGAGAAGCAGAGACGACTTTAAACTCCATTGAAACAGCAGCTCAGAGAAAGAGGTTTGAAAAATCAATACTGTACTCCAGGAAGATCATAAAGAGACATCTTTTAAAATGGGTTGCATAAAAACAGCCCCTTCGATCTGCGTCGCTGTCAGATAGGGCTAGAGAGGCCGTTTCCCCCAGCTTGGGTGAGAGATAAACCACATACTAGAGAGATGTAACTGAGCCTCAGGTGAAGTGTTTGGATGTGATAGGGCTAAGGGAACAGTCTGGTACGGAGGAAAAAGGGAACAGAAACAGGATAAAGAACATAAGAACGGTCATACTGGATCAGACCAAAGATCCATCAAACCCAGTACTCTGTCCTCTGACAGTGGCCAATGAGGTGCCCCAAAGGGAATGAACAGTGTCACCCAGTTCCAGCTTCTGGCAAACATTCCTGCCCAGCCTGGCTAATAGCCATTGATGGACCTATCCTCCATGAGTCTACCTAGCTCCCTTTTGAACCCCGTTATAGTATTGGCCTTCACAACACCACATACAGAATGTTGTGCGTTGAACATGTCCCCCAAACATGAGCTTGTCAAACCACTTAACCACATCCCAGCATTTAGTCTGATCCAGAGCCTCTCCCAAACTTACTGGAGACTGGAAGATCCAGATTGTCTCTGCACAGAACGGGATGGCTTCTCATATGCCATCCATCTCCCACCAGCCATGGGAAACTGGGTGGGGACTCAAAGGTAGAAAGGGAAACAGATCTAGTTCTGGCAGAAGAAATGATTCCCACATGTAAAAACACTGGTCTGACAACCATGCTCTCTTTCTCCCTTCTGAAATGCACAAGGGTTGTTCACAATGTAAAATTATATCACCTGCTTTTTAAAATAGATCTGTTCTAGTGATGTACTGATCCATCTGCAGCATAACTCACCCATAACAGCAGGTGCTTTTATTAGGGTGGTTTGAAAGGTGATTTCATTCAGATCAAATTCTGCTCACAGAGAATTGTGAGCAATGCTACGTGCATTATTCAAATGTGTTTAGCATTGGACTGATTTTGCTCCCATTGACAGCGGTGGTAAAACTCCCATTGATTTCAATGAGAACAGGTAGGCCAATCTTGAGTGCTTTTGAAAATTCCACCCAAAAGCTTCTATAGTTTCTCTTTGCACCACTGTTTTAACAGAACTGGTTAAATAATGGCAGTTTTTCATTAACCTATCTGATAATGAATCCAAGGGCAAAATTCAGTAGGAAAATTGGTGACGAAAAATAATTGGAGCAATGTTAGGGTTGTAATGTAAAAAAAAAATGGAGCTCACGTCTTGTAGCAGCCAGCATGGAACTCAGAGAGAGGGGCATAGGTTGCAGGAGGGAAGAATATGGAGAGGCACCAGGAAGTCAGTCTGTGTGCATATGGCTGGAATGCTAGCTGTAGTTGCAGCCCCTCTGTAAACAGTTGTCTGAGTAAACAGCCAGTTTAGTTTTAGAAACATGAAGGCCTCTCATGTTATTACCCAATGCATGGTACGTAAAACACTCATCATGGGACTGATTCAAAGGCATTTAAGTCCATTAAAAGACTCTCATTGACTTTAAGTGGTTTTGGCTCATGCCCTTGCAGGATTTCTCAGGCCTTTTATAGTTCTAGCAACAAGCTGCCTTGGGATAGGGAAACGCTTAACACTGAAAAAATGTATTTGTATTTCTTTATCTTCAGTGGCCAACTTCAGCTCAAATACTGACAGCATAAATGACCTCCTTGATTCCGTCTGAGATAGTCAGTGCAATGGCAGTATTATGTTGTTGGGTAACATCATAAACTGGCTAAGCCACGTTTCATTAAGAAACACATTTGATCTTGATTGCATTGGGTTTATCTGTCTGACTAATAAAACATCTCGAATCAGTGCCAACATCCACGCCAATACTTAGAATTTTGTAATAACCAGATTATTATATCAAATGGCGATGCATTAAATTATGCAAGTGTTCTGCAAGCTATATGGAAATCAGCCATGCATTGGATTTCATAAGGCTCATAAAAAGAGTCGTGTGAGAACATTAGCTTTGAAATATTTTATAACCAAGCAAGACATTAATAGTCTTGAAACAATCATTGGCTGGTCTAGCAGTGCCGCTATGCTCGTCATGATTTTTTGGGGTGAAAGCGTTAAATGTCACTAAAAATATTCTCAGATCACTGCAGCTGCGAGGCCTCATTCTCTTTTAAGAACTGTTTCAATTCCCTGCTATGAACATTACATGCATTTTTTTCTTTTTAACTGTACCTGGTTGTTTCTGGTGAAATTCACTTGCGTGGTGAATGGTGAATCCCTACAGCTCCCTCCCCTGCCAGGTCTTCACAGCAGCAACTGCTGCCTCCCCGGAGATCAACTGCCAGGTGGGAGGTGGGTGCTTTGGCCCCATCAGACTGCAGCTCTGGAGTCTCTACTGACCCACAGGCACTGCAGTGCCCACTCAGGCCTCTCATCTGAGCTCCCGCGCAAGGGGCAACTCAGAGATGCCGCCTCTTCCCACCCGGGCCAACCCTGTTCCTGAGTCTGGAAGCAGTTCGACTGCCCCACAGTGAGGAGCCAGGCCTCGTGGCCCAACCTTGCGCAGGGGGATGGGAGAAGGCGCTTTAGGGCCATACCATGCGCTTGCTGGGGCTGCAGAGAGGAGCTGTGAGCAGCACGGTCCCGTCCTGGGCAGCAGACACAGGATTGCTGCGTGCTCGCGTGTATGTACCATTCACAGGGAGCCATAAACCCCAGAAGACTGTCATTGCAAAGCCTGGGCCACGTCCTACCTGGAGTCCAGCCGTTCAGTAGCAGGGCACAGCAGAGTGGACAGGGCCTGGCTCTGAGGCCAACAATACTTCTGCTCGGCTTGTGGGTCTTCCATTGGAGATGGGGGCCGAGCCCTGGGCTCCAATACATCGACTTACCCCAGGGACCCTTGGTGTATAAATCACCCACTGTGAGGCCTGCGGTGAATCGGTGTGCTCCCCCTCCCTGAATGTCCCTCACATTATAACGACCGGGGGCCTACACATTTACCCTAACAGTGAACACAACTGTGGGAAGTGAGTGAAAGTTCACCGACTGTTCCAATCAACGTTGATAGAAGGGCTACAAAAAGGGAGGCAGAAAGATTGCTTGGCCCAAACAACAAGAGCTAATAATGCAGCCCCTGGGTGTTAGGGTCCTGACTGATAAAAACAAGGGAGGCGAGAAGAGGAGAGCAACAGATCAAAATTGGTGTGTTGGAAAGTAGACCTAACTGGGGACTGCAATAATGAGGGACAGGGCGGTATTCCACCCACCACCCTTCTTTTTGGCACTAGACAAAGAATGATTTGGGGGACCACTGGGATAGACTGGACCTCTGGGGTTCTCTGGGCCAAGGCTGTTGGGCTTTGGCTTTGTTCCAGAGACTCTGTCATTCATTCGGGATCCTTGATCCTCCAGCAGGGAGGGCATGTGACCAGAGAGGACTCCCCCAGCTCCAACAAGGTGATACAAGTGAGATGCCGCTTTGTACTCCTCTCCTTCAGCTGTCCCTTCCCATCCACTGCTGTTTTCTGCCTGTTCCCCCCCTTCTCTCGGCTTTTCCACCTGATCCTGAGACTAGCTACACCCCATGGCACCAGCCCGATGAGCTGAGATGACACACGCCCAGCTCTGTGCAGCCCCAGAGGGCCTCATCCAAGGCCCCATGTGCTAATGTCTCCTGTACTTCATACATGGGGGTTTAAAGGGCGCTCGCTGACATGTTTTGCAGGCTCGCTTTAGTCGCGTTGATGGCATTTGGTATACATGTATTTTTCTCTGTGGAAAAGGAGCTTGGTTTGATTTATACTATGGCTTCTGCGGTGTCAGAATAGATTATCCTGCTGAGGAAGTGATCCGACATTCTTGTCTACATCGTTTTACAGAGCGTTGCTGTGTATCATCATCCAGTGTAAATTTCAACTGTGGAAACTAGAAGTTTAATGGTGGAAATGCAAATCCGATTTTCCTGTTGGCCACTCTTCGCACTGGAAGTGTGTGCTGCGTGCTGACTGTTTGGAGGTCAAGATTCAGCACTGGTGATAATGGCTATGAAAATATACTTCTATTCAGGACAATGTTACCAACTACCTACCTGTCCATTTCTTTCATGGAGATGCTGAGTGCTGTAGTAGCAGAAGAATTTTTCTTGCAGTGAAAGAGAACTCCCTGTTCACTGATCAGCAGGCCCAGTGGTGTCTCTGACAAGAAAGACAGGCTGATGGCATCACATCTGCTTCTATCAACATCATCGGACGCCATCGAGCAAATGGTGTAATAATGAAGTTTCAGACTGGGGGCTCCTAAAGAAAAGGGGAGCAATGGGTTTCCCCCTGCTGGCTTCTCTGTACAGGACTGATTTGCAATTGCAGTCCTGGGGTTTTCTGAGGGCCAGGGCTGCATGAATAATAGCACCGACCACAGCACTAGCATCCTCAAAAGGGGCAGAGGGAGGGCGAAGTCCTGGCCCTTCCCATTTGCATACCAGCTAACAGAGCTGGGTAAATAGCATAGCGCCTGCTGGCTGGTCTTTCCCCAGGGGTTATGAGGCCATTACACCAAGGGCAGGCTCGGTGTCTCCTGAAGCTTCTGTGAGGCAATGCATCTCCATCCACCCTAACCACAGATAGGCTGTAGCTTGATGGCTGTATTAAAATTTCGATCTGGGTCATTGCAGCTGCAGTATGCTGGGTTTTGTAACCAGTGCTTGAAATCCTCAGCCTGTTTCGGAAGTCTGTAGGGTTTCATTTTAAATAAGGACATAATGAATTCCAGTCCCTGCCTGGCCCGCTCATTGTTGCAAGGTATATTCCATCACTTAATATCACACAGGGGATTTGTGGTGGTGCAAGAATTTCACTAGCAGTAGCAACCTATGAAGGCCATTACCGCTGGCTACAGTAGCTGTAAAAGCAAATGAGGCTAGCCCTCCTTTGGTACCAAGTGATGACTTTGGAAGCCTGCCTTGCCGCCCATAATTCTCCTCCGGATGTCAGGTGTTAGTGAAATGTGCCAGGATTTCCAAGTAGTAATCACATCAATCTGAGCACAGAACAAGCTGGCATACTTCACTGTACTAATGAAAATTATGATGACATCAAGACAAGCTTCCTTGCAATCCTAATCATCTCACGCCACCATGGCATACAGCTATTAAAGAATAATGTTCTTGGGAGAGCAGACAAAAGCAATAAACAGCTTCTGAAGGTGATTAAACACCACGGCAATAGTTTGTCGTATTAGATGAGTGGGCAGAAGTTTGCTGCTGTTGTCCCACAAATAGTTCCGTGGTATAAATGGGTTGTGGGGGGTGAACTCAGGTTACATGAACTTATTGAACTTATTCATTGTGGTTTGAAAGTTTGACTCAAAAGTCATGCAGGAAAAAAAGGAGCAGACAGAAAAAAATCTGATGAAAAAGAGACATGGTTTAGACATGGGTATAAGTAACTGACTTGTATGAGTCTAGATTCTGGAGGGAGACAGGCTACCTATTCTTAATATCTACAATTGTCTTGCTGCTAACTACAATAAATATTGTTTAAATGTAATCACTCTGGAGTGGGAAAAATACCCGTAGGGGGAAAAGGGAAATCATCACGCCTTGAAACTAGTTTTTACAAGCCCCTAAAAAGTAGTTCATGAGATTTGCACAACCTCAAACTCCATCCCCAGCGGTAAGTCTTGAAACAGAATTTAAAAGGAGCACAAACAACAGTAAATTCAAGGAACAGGGCACAGCACTAAGAGACTGGAGCAAAATCGGGATGAATGTGAAAGTGAAGAGCTGAAAGGAGAATCTGGAGAGGAAAAGCAAAAGCAAGGAAGTTGGAGGGAATTTGAGACAGAGAAGTGGGCCGGTGAGCCTGATGTATTGGACTTTGCTCAGCCTTTTCAAGGGTCATTAAATGTTTCTATTGCTTTATCTGAAGCCGGGGTTTTCAAAGGAAATGTAACTTTCAAAAAGTATTTCTGCCTAGACATGGGAGCCTGGGCCAACAAGAAAGATTCCAGCTTTAAAGAAATTCCTTCCTGGCTCATAGGGGATGGCAGGGGAATAACAGGCTTGAAAAATGCATTAGCTCATCCCTTGCATTTTTGCACAGTCAAACAAAACTGAAATCTCTAAGGTGTCTATGTTGTGAGCGGCTCCAGCGTGTCACTGGTATGACTGAGCTGCACGTCAAAACGCTGCTGTCAGTGGCCATTTGGTGTTCAGTTCAGACACAGCCTCTTACCCAGGAGACACACTCGGGGCTCTGGGATGGAGATTTGCTACACCCAATTTTAAGAAAATCCATTTACATGGAAAGCAAAGGTAGTTTTTTGAATGAGAAGAGTGAAGGGGGTAATTGAAGTCTCACCAATTTGCCCCAGATGAGGCTCTGCCCGAGTGAGGCACGGTCCCCGGGTAGAGTCCACCTGGGACCAAACAAATTTTCCCATCTGCACAAAGACAATAAGGAGACAGGACACAGGAAAATTCCATGGTGTGGGGGAGGAAGAGGATGATTCTGCCTCTCTGGACCAACATAGAAAAATGTAAGGCCAGGCCCCTGGAGAGCAGCAGGGTAATGTAACGTGGGCCGGCGAGGTAACAACAGTGCAATGAATGTGAGGAAGGACCGCAGCGAGGCACATGGGGCGGGTCCCCCCCCAAGGGGAGAATCTGACATTTCCAAAAGGTGAGGGATATCCTGAACACTTAGAGCACTGTAGTCTTGGCCTGCGCGTTCCCTGGCTGCCTCTTGCAGGGACCTGCCTGGCAGCCGGCCTCAGTCTCTGACATTTGGAAATGGTAGTAGCATTCACACTGAGGATTGTTGAATATCCAAGAGGATTTTTTTGTGAGGCAGAGAGAGAGGAAAAAAAACAAACCTGCAAACCTGTGCAGCAGAGGAAGGAGCCTGCGGGCTGAGAAAGATGGCAGCTCAGCTAATATTTGGGCTTATTTCTTACCCAAAAGGACAAATTTCAACCCTCTCAATACAAGTAGCCTTACTACACCAGTACTGCTTCCTGCGCTCATGCAATCTGTGTATCACAAATGGCGTTAACGCTTAATACAATAAAGGTTTGAAATCCTAGAACATACGGATTCTTCCTTTTATTCCACAGCAGTCACGGTCATCTCATTCCCCCCCGTTGAATAGATGATTTTGCTTTTTATTGATCCAGAATTATGTTTCCCTGCTTGGGAGTTTTAACCTTTCATTCAGCTAGGCTGAAACATCTAGATCTTATTCCGCTGCAAAAGGGCATTTAATTGTTTACAAAAAGTGCTTTGTTGTTACATCAGATCCTCCCTAACTCTCAGTTTCCAGCAATGCACCTGCGTGCCTAACAATTGCACTGGGATGGCAGTAATATCTGTTGGCTCAGTCATATTCATTAGGGGTCAGGATGAATACCAGTGCCGTGAATGAAATGCATTCTGGCAGTGCATAGATTTGTTGTCCGCAAGGAAAAGCTTGCCAACCTGTCTGAGATTTTTGGAAGGAAAAATTAGTCACGCTTTGCTGCATGCAGATAGACACTGGCTGAACTGGTGAATTCTGATAGATGCAGGGGGTCTGTGCGACAAAAAAACTCCAAGCTACACAAAGAGGGCCCATCCCTTTTCTTTTGAAAGTGCACGGCAGCACAACCCAGGAAGTAAGACCAATGGGAAACTTTGCAAACTTGTCAAGTCAGTTGGAATAGCCCCCGACACATTCCGACTCGCCGCTGCAACGCAGTGCTAGCTTCATAAAATCCACAACGATTCATACTCAAAATGCTAAATCATTACATTTTACATAGTCCATTGTACGGTGAAACCTGGAGGGTTTCCAGGTGCAAGTGATTTGAAAGTAAAAATGGGTCTGTTCAATAAAATGAAATGGCTTGAAGACGTCTGAGTTTATTGCTCTATAAGTCTTAATTGGCTTTGCAAGTATTAGAGGTGACCTTGGTCTTCTCATCTTAGCTCTTATGGCGGTGTGCTGGGTTATTACAAGATAATGACAGTGCTGTGTTAATCATCGAGCTTTCAGCAGTGCAGAAAAAACTGACTACCAAAGAAATCAGCTCCAGCCATGGAGAAGAGGAGCCCTTCACTAGAATAGCTGTCTCTGCGTCTGAAAGGATTTGGAGAAATGTTCCAGTGAGATGCAACGATCAAAACCTTCCACACTCCAAGCCCCGAGCTGGACACCCCAGGCGCTGCCATTAGTAAGAATGCCCTCACTTGTCCTCTTTTTGCTTTGGATGTCTCACTTTGTCAGGAGTGCCTGGCGACTTCACTGGGAATCGTCACATTTTCTCTCCCCCACAAGGCCTTTCTGTCTCACAATGGGGATGCAGTAAATCCTCGCTGACTGGTCCCTCTGCTGCAGCTTCCCATTCTCTTGGCTCTTTACACTCTCAGCCCCACTTTTCCCATCTAGTGCCTGGCACACACCCCAAATCACCTTTTCTAAACCATCAATTTGCATCCTTCACCCTCCGCACCTCTCCCATCTCTTGCTTCTCTGTCACTGCATCCCTCACTTAGCCGCTGAGTACTGAGCCAGACTCAAACACAGTCTGCCCCCAGACTCTACAAGCTGGCAGGAGGCTCATTCTCTTTTGCCATCCTGCTCTGTTAGTGCCTCCAGCTCTTAGCCAGCACACCCATCCTTCTGCAAAGTCAGGCCTTGCTCCCTGCCTGATGTTAATGCTCTGTCACCCAGGTGCCTAGTTCTATTCCTCCTGCTCACAGTCCCCACTACCGCTGTGTGAAACTTGGAGGGTTCTGTTTTCAAGGGTTCTCAGGCAACCCCCCCAGCATTAATGTCAAAATTCAGCCAGAAAAAAGGCAAGGTTTGCCTAATTAGGGGGCCAAAATTGTAAGTCCTCATCGGTTCATCTGTGAATCATCCCAGGCTTGCATTTGGCATCATCTGGGTTCACCTAAGGACACCCAAACGTTTTGCTAAACTTGTCCTATACTTAGTTTCTAATGGACTCCAACGCTAATCAACCTGACCTGCTACCATAGAACGCTCCTATTTGCTAAGTTCCCAACTGAGTCAGTTCTCTGCATTCCCCAGAACACCGTGGATTTTGGTAAATCCATTTGAGATGAGTTTGTGAAAACTACCAAGTATAACGCTGTGGTGGTGGAGCAGTGATTTTACATTGATTTCCATTACTCGCATGTTAGCTTGCTGTATACAAGAGATCTGCAATGATTTGATTATTTCAAACTTGCAAGACATAAAATGAAAAATATTGTGGGTAAAAAATAGTCAACTACATATAAGAAAAAGGTAATTGTAGACAAAGAGTGCACCATTTAAACAGTCAAATTAAGCAAAGCACAAATGAAACACATCTCTATGGATTCCAACCCTCAAGCATGTAAACTAAAAATCAATGATTTTACTCACTAACTGTACAGAGCCTTCGGGGTTAAATATCCAGAGGAATTACTCTCTTTCCACAAATACACATAGGAAGAGAATAGACATCAGATGGTTGTTGTAGTAAATTGGCCAACACAGGTAGTCCATAAAGGTACAGTGATCTTGTAATGATATTTTATAATAAAATAATGACCCAAGTTAGATGTACATGGCCCGACATTCCCCTTCATTTCCAGAACTTATGCAGGAGAATAGAGAGTCCAGAACCTTCATGGCAGCATCTCTGAAATGCTTTCAGTTTCACGCACAGGGCCAGTTAGACAGGCAGAATTGCAGAGTCTCAATAAATGGATGAGACAATGGTGTAGTGAGCAGGATTTTAAGTTTATTATGAACTGGGGAACCTTTTGGGAAAGGAGGAATCTGTACAGGAAGGATGGGCTTCACCTAAGCCAAAATGAAACCAGATCACTGGCATATAAAATTTTAAAAGTCTTAGAGGAGTTTTTAATCTAAGGGCTGGGGAAAGCCAACAGCTACAGAGGAGCACACGGTGTGGACTGAGACAGCAGAGGAGGCTCTATTAATCAGGGTTCTCTACAACCTAGTAAAGAGGAGAAGATAGCAGTCGATAAAGTACAAGCAGGAACTGAAGAGAAACAGTCAAATGAAAGAGTTCCATTCAATTACATCACATGAAGGCAGACAACTACAAAGTGACACATTTGATAAGTGCTTGTAAACAAATGCTAGAAGTCTAAATACTAAGATGGGTGATTTTTTTGTGCCAGTTATTAAATGAGGACATGGTTATAACAGGCAACACTGAAACTTAGTGGAATGATGACAATCAATGGAACACTAATCTCAGAGTGCAAATTATAGAAGAATGACAGAATAGGTTTGTGTTAGTGGAAAGCGGCACTATGTGCAAAAGAAAGAAAGTCAAATATAGTAAAAATCTTAAATGAATCAAACTGTACCACAGAAGCTCTATTGGTAGAAATTTGCTGCTTGAATAATGAGAGTATAGCAGCAGAGATATACTAGCAACCACCAGACCAGGGTAGGGATGGTGACAGTGAAATACTCAGGGAGATTAGAGAGGCTATAAAAATAAAAAACTCAATAGTAATGGGGGATTTCCACTGTCCCTATATTGACTGGATACATGTCACCTCAGGATGGGGTGCAGAGATAAAGTTTCTAGACACCCCCAATGACTGCTTCTTGGAGCAGCTAGTGAGGGAACCCACAAAGGGAGAGGGAATTCTTGATTTAGACCTAAGTGGAGCACAGGATCTGCTCCAAGAGGTGAATCTAGCTGAACTGCTCAGTAATAGCAACTGTAATGTAACTAAATTTAACATCCTGGCCAGGAGCGGGAGCGGGAGTGGGGAGGAGGGGGAGAATACCAAAGAAGCCTACCACAGTAGCATTTAATTTCAGCAAGGGGAACTACTTAAAAATAAGGAAGCTAGCTGAAAGGCAAGTTAAAGTAACAGACACAAGCATGAAACACCTGCAAGCTTCATGGAAAGAAATGCCTTAATAGAGGGTCAAATTAAATATATACCCCAAATTAAAGAGAATAGTTAGAGGACCAAAAATGCCCCCATGGCTAAATAACAAAGTAGAAGAAGCAGTGAGAGGAAAAAGACATCCTTTAAAAATTGGAAGTCAAATCCTACTGAGGAAAATAGAAAGGAACATAAACTCTGGCAAGTCAAGTGTAAAAGAATAATTAGGCAGGCCAAAAATGAATTTGAAAAGAAACTAGCAAAAGACTTAAAAACTAACAGCAATTTTTTTAAAGTACATCAGAAGCAGGAAGCCTGCCAAACCATCAGTGAGGCCAGGAGACAATCGAGGTGCTAAAGATGCAGACAAGGCCTCAATATGAAGTGGCAGTCAAAAAAGCTAACAAAATGTTAGGAACCATTAAGAAAGGGATAGCTAATAAGACAGTAAATATCCTATTGCCACTATATAAATCCATGGTGCACCCGCATCTTGAACACTGTGTACAGTTCTGGTTGCCCCATCTCAGAAAGATACATTAGAAATGGAAAAGATATAGAGAAGAGAAGCAAAAATAGTTAGGGGAATGGAATAGCTCCCGTATGAGGAGAGATTAAAAAGACTGGGACTGTTCAGCTTGGAAAAGAGAAGAACAAGAGAGGCTCTGATAGAGGTCTATGAAATCATGACTGGTGTGGAAACTGTCAATATGGAAGTGTTATTTACTCCTTCTTATAACACAACAACCAGTGGTCAATGGTACTGGCCGAAACCCTTTCAGAACATCAGCAAGTGTCAGTGGACAAAACTCAAACTTGAGACATTGCCCTGGGTTACAGACAGACACAGACATTTTATTTGCAAAGTAAGGAGCAAATGCATCACAGTAAGAAAACCTTGGTTGTGTTTCCAGATAAAGGCAGCTCAGATGAAGCAAGCTATGTGCTATATAGTGTTACCCAGGTACCCACTAATTGTGACCTTGCCGCTGTTATGGTGGAGAAACCTTTTGGCTCCCACTTAACATCGTTGTGAGAGTTTTAAACATATTTTCATGTCTCAGTTGGTACCACTCTGTCTAGGTTCTTATGAGAGTGCCTTGCTTTTCATTTGAAGCTAGTCCCTGGTTCTGCAATGCTCAGGCACTAAATGTCAGCCTCCCATGCATGGAGCCCTTACAGGATCAGAGCCCAAGACAGCAAAGCTGACGTGCTCCCTTCAGACACATGTTAAAAAGCGACAGCTGTGTGACCTATAGCCATGAAATTCATTTGTTGACCTCCCCACATTGGAAGAGTGTTGAGCAGCTCCCAGGGACTGTCACTCTCCTGTGTTCTGACAGTCTAGCTTTCCCAGTCCGACTAGGGCATCTCTTAGGCCTGGGCTACACTAAAGTCAGTGTATCTTAGGGCGACTTACCTGACCGTCCCCACCGCGACGAGTCGACCGCGGCCGCTCCCCCACTGACTCCGTTTCCTCCTCTTGCCGAGATGGAGTTCCGGAGTCGACGGGGAGCGCGTTCGAGGATCAACTGATTGTGTCTAGATGAGACGCAATCAATCGATCCCCGATACATCGAGTGCTACTCGCCGATCCGGGAGGTAGTATAGCCGTACCCTTAGACTTGGAGGAAACACTCTACTATGTTTATAGATGAGACCAATCTCAAGGCATCAGCACTACTAGAGCAAGGGACATGAACATTTTACGTTTCATTTCCAGTGCAGTTGGCTCAAGAATGATTTCCTGCACCATCTTCTAATACAACCATGCCACATGTTTCTGTTGTGTTAACCTGCAAGAAACTCAGGCAGGGAAATTCTGTCAGAGGCTGATGGGCAACTGTTAACAGCCCCCAGACACATTCCCCTGTTAATAGTGCTTTGTGTCTTTGAACAAAGACTATTATTTAGCGGTGTATTCCTACTGAGCATTGTGAGAAAGCGGTGGAGCCCAAATACACATCTCCTGTCAATTTCACAAGAAATATTCAAATCACTCAAACAATTCTTTACAAATAACCAAAAACTCTTACCAGCTCTCATTCATGTGCACAGTTACTGCACAAGAGAGACTGGGATTCTCTACCAACACAGGTGTTAGCAGATTTTACAGGCCCCAACCATTATTTCTTGACATTGTGAACAAGCTGAGTCCTTCTTTTTTCTTTAACAGAGTGCACAGACCTACAGTTTGTGTCTAAACTCCCCCACTGGCTGTGTTGGGAATTCACAATGCAATGTAAACCTCAGGCTGAGTTTGGCTGTGCTTTGGAGTTTCCCTGTAAGGCTCTCTTTCTTCTACACCCCCTCCCTCTCCCTTAGAGCTATGGCGGATATAACATGCAGAGGCCCTATGCCTGCACTGCAGCAGATTGACACGGTATTATGGTTCATTGGATCAGTGAGCCAAATAGTCATAGTCCACTAAGTATCCCTTGCCATGGGGCTGTGCTGTTGCTGAAGGAGCTGTTACAGAGCCCTATGGCAAGACCATCTATAATTATCTGAAATCATCCCAAAGGTTATTGATCCATAAACCAAAATCTCTCCCAGCCCCTCTCTGCTGTGGAAAGGTCCCGAGTATGGTTTGTTCCAACATGGAATTTTGGATGAATAACAACTGAATAACTAATCGCCCTGCACGGCGGCAGGCACAGACACCCCACACGTAACTCTGCTCCTGCGTTCAGTTGTGCTTGTGATGTGACTAAGTCCCCATCAGGCCCAGGGCCGGCTCCAGGCACCAGCAGAGCAGGTAGGTGTCTAGGGCAGCACTCTGTACGGGGCGGCAACTGGACATGCCACCCCCACCCCCTTTCGTTCCTCTGCTGCGCTGCGGCTGCGCCCCTCCCTTCACCCCACCAGCCGCCCTTTTTTTCGCTTGGGGAGGCAAAAAAGTTAGAACCGGCCCTGATTAGGGCTAAGCATGGGACAGTCCAAACTGATTTTCATTTGTGACTTAGCATGGCAATCTAGGAGGGGGGAAAACTACAGCAACCAGTTAAAACCCTGCTCCCAGCCCAAGTAAGTTGGCCGTGCACTGGAGAACGCTGTGGGAAGCAATCAGTTCCCATCCCCAGGGCATGCAGCAGTACTCTAGCTGTTAGTCCTGTTTAATAACTACAGTAACGCCCAGGCCCTTATGACGATCTCTACAGAGGAGACAGACTGGAAGATGTCCATCCCAACCCATGGCCAAAGAGCCATTGTGTGATGACCACCATTCTGGCCAAGGCGAGGCAATAAATGATCCAGGGACCCCACAGAAGGGCAGGCATGAGCCTCTACAGAGTTACCATTGTATCTGGACAGCTGAAGATGCTGATAGACGGCCAATGGCCTTCCAAAAGCACAGATGCAGCTTAAGGCTCTAACGCCCATTGCGTCTCACAGATGTCATTCTATCCAAACTGTGCACTTACCTGGTAAACACTTCTGCATGGACACAACAGGCCTCTTCTATGCATCCTGCAGTATTGCTGCCCCTGCAATATTGAACCAGATTCTGCCCTCATTCGCACTGGTGTAAATCCAGAGTAACTCCAGTCATGTGGCTTCCATTGAGGTACTTTGACCATGGGAGGAAACAGGTCTGTGACAGCTACCTCCCTGACAACCCACAACCTTTCCTACATAGTGTTATCTTCTTGGAAGGGAAGGGAAGTGGCGTGCTAGCCTGCCTTGGGGTCTTTGGCAGATGACAAGCCCTGTTCCCGGAGTGCCTTTGGGGATTTATCTCCTCCTAACAGGGCTGACCTGCCTGAATGGGATGTGCAGAAGCATTGTGCTATTCCATCCATGTCATGCGGCCCAGTACAAATGCCTTTCATCTTCTTTAATGCACACTGGCATTGCTATGAAATATGCTACGCTTTGGGAGTGCACAAGCACCTGGAAAGGAATGAAGATATATTTTTTTTGTGCTTGAACTGTCATGTCTGCACCTTTGCACAGCTCTAGGTATAAATCTCCAACAGAAACATTGGTAACTAATAGCAGCCCATAGTGATTTGGGACAACGCCAGAACATTATCTTATGATAAGTAGTGTCACTTCTCTATCATGTATTTATTACTTTATCAGGGTAAACATTATTGACTGCCTCAAGTGCCTTTATGTTTTTCACTTCCTATTAACCCGTGGATGGAGGAGGCCTCTGTTCATCTTTTAACTGCAGTCCTGTGACGTGCTCCTCTTTGAAGTATGAGGGAATCATTTCTCAGGTTCATCTCAACACAGGCTGTAACTTTTCATGAGCAAAGACGAATTCTGTGAGCAAAACCCAGGCACTGGCAACATTTATCTCAATTTAGCCTGGGCAGAAGAAGTACCGGAGGATGCCATGCAGAAAGCAAAGCACAGCCTTGAATGAATTTACAACTAGTAATAAAGTACAGTAGGGGAGAGAATTTACTGTAATGGGTTGTGATAAGGTAGGTGTCACTATGTTCCTTAAAAACGATGCTCTTGAGTACAAAGGTAATTATCATCTTCTCTGTGAATTACAATTACATTTATAAACCAACTGACCACTGACATCTGACACTGAACAAAGCCCCTTTTCCATTTCTTTCACATGAAACTAATTATGACAAGGATTAGGCTCGAAAGCAGCTTCCTAGCGTTGAAGAGGAATTGTACCCTCTAGATATGCTCATGGCCAAGACAGGAGTGCAAACAAATAGCTCCATTGCTGGCAATCCTATGGCAACAACACAGATTTGGGAAGTGTGGCAAATTGCCCGCACTATTATGATGGGTCCTGCGCTTTCTTCTTGGGGGGGGGAGGTTCAGGGCACCATTTCTTGCCCCGAACACAGTAAATTAACTGCCCCACTAGTATCCTAGAGGAGAGGAGTGGAGAGGGAGGGACCCGGGCCCGCCCTCTACTCTGGGTCCCAGCCCACGGGCCCTGAGGATGGTGGTAAACCACCTGAACTAGCTATTCCTTCCCCTGGGCTACTTCCCTCTTTTACCCTCTATCTTATGGTGCTTCCTGCCCTCTCTCTGCACAAACCAGGTGTTCCTCTACCTAGGGTCTGGGTCTTCTTAGTTCACTGCGGCACTTCTCCAAACTCTCTTCTGCTTTTCTCCAAACTGCTCTCTGCTCCCACACCAATCCACTCTGCTTCAACTCCTTCCG